>JBAMAX010001540.1:0-75902 GCA_037043745.1 Chymomyza amoena
GCCACAAATGCCTAATACAGCAGCAAGTGCACTGAAAAACGCATACCCGAATGATTTTGTTGAGAGTGATCTGCGAGACGAAATCGATTTGTTGCATAGGATTCGCAAATTAATGAAATGGGATACCAATTCTGCCTTGGAGCTACTGAACCTCTATTGGTTGAAAACTATCTGCGTGAGGGTATAAGAATGTTTTGACACAAGTATGTATCGCATTGAGACTTTGTACTTGTTTTGCCACCATATGTTGTTCCGGAGAAAGAGCCTTCAGCAAGCTTGCTCTAATCAAAAATAAATTGACCACCATGGGCGAGGACTGGCTAACTCAACTAAATATTATCAGCCTTGAGCACGAAAAGGCGAGTTCTATCAGTTTTGAGAAAACTAGTGAAGAGTTCAGTGCACAAAAGGCAAGGAATTGCTTGGATTCATTTGTTGTGACATTTATCAGCAGGTATATTGTTTATTCAATCTTCTGAAATGTAAAATTTATGTCACGATAACTGTACAGTGGCATTAAAACTTATATTATTATAAACAATAATAAATTGATATGTTCGTTTTATTCCTATTTCATTTATAATCCATTTATATGCGAAATTGAAAGAAAGGGCCTCACAATATTCTGCACCGCGGCCCCTTAAGCCTCTGTGCGCCCCCCTTGGGCAGGATTTCGAGAGATTTATAGTAAACGTCAGTCTGTATTTTTCCATACGGTCATACTAAATCCAATGTCCAAAATTTCGGCATGTCCGAACTCTATTAGATTCTTGGAAAGCACACCCAGTATTCTATTCTACTTTATTTATTGAATCTTCTCGAATAGAGACTAACAATAAGTGTTCAAATCTTATTATAATAACTTAACTAACAGTCTGGTGTGACTGTATTTGGTTTGCAGGGCCCTGAGGATTTATTGCTGGGTTGGAAGATCATTTCGCCTGAGTCGGGTTCGACTACTAACTCTGGTTAAGCTTTTTGCTAAATAGTTTGGGTGCGTCGAGAGTTTAATGTTGTAGTTCGCTTTTTGCTGCGCTATTTCATTTTTAATGGATAGAATATTAAGATCTTTGTGGATGTGCTCGTTTCGAATATACCATGGTGCCCCAGTGATAGTTCTCAAGATCTTGGATTGAGCTCGCTGTATCTATGTTGCTGCTGCTTGCGTTCGCCCATAGCTGAGAGTCATAGGTCCAGATTGGCTTTATAGTTGAGTTGTAGAGTAAGACCTTATAGTCCAGACAAAGGGGAGATCGAATACATAATAGCCAATGGAGACTGCTAGCTTTTAGTTTTAAATGAACTTTCTTGGCCACAATATGCTTTCGCCAAATAAGTCGCCTATCGAGGTGGACGCCAAGATAAGTTACTTCATCAGCTTGTGGAATTTGCGTGTTGTTCAGTACCAAAGGCGGGCAAGTTCGTCTGTTTCGAGTAAACGTTACTTGTTTGCATTTTTGTTCATTTATTCCGATACGCCAATCTGATAGCCATTTCTCTATGGCCTCCAGATTAACAGAAAGATTTGAGGTTGCTTGCAATGGGCATTTGGAGCGACTAAGAATCGCAGTATCATCGGCAAATGTGTAGGTTGTCAATCGCTGGCTTGTTGGGATGTCTGCAGTGTATAAGACATATAATGATGGTCCGAGCACGCTGCCTTGTGGCACTCCCGCTTTTATGGCATAATCGTCTGACGTGGTAGCGTTGCATCTCACCGAGAATACTCTGTAGTATAGGTATGACTCAAGAATCTAGTGGGTATTCCCAGGGAGCAATAGTTTGATTTTGTACATAAGGCCATAAGGTCAAGCCAATCTCGGTCAAATGCTTGGGCAACATTGAGGAATATTGCAGTGCAATATTCCCGACGTTCAAACGCAGTACGGATCTCTGACGTTATGGGGCTTACCTGCTCGATAGTGCCATGGCTTTCTCGAAAACCAGAATTCGAGAAAGCCTTTCTGCGAAAAACCTCCTTGGTCAGGTAATTAATTAACACCTATTTAACGGGAAGTCTCGTGAATGAAAAGTTAGGGCGAAGAAGTGATGGGAGTTGGGGCGTCCGCCTTTACTTTCGCCATTGCTGAAATATTTTGAGGAAGCTTTGACAGACTGCGCAGGTGTTCAAAGAATGTCTTAACCAGACACTGGGTGCGTTTCCTAAGAACTGAAAGTCAGCCATAGAACAGGTGTTAGTTGCTTTCTATCCCCTCCTCATCCCGCAACAACGAATCGATGTGAGATACATACATCCTTTTATCTCAGTATTATCTGGCAAC
The DNA here is from genome assembly GCA_037043745.1 of Chymomyza amoena. NCBI lineage: Eukaryota > Metazoa > Arthropoda > Insecta > Diptera > Drosophilidae > Chymomyza > Chymomyza amoena. Next base: position 2,283 of record JBAMAX010001540.1, read on the forward strand.
GATTAATTTTAAATATCGAACTTCACAGCATATCTGAAAAGTACCGTTGGATGGGACACACGCTCCGGAAAATTTGGCTCACGGAGTGAAATGCGGACTGACAATTATGGAAAAACTTTGTCTACGCTCTGTGCTCCTACTAAGAGCGGTGACTTTTTAATATACCGCATAGGCATTGTGCTTATACATACCAAGGAAATAATAATAGTAACCCTGACTGAAAATTCAAAAAAAAATAAAATTAACTTGAAAACGTCGTTTCAATTCGTTAACTGACATTGTAAATATTTACTTTAAAAAAGTAGGTATACTAACTAATAACGCTTTATTCCACTTCCTTATCAACTCTTCAATCATGGCCAAAAGATTTTTCAGCTACAGGCCACAAAAAAGTTGTCAACCAATATTTCTTTCTGATTGAACTTTGACTTTGGCTTGGAAATTGAAAACTTTCTACTTTGACCACAAAGTTTTTTTGGCATGGTTCTGTCGCATGATTTTGAGCCATTTACTTTTTCTATGGCAAATGCAGATTAAACTTTATTAAAATGTCTTGTCATGCAGGCCAAACTTTTGGCAATAGGGACATTTTTTTTTAGATATTTGGGTATAAACTTAATATAAATTTATTTGTTGAAGACAGCAGAATATTCAAAGAAATTTACACCAGAAAAAAATCAATAAGCTCGGCGCTTCCTTAAACTCAACTTTAAACTCACCTTAAATATCCGCTTATAAAAACAGTTTTATTTTTATGTTTTATATTTATATGTACATATATTGGTTTTTATTCAATTTTTTTTATTATTATAATCGTAATATAATATTTTTAAATCACTCAATAAGTTTTGTTTAGCTTTTGGAGCATTTTTAGTTAAACATTTATACATATATATAAAAAAGACTAGCTTAAAGTTTACTACGCTAGTAAATACTACAATACCAAGTTATTATTTATTCGTATGACTTTTAAGTCAATCAGTTTTTTTAGTTACTTAAAATTTATAACAATATATGCTTTAAGCCAGCCATAAATTTAGTATTTAAATTTACTTTACCTTTAACCTATGCATATATAAACCACTTTTGCTCTAATTAAATGCAAATTAATCAATGTTAATTTGATTTGCATTTTAATTAAACTTTAAAATCAACATAAAATAACAGCTTTATTTAATTATTATTTTGATATTCTCATAATGGTTTTATATTGTCATTAAGACCAAATAATTTACAATAATTATATCCGAGCGTATTAATAATATTAATTTTTTATTATTTTGTCGTTGTGTCAATGAGATTGAAAGTATTTGTTGGGGCTCAACTGCAAACATTTCAATCTGTTTTTTTATTTATTTCTATTTACAAAGAGTTTATTTTAATGCGCTTAATTTACACATAATTTATGTGCGAATTCCAAGAATTTATGTAAATTTATTTTGTATATACATTTAAATCGTTATATGCGTACGAGTTGGCGCAGCAAAGGGCTTTAAACTAGTTCAGTTCACTTGACTGAACTTTTTCGTTTATAGTTCACGTTCAACTCGAAAGTTTTTAGAATGTTTATTATTTAACATTTAGTTTTCAACTCAAAAAACGTTTCTCAAGCGCTTAATTTGGATTAATTGAAACCAAATTATAATTAGCCTTATGATATATGCAATATAATAAAATACTTTCAAAAATTAATTACAATAGCGTGCAAAAATAACTCATTGCAATTTTTTATCGTTGTATCTGAAAAAAATTCTTTATTAAAAGGCATGGTGCTTTGCATAAATAAATAAATAAAAATATTATTTTTCCTAGCATATATGTGCATAAAAGAGCAGCGAAATTTTAGGTTTAGACAATTTTTAACAATTAATAACTAAAGTTTAATTTTGGTTAACCTAATTACGAAGCAAAAGCTTGGTTCAGATTTCCATTTTTACAATAAAATTCCATTTTTTTTTATTTATATAAAATCATCATCCAAATTTATGTCTCTAATTTGCACAAATTTTTATTTTGACTGATAAATGGGTTTTGCTTTGTGTACAATCACAACATAATGAAACCTTTTAGTATAACAAAAAAATTGTCTTACACAATTTTTAAACTAATCAAATTTCGTGTTAGGCAATTTTTTAAATTTAATTATTTTGTGAAATGTTGTATAAACTTGTTCTAAACATTCTTTGTCATTGACAGTTGCTGCTTATTTGCTTTTGCGCCAAACTCTTTGCATATTTTATTTCATATTTAACTATTTTTTTATTATACATAAGAAAAATTTAATTATTCAACCGTAGTTAACTACAAAACCTTTGTCATATGTAAAAAATTTTTAATAAAATGTAATTACTTTACTAGTTTTTTATGTTTTTATACAAAATGTTTGCCAAATTTTAACTTTATATACTTTTTGTTGCATACTTTATGGGGCAGCTTCATATGACATATAGCTCTGGTTAGCTATTAGTTAATAAATTTAATTTACATATTTTGTACATTATTTACATTCATGAAAAAAGCAAAATAATGACATATGTATACTTTGCTTAAAATAATCCCTACGGATTGTGCCAAGTTTCGTTTTTTGCCGGAATTTCAGTAGAATGGCTTTAATACGAGGGGTATTCAAAAAGTAAGTTTCCCTGGTCTGGCGTTTCTCTTGTGCACCATCTAGCGGCCTCGCACTGAACACAACATCAGTGTTGAGTCTATCGATAAGTGCGGCACTGGTATTGGTGACCGAAAATAGTTTTTTCAGCAGTATAAACACAACAACCATGGAGCTACCATTGCAAAACGTGTCCAATTGTGAATTGCGTGCAGTTCTTCGTTTTTTAACTTAAAAAGGACTGAATAGTAACAATATTCACAGTGAACTAGTGGAAATTTATGGTGAGAATTGTATGAGTGTGCAAATGGTGCGAAGATGGCGCGCTGATTTTATCGCGTGACGTTCAGAAGTTCATGATGAACAGCGTGCAGGACGTCCAAAAACAGCCACTACGGACAGAGCTATTGAAGCTGTTCAAAAAATTATTGAAGAGGACAGACGGCTGACCATCGATGATATTCTCGAATTGATTCCTCATGATATTGAAATTGGCCGATCTTCAATCTTTTCAGTTTTGAAGGATAAGCTTGGTTTCAGCAAAGTTTGCGCAAGATGGGTCCCACGCCTGCTTACCGAAAACCGTAAACATCAACGAATAGTCGCTGTCCAAAATTTTTTTGAAATGGTTAAGAAAGAAGGCGATAGTCTCTTCTCACGCATTGTGACGGGTGATGAAACGTGGTGTCATCATACGAATCCCGAAACAAAAGCATGATTTGGAAGAAACCAGAAGAAAGTGCTCCAAAAAAAGCAAAAATTCAACGTTCTGCTGGAAAAATCATGGCCACAGTTTTTTGGGACGAGTTAGGTGTTTTGTTGGTTGATTTTTTGGAACCTGGTACAACAATCAATGCGGATCGTTACTGCGAAGTTTTAAATAAGCTTAAAAATGTCATCAGACGAAAACGTCCAGGAAAATTATCCAAAAAAATCTTACTCTTTCATGATAATGCACGGCCTCATTCTGCTCAAAAACGAGAACTTTATTGGAAAAATTCAAATGGGAAATTTTCGATCACCCACCCTACTTTCCGGATCTCGCACCAAGTGACTTTTTTCTTTTTCCAAAATTGAAAGAAAGCTTAGGTGGGCAGCATTTTGTTTCAAACGAAGAAGTCCAATCATCTGTCAAATTATGGCTCCAAAAACAGGACACGTCTTTTTTTAAAGAAAGTTTGCATAAACTCTATATCAGATACGAAAAATGTATTCAAGTCGAAGGTGACTATGTAGAAAAATAGTTTGTGAGTCAAATAATTAATAAATCTTCATTTTGTAACCTAAAAATTGTTTTGTTCTTCATTTTAAAATTAGGGAAACTTACTTTTTGAATGCCCCTCGTATTTGTTTATTAACTGTAATTTTACGTCTTTTTTTTAATATTAAAATTGATTTTTGTAAAATTTTTTAGCTAACAAATGTAACTCAAAGCCAAATTACCTTGTCTCCAGATTCTCAGATTTTCAATTTTCACCTTTTCAAATATTTGGCTTTTTAAATTTGCAAAAACATATTCTTTATTTTTAGCTTAGATAGCATCGTCAATTCAGAACAGGCAAATTTATCTCAAGCTGGAGTTTTAACCTCATCGAAAGTGAGTTCTGGAGATGTACCCTATTAAAAACTTACATGTTTGGGCTTAATAATGCCAAATAGTTTATTTCCATTTTATTTCGACTAGTGCGAAGGCCAAAAGCGATTCTCTGTTTTAAACATTGAAGTATACTGCATACTCAGCAAAAAACGCTTTAGATTTCCCAAAAAATGTATATTTTGGAATGATTCCAGCATAATATTTCCTTATTTGTGTGTCAATAAAATACATATGTAATAAAAAAGGAAATAAAATTTTTGTATATTTTAAAAATGAACATTTTGTAGCGCCAAAAAAACATGACAGTTTTTTCAATGAGTTGTGAATTGGCAGCAAGCTGCTTGTCAGCCATTTTTTATGCCTTATGGCATTGTATTCGTATGAGTAATGTGTGTATGATATTTATTGTTATTATTTTATGATGCACGAGTGTGCGTTCGCGCCATATTGTTTTTAATGTACCATTTAGCTGCCAGCTATTATGTTTTTTAATGTGCCCCTAAAAGCACGCAACATATTTCGTTTTATTCACAGACTAACTAAAAACTTAGCCAAACCTTAGCTTTATGTTTTTATATAGAGTATAATATAAATGTGTTTATTATTTTTAATGAATGTACAGCTGTGTGCTCATAAAAAAGTAGCTGTTAATAAGGCACAACATTAACTACTCAATATTGGATGTTATCTACAATATTATTTAAGTACATTTGTGTAAAAAAATATAAAACAATAGAAAGAAAAGTTCCATTAAAAAGATATCCAAAAGAGATGCATTGTATCAGTATGTTGCGCTGGATGCTTCTTTAATGGAAAGTTTTTTTTAGTCTAATTTGTTTAATAATTGTTGCGATAATAATCTGATATTTCGAAGATCGAACCGTTCTATGGTCCATACTAAATATTCGACATCGAATGTCTATAGCAATTTGTCTAGTATCTGGAAATTGTATTTTTATTAAGGGAAATAATTACATGAGCAGCTATATATAGCACAATACTATTATATATCTTTGGTCACGCCTATCCTATGTTCAAGAACAAGACAAGTTTGGAAAATAAATTAAATAGCCTAAATTATGTTCATTGATGACCAGAACATGACTGAAGCAACAGAGCTGAAGTTGAAATGACAGAAAAATCGTCAAGTAACAAAATGAGCTGTCAAAAAAAAACCTGTTATATAAAATTCGCCATGATTTCCATGTTATTTTTTTGTAGTATGTCATAGCTTTTTGTGGCATACAATTTATATGTTTCTCTGAAACTTTGTACACTAATGAGTACAAATGCCCACTTAGCTGGAGTGGTAGTTGGCTGAGATTATTGAAGTCTGTTTTGGGATGCAGGCCTATATAGACTGGCCAAAGTCAAGTTTCTGATCTGCATCTTCAAGTTAATTCAAGGGTCATGTTTAGCTGGTGTTTTTTTATATATGTATGTATGTGTCAAGTATATGTTCTGAATAGCAATGACGTTTGTTTAAATTACGTTTCTCTATTATCATAAACTTTATAAAGTTGTAATTAGAGTGAAAGTTTATTTTCGTTTTTCTATTCTTCATATTCCATACTTCAAGAAATAAGGATACACTAAAACATGTGCAATAAAGAGTAATTAATGTTATTTTTTTATGAACACAACAGTACGATTACATCTATGGAGCAGTCGAAAAATGAGCATCGAGTGCACCTAGCAAATTTCATAACCATCAATATACAAGTACTTTAAAACAATTTACTGCATCAACAATAACCAATACTAACACAGACTTGTATACACACTACCACACACACACATACACGCACACTCACTCACAAATTTCAACTAAAAGTAACTGCATACCGAGCTCTCTAGGTATAACCAAACCATAGTTTACCACAACTATGCCACAGGCATCGCGTCCATGCTCAGCTGATGCTTCGTTGTGCCAGTTGTTTCATCCATAACCACAACAATCGTTTGAAACTGCGCCACAGGAGCTGGCGGTGATGCTGACGCAGATGCTGGATGCACCATTTGTGGCGTTGCAGAAGCAGCCAGTAGCAGCTGCTCCTGCGGCTGCTCGTTCCGCGAGCGACGCTTGAGTGCATTCAGCAGGCAGCTAAGCAAGCCAGCTTTGCGTCTAAGCGGAGTCTCTTCAAGGCCAGATATATGTTCCTGTAGCGGCGCTGGATAGCAGCGTTGCTGGCTTCTATGCTACAGATTTGTCACCTGCGTATGACCTGCTGTAGTAGTCACCAGCTGCGGCTGCATGTGCGAGGCTTGACATTTGTCCAGGGCTGCAGCCGAACGTAGACCGTCGGCACGTGAGGCTGCCAGCTCGTCTTGTGCCACAGGCATCCATTTGTCCAGAAATTTCGGACGAAAGAGCAGCGTAAAGGTGCTGCGAAATTGTTTGCTCATCGAGCAATATAATATAAAGTTGATGCTTGAGTTAATGAGCGCTAGTACGTCCATGACGTCACCTGTAAGAGCAAATTGGTAAAGTTAATTTTAAAAAGGTTGGGCTAAACTCTAACGGTTTCTCTAACTCTGCTTCTTCATAGAAATAACAGACACTAAATTATTAAATACTTTTGCTGCACTTACTCATTTTTAGATAGCACTGAAAGAGGAACGCATCGTCTAACAATGCATTCAGCAGACCCATAATTCCCTGAGGAAATTCCGTAATGAGAAATAACAGCAGCACAGCCAGCAACATTCGCGTAGTGCGATCCGTTTGCTTCTCCTTTTCCAGAGTTTTGCTGTTTTTCCGTGGTCTTTCCGCTGGCTTACCATTGACCAGCTTGGAGCCATTGGCGTTGCTCGATGCAGGTTTGTTGGTCAGCTTCTTGCGTCTTTGCTTGGCCTCCAGCAAAGCCATTATTAGACGTACCGAAAGTATGGTGAGCGCTATGCAGGGTATCAGTTTGATGACCACACCATAGATGAGAAAGGTGGCGTTTCGTAGCGTATTATTGTGCAACGCCAGATCACTTGTATAAAGTCTATATACTGTGACGTTACGTGCCACCAGCTTGGCTGTGGACATCGACGTGGTAGGAGTTGCCATTGTGCTGACATTGAGCCAGAGGCTATCATTAGCCACACTTATAGGTGTGGCATTAAGTGCCGCCACAACAGCAGGTTCTCTTTCATTTTGATAGTCTATTATATATTGGGTTAAAGGTATGGAGTTTACAAGATTGCCCTGCGCATCTAGCTGGTCCAGATACTCCACAATCGAGCTAATTAAATAAAGCGAAGGCGAAACCACCAAAACACACACCACATACGCCATGATTATGGTGATAATAGTCGTTCTCATGCCGCACCAGACACGATTTTTTTGCGGATAGCCTACGGCTATATAACGCCACACGGCCAGTGTCACCGTCAACCAGATGCTGATCGTGTGCAGCACCTGGGCAAAGATCGAATGGAACTTAATAAAGCAAGCCCAGGAGTAGCTTAGCTTTTGTTCTCGTGGCAAACTATCGGTTAGTATATAGTCGTGTATGGTATAGGGTATGTACTCCAGCATTACGGCCAAGTCCGCAACAGCTAAGCCAGTCAGTATGGCATTGGTGGGAGAGCGCATTTCTTTCCGAGTCAGTACAATTATGTTGAGTGCATTGGCTATGGTACCCAATATGCAGACAACGAGTGAAACGTATCCATGCATGTTCTTGTAGCTGTTGGAAGAGACAAAAAATGGTAAGGTAAGTCAGAAATGCATTTTATTTTGTAATGAAGAAAAAATGGGAGAGATTTTGGTCCTGGGGTACTTTACGTTATTCAGGAAAAATGTTTTTAATAATTAAGCATAGCTTAGAATTAATTTGACTATAAAGAGCTCCGGTTCACCAAAAAGCAAAAGTATTTCTTATTTTAAAGAGAAATTGTTAAATTAAGTTAATTTTCAGCTAAGGACTTGTCCTATCACTTGCAATTTTCATAACTCTGGACATGATATATTTAATTTATTTTATTTACTTAAATACAGTCAACTAAGTACAGTAAAGCGTTAAAAACTTCTAATACACAGCCCTACCAAAAAAAAAAAGAAAAAAGTTCTGTTCTTTTGACGCGACACATCTCATTATATGGATTTTGATGCACTGAATCCGAATCTGAAATAAAAACGACACGTTTCCCGACTGGTTTTTGACATAACCTCAAAAAATCATATTTTTCACAAATTCATTGGCCTCTTCCATTACAATTAATTACAGAAATAGAATTATGTTTCATTGAAATCTTAAATAATGACCTGCCCGGACCGGGCGTTTTGTAATGGAAGGGGCCAATAAAGAAGGGAGCTTACTGCCAATATGAACAAAATTTTTAAAAAGTTTTACCAAATTTTGCTTATAATTTACAACTGATTGAAGCTATTGTGGCTGTAACCAACACATTTTTTACACCAATTATGATAGTTTTTTGTTAAATATTTCATTTAATATTGTTTTTTAATTTAGAAAAAAAATTTAGTTTTTGGTTTTTAACAAACTCGCGTACGAAAGGGCAGGTACGAATAAAAATGCTGCGAATTCAAAGAGATAAAAAAACAACGTGTACCTATATCAGTATCCCAGTATTATGGACCATTTAATCACTTTTAACTAGTCATGGTCTCTAAATTAACATTGAACATAAAGTGTTTAGTTTACACTTTCTGCTTTTCCTATTAAATCTTAAATATAATTCACTTAAATTTATCCCATCAAAACTAAGCTATAAATAGCTTTTATCGAAAGTCATTATCATGTATATTGGGAACAAAACCCTGAAATTAATGATTTTTTTTTGTGCAATTAGCTGGCTAATGGTTTTTATCTGTGGCTGCTAAGCAATTAGTTTAGTTATATGTATTCATGAGCTTGCCCCTCATATCTCTGTCAAAGATGTGTCAATATGCCATGGTGACCCAGTGATGATGAGTCTGCCCAGACCAACTGTCAAGTCATTCAAGTGGCAAAATATCAACTCATTCGAACAAACAACTCTTCTGACGACAGTTGCTTAGTAACACGTAGTATTACGTGACGTATGCGCAATATTACTTATTGCCAAAGTCACAATTTTACCAATTCCCAGACAGTGACAAACAAATCAAGCAATTAACATAAATAATTCACAAGTTGCGCTCATTTGAAGGAATTTGTTAAGTGCTCTTGGCAACAAAGATACACAAAAAAAGGCGAAAAAAATATTTGTGTAATTTTGCAAATGCTTTTTTTTATTATGCTGAGTCCTTTTGGTTTATGTGAGTTTGGGATGAACGCCTATTCCCACAACAATAAAAGTAATACGACTTGCAGCTCTTTACTCTTTTTCAAAAAATAAATATGACGAACTGCGAAACTGTCCGACTTTTTAATACGCTGTTCTTGCGAAACATACAAATATATAATTTAATTGATTACGGTAAAATTTAAAAGCTTTTATTGTTTTAAATATGAATATATTGATAACCACAGATGCTGGCGTTTGGTGACTTTTCTTATATGATGATTAATTTTGTATTTTTCTATGGAAAAACTTGCAGCTCTTCCTGCAAAATTGCTACATTTTTTGACATACAAAATTATAATAGTTGAGCAATATTTAAAATATTTTATTAAGAAATTTTTTTTTAACTATAACAATTGCTTGACAGACACAGATACTTAGAATTGGCTGGAAAGAACATTTTTTTCAGTTCAAACAAATTTTGAACCTATAATTTCTATACCATATGCTTTAGCGATATAAAAGCCATTTCATCCCTAAAGTACCCATTTAGGCGAGCTTCGAGTACTTCTTCATAGCACTCGACAAAATCTACTTTTTTCAATACTGCTTCAATTTTTATGTTTTTAAGTATAGAAGTTATAGCCTTGAAACATTAGTATGTTAGATAGTCACTTCCAGGCAAATTGCAATTCAAATAAAATCGGTCAGAAATCTTTTTAGCGATTTTCAAACCTGAATTTGAATATTTTTGTCACTTTGCGCATATAAAAATAAATCATTTGCTGATCATATTCGGTTTATTTATAAATAAATTAAATCTAAGAACATCTCCAATTTGATTGCTTTGATTGTAATAATTGCTTTAAAGCTTCCGTGCAAAAGCTGAAAGATATAAAACTAAATCAACAACTGTGAGTAGAGTAAGTGGACGAAAAAAAAGACTGTTCAATTATTTGTTTTTAATTTATTTCAATTTTGTTGCAATTTTTTATAATTTGTTCCAAATGCGGAATAATTTCTGAGGTCGTTTAATTTTCACCTCGTGACTCAAACGTTGCAATAAGTCTGCGTAGTATTGACCAGTGATAGTTTTACCCTTTTCAAGGTAATCAATGTATATAATACCTCTTGCATCCCAAAAAACAGTAGCCATAACCTTGTTCGCTGAAAAAATTGTTTTTGCCTTCTTTGGGGTAATCATGTTTAACCTCTTGTCAAGAATGGTACCAAGTTCGCAACTGTTTGACGACTGATTGAATTTTTTATATAAAACGTTTTTTTGGACCGATTGGTCCTATGGGAGCTATATGATATAGTCAACCGATTTGGATTAAATTTAGTACAGTAACTCAGGAACTATAAAAAACTCACGAATATCAAATTTGGTCCCAATATCTTAACAAACAAACAAAACACAACAAATTTTGTTCAAAAATCGATTTTTTGGAAGATCGGCCCTATGGGAGCAATATGATATAGTCAACCGATTTTGTTCAAATTTGGCACATTGCTTAAGTGCTCTAAAAAATTTCCAAACGCCAAATCTAGTTAAAATCTTAAAAAAGTTATTTTGGCCGATCGATCCTATGGGAGCTATATGATATAGTCAACCGATTTTGATGAAATTTGGTACAGTGATTGGGAACTATAAAAAACTTTCGAATACCAAATTTGCGATATCTTCATACACAAACGCATTATTCATCTAAAACTTTTTTTTTGTCGAGGTCGTCTCAAACACCCCTATGGGAGCTATATAAAACTGTTCAATTCTTCGGAATAGGGTCTTGAGTTTTAATCTCTAACTGGCGATCGGGCTGAAACTATAGCTACAAGCTATCTAAGGATGGTACTATAGAACGCCACCTCAAGGTAGGCCTAGTGGCGCCATCTCTTGGTCAGGTCGGAAACTTATCAATCCACCCTCGTAAATTAGCACAAATTGCTGAATTTGGGAGCATAAAAGATATGGAATTAAGACGAACTCGAATATTTTATTCGTTTTCTTGAACACGGCAGGGTTTCTATATCGATGAAAGTTTATAACATTGTGAAGAAGTTTCTTATTACATAATGTACGAATGCCACAAAATATATAATGTTATTGTATTAAATTTCCTTTCCAAATCACATATTTAGTACCGTATACTTCAGATCCTACCACTTCTTTAACTGTTTAAATAAAGTTTTCCCGAGTTTCTTATATTTTGCAATGATTACCTAAAACCAAAGTGAAAAAATTCCATCAATCCACTTTTACTGCTTCTCATATAGAAAATTCGTTATAAGATGATCCAATGCAATATGTTTGGCTGTACCTAGCACACCTGAAGCAAACGTAATTTAACCTGATAGGGTATTATAATAATTTATTGTGACATGCGTCGCACGTCAAAGACTGCTGAGCTTCTGATGTGGCATAAAAAATGCACTAGGGTCAGATTTGGGTACAGACTCATTCCGAGGCCCAGCTGATGAGTAATTGCTTTCTCATAGTCCGATACTCTTAAGTTTTTTTATGCGAACTTTTAGCGCAATAGAATACAAACTTGTAACCAATTGCTTACTGCTGCTGACATAGCTAAAGTCAAGAACATTTTAGAAAATGGCCAGGTAGGTTGCCCCGTTTGTCTACGAACCCCTTTTTAAAAGATACAGTTGTTGATTGGAACAGCTTCATTCATCAAACTCATATGTCTTCTCATTGTGCCAAGTGTAAAGCGTAGATTTTGCCTCACGGAATTGCATTACTTTGCTTGTTGGCTTCATCTTTGCCATTGTAAAATTGGAGCAACCGCTGAAAAAAGGAGGCTCCTTGTAATTTATTGCCTTTGTTCTACATTGATGAATGACGGTGGCTTTGTGCAGACTTCTTCTATAGCTTCCAGCCATTTTTAGCGTTATTTTAAAATTGCCTTCCAATGCCGGGTTATGCGACAAATTCACCGTCTTGAGCGGCTTACAACATGTAAATAAATGCCAAAAAGGCTTTTTGTTTTGAATTTTTTCCAATAAAGTTTCATTATTTTTAAAATTGGATGGTATGTGCAAAGCAGCAGTGGGTTAATTAATTGAGATATTTTTGTTATTTTGTATAAAATAACCACTTTTCTCCTTTGTCCAAATGAACTTCAGTTCAACCATTTTCTCAGAAATATATTCAAGATGCAGAATAGCATTGACTGTTAAATCGATAGTAATTTATTATTTCTTTGGCAATTCAACTACTCTACGGACCAAATGCGTAGCAGACAACCTTGGGAGTTTCCATAAAAATTACAAAAAGTTAACTTTTTGTGCTCTTGAAGCATTATTATTATTATTATTTTAGCATAGGGAAACCATTAGCAAAATTTAGGCGAAATAAAACTTGTTGGTACTAAATTTAAATGTTTATGTGGTTTGGTGAAGTCCATAACAGCAAAAGTGACGTCAAACAAATACGCTGCTTAGATGACGCTAAAAATCTTAAAAAAAGTTAGTTTTCATGATATTTCCTGATCAGAGCGCATGTATTACGTTCACTTATTTGAGAATAAGGGAATATTACACTATACTGAATAAATATACGTTGAATATTTTTAAGTACCAAAATGAATTTTAAACTTGAATATAAAATTTTAAATTATTGGTAACTTTAAAAAAATTTGGAAATAAATTTATACAAAATAAACAATAATATTTAAATTTTATAATAAACTAGCCCGGCCTCCGGCACGCTCGCTTCGCTCGCTCGTCTAGATCTTTATTTTCCTCCAATGATTTATTTTGTGGCGAATTCACGAAATTGCATTGTGTGCAAGTGTTGATCTGATCATATGTATTTTATGCAGAAATCAAAACATGATTTGTAAGCAAAAATCGCAGAATTCCTTTCTTCTTAAGAAAACTTTCTTGGAAAGGGACACCTAAAATCAATCTTAATTTCTAAAATTGATGAAGTTGGCAATTATCCTACCGAGTTTTTAAATTCACTTGATTTGCCAGGAATGTTAGAAGTGGCAACCCTTATCTCTTAGGGGTATGAAAAATAGATGTTGGCCGATTCTCAGACCTGCCCAATAAGCACACAAAATTTCATGAGAATCGGTCTAGCGGTCTAGCCGTTTCGGAGGAGTATGTTCACACAAAAACCAATATTCACAAATATGCGTATATCTCTCGAAGCCAATTCACACAAACACATCGCAATAGGCTTAAAACCTCCCGCATTGACCTCTAACACACGCAAAAATCAGATTTGAAATTCATCGACTCGTTCATGAGAACACCGATGGCACCTAAAACATAAGTTTCTTCTTATATATAAAATTCTAGTTTCACAATGTTAGTTACCATGCTCCCCTCTCCGAAACGGCTGGACCGATTCTCATGAAATATTTGTGTGCTTCAATAAAATAAAATTTATAACGTTATAATTTTTGTGTTTTCCTTTCGACAAAAACAATTAACTAAAAAATATTAGTAAATCTAGACAATGTACACAATGCCAACCTAAATTAAAAAAAAATTTGTATTGGAAAATCAAATTGTCCTTTTTAGTATTTTCGTCGCAATTTTGTTATGTTTTCTCAACCCAAAACAATCCTTGGACTTCCACGAACATTTCAAGTCCAAAATTAGCCAAATCCGTGTTATGTTATCGTTTGTTAAAGATATTTGAAATAACTTTAGCGATTCATATCTTTTTTAAAAAGGTTATTTATGGCACCGTGTCAGGTCCTTATTGAAATCGGTTGACTATATCATATAGCTCCCATAGGAACGATCGGTCAAAAAAAATTTCGATTCAAAATTCTGTCTGTTTATTGGTTTTATTGTGAAGAAATCGGACTTATTACAAGCTAATCTTTCCAGGATATACCTAAAGTCGTCCGCGCTTGACTGCACGTCCGCCATTTTTTCTTCTAGTCCCAAACCTACGAAGTTACGAGAATTCAGCGAAAATTATTTTTCTTCTTAAGTAGCGTTTTTAAGATTGTTTCGAAAAACCTGGTTTTGGGTAGCTATTTCATTTATTTGTGAATATCTCGTGAGCAAAATGTAGTTGAAACTATAAGCAACCAAAGTTAAAAAAAAGCGAGATTTACGACCATTTTTCAACAGTTTCAAATTTTTAGTTTTCTTTTTATTAACAAGAAATATAAAAAAATATTTTTGAAGCTTTAAGCTGAATGATAATTCTTCAAAATCGAGTAAGAACTGTAGATGCAGATGGAACCATGTGCGAAATATCACGAATATTGCTACATTTAAATTCGTAACTGAACTGAAACGAAATACTTTGAGTAAACATTTTCTCATATACCTTCCGTTCCAATTGCAAAAGAAATGTAATACAGTCAAGGCGGTGCCCAAAAGTGTACATACACTTTTTTATTTGTACAATTTCATTTCGATATTTACCTTCGTTGGTTTTTAACTATTACGGTTACAGTGAAAAAAATAACCTTTTTTAAGTATATGGGGTAAGTTTCATATGTTGGAGAGAAAACACGATAAGTTGATTTACGGAGGCGGGGGGCCACATCGAAACAATTTGGATGTAAATTAGTTAAGTTAAGTAGGGCCACATCATCCTTATCAAAATTGGTGATTATAGATAATTTTTTAACACATTTACTACTATCGTCCTTCTTTCCTAATGGAGTATAGGGTCGCACGAGTAGTCAAAGATTAATGCAGTTTATTGGCAAAGTTGGGTGAAATTAGTACATTTTTAATTGTAACTTTTTATTGTGTTTATTCGATTTTGTTAAACTTTGATTCTTTTATAATAAGTTTAAAACAAAAATATTAAAAGGTATAGCTAAAAAGCGAGAAACTCAACTTGAGGGAACGGGATAGGACATCGAAATAATTACTCGAGCAATATGCACACCAGAATGTAAAATTTCGTGACTTTAGGCCTTATAGTCTCCTAGATCTAAGTCGGACAGAAGGGCATGGCTCAATAGCTATCCGATGTTATGATAATCATTTTGGTATAAAGAACAAATGGTATGCCTTCTTTTAACCATCACAAACATTGCACAAATCTTATATACCCTTTGTATTTATAGGTACAGGGTATAAAAAAAGCATAAAAGTTATTTCTTTTATAATTTTATACAATTTCTTGAAAATATCCCAAGGCGCAAAATGAACTATTGGCGTGATATCTGTTTCATGATGCACCGGCTAGACGGCGCTTACGTGTGGATTACATTTCGCATATTTTTGCTCCAAGCTATGTCCAACGACGAGAAAACGCGAACTGCTTTTGAAGCAATTTTGGTATAGTATAAAGATGAAATTCAATAGGTCGTGCACCTTCAAAACAGACAAAAATAATAAAATCTGGCTGTGACTCTAGAAAGGTGGAGGTATAGAAAAAAAAAATTAAAATGTGTAAACGCTTTGTAGTAATACACAGTTACATATATTTTTGCCTTCAATTGTTTCCCAATCCCTTTAACCCTTATATTGGGTTCAGATATTAATTTCAAATCTAAAATAATGTAAGCGATTTTTAAATGAGACTCTATTTTAGTTGATGTATCACAAATATTTACGAGGATATAAAATGTTAGATCTTATCGATGTGATAGGTAGAAGGAGGCAGCAAAATCTTTATAAGTCGCTTCACTTTTTACACTTTTTAAATCGATCTCTTTGACTTTGATTATATTTATTTGGGCTATATAACCAAGCCTTTTTGGTTGTACAACTCGATTGTTTATAACAAATTAAATAAGTTAGGTTACATAACAATCATTCAAGCTGCTCTTGTGTAGCTTATGTAAGAGATTTGCTAGCCAATATCCAACACGAAATTTATTTTTATTTTTATGAAGCTATCGATAACAGAATAGTAAGGTATACTTTACTTTGACAAATCTATCTTATAAAAAACAAAATATTTGA
Source organism: Chymomyza amoena (assembly GCA_037043745.1). Classification (NCBI taxonomy): domain Eukaryota; kingdom Metazoa; phylum Arthropoda; class Insecta; order Diptera; family Drosophilidae; genus Chymomyza; species Chymomyza amoena. The sequence continues at coordinate 18,617 of JBAMAX010001540.1, forward strand.
CAATTACACTGTCCTACAGAATTGACAAAAATCAAAGAACTTTTCAAGTGACCTAGTGTACGTTGTAGGTCTTGACGAGTAGATCACGATAGTGCTTTTCAAAATTGTCTAACACCCCCAAAATCGGAAGTTATCGCTTAAAAACCGTTTTTCGGGTACTGCGATCACTCCCACTATCACAACGTCGCCATTTTTCAACCGATTTTCGATTGCTTTACGGTTTTGGAAGAAGAAGAAGATTCAAGCTTTAAGATGATATACACTTGTTTATACTTCATACAAAGCAACTACGAGATTTTTAAAAGTTATCTAAGATTTACACTGTTTTTTTTTCGATTTTCACACTTTGAAGTCATTTTTATATAACATTTTGTTAAAACACCTTTACTTTTTTACATTTAATCTTAAAGAAATATTAATTCCGAGTAAGAAAAGTTATAGTTTATTAAAATCGGTCGATAAATGCTTAAGTTACGACGCTTATTGTAAACAAGAAAATTCAATTTTCATCGACAAAAAAAAATGTTTTAGATGGATAATTCGTTTGTTCATGAAGATATCGTAACCAAATTTGGTATAATGCTTAAGAACATTAAAAAACTTACAAGTGCCAAATTTGGTCGCAATATTTTAAAAAACAAACGAAATACAACAAATTTTGTTAAAAAATCGATTTTTTGGAAGACAATTACTATGGGAGCTATAAGATATAGTCAACCGATTTCGTTGAAATTTGGCACATTGCTTAAGTGCTCTAAAAAATTTCAAAACGCCGAATTTTAAAAAATCGGTTGACTATATCATATAGCTCCCATAGGAATGATCGGTCAAAAAATCGATTTTTTAACAAAATGTATTGTATTTCGTTAGTTTTTTAAAATATTGCGACCAAATTTGGCGCACTTGTAAGTTTTTAATGTTCTTAAGCATTATACCAAATTTGGTTACGATATCTTCATGAACAAACGAATTATCCATCTAAAACATTTTTTTGTCGATGAAAATTGAATTTTCTTGTTTACAATAAGCGTCGTAACTTAAGCATTTATCGACCGATTTTAATAAACTATAACTTTTCTTACTCGGAATTAATATTTCTTTAAGATTAAATGTAAAAAAGTAAAGGTGTTTTAACAAAATGTTATATAAAAATGACTTCAAAGTGTGAAAATCGAAAAAAAACAGTGTAAATCTTAGATAACTTTTAAAAAATCTCGTAGTTGCTTTGTATGAAGTATAAACAAGTGTATATCATCTTAAAGCTTGAATCTTCTTCTTTCCAAAACCGAAAAGCAATCGAAAATCAGTTGAAAAATGGCGACGTTGTGATAGTGGGAGTGATCGCAGTACCCGAAAAACGGTTTTTAAGCGATAACTTCCGATTTTGGGGGTGTTAGACAATTTTGAAAAACGCTATCGTGATCTACTCGTCAAGACCTACAACGTACACTAGGTCACTTGAAAAGTTCTTTTTCACTGTTGGACAGTGTTATTTTCAATAAAACCAAAATTTGATGTAACAAACAAATTTTGTATTTTAAACTTTTTAAACCAAAAATCTTGATAAGCTCATGAATAAAAATGCTTAGCAAAAAGATAAAAATACACAATAGCCTTAAAAATTTTTATTTTGACATCAAATCTTTCTTTGGTAATTTTAAACCGAATAATTTCTAGTATTTCATTCTTGTACTTCTATCACATGCCTTAAATTTAGCTCAAGTCCCCAGCGATGCATTCCAAGAAAACATTTCTATTCGTGGCATACTTTACTACCAACTGTGTTGAGTTCTAGCTAAGGCTAAAAGTTTTAACCAAATTTACTGCGTATAGCTTAAGGGAGTTAAGCTATCCACGCCTTCGTTCGCACTGGGATTTCGCATTTCTAACTTTGCCTCTGTCTCTGCTCTTTCGTCCTACGTCCTGCCACAGCTGTCGATTTTTTTTTCTTGGTATGGTTGTTTTTCAACAATTTTGACTTACTTTACATGTGCAATGTTCAGGCTTAGCTGCGAGACACGTATATATATACATATGTACATGTACATATATATGTTACACACATATCTCATGTATTCTCAGATGCAGTTAAACGGCACACACTAGTGTATGTTTATGGCACGTTGCGGAGAGAGGGACGAGCAGTATTTTGTAAGTGGAGAACTTATTACATACTTTGAGTCGCTGCATTTATTTCATTTCTGCGCTCCTTTCCCACATACAGCAGCTAGGAATTATTATTAAAGAAAATTACGGCATAGAGGACTAAACTTGTTTCGGCATGGATATGTGTCTCATTTTGAATTACATGTCCTTTGCGTAAATTGCATATTGCTTTCAAAAATGAGGTCTCCAGCAGAAAGTTATCCAAGTGTTTATTTTAAAATGTCATTAAGCTAACCTAGTTAAAATTTGTACTGCATGACTGGGAGACAACAAACTCATTATAATAAGTATATAATAAATATATATGTAGTACTATAATATAGCAGCATATCCTCAGAAAAGAAGTAGGACATTTTATTAAATGCAGTTAAAATAAAAATTGCATAGTAAGTTTGTGCACGGATAGTTTCTAAAGTTATCTAATATGTATCCGTCTGTCCGTACGTAAGAACGCCTGGAACTCAGAGGTACCAAGAGCCATAGCTTATTACTGTTATGACTAAATAAGCTTATTAATATTATTACCTAAATATGTATTTATTAAAATCTAATAAGTATGTGACCACAAGTCACCTGACAATATTATGATATGCTGCCAAAGCCTTGTACGTTAAGTTTAATCTATCTGATTTTATGCAGAAATTCCTACAAAAAGCTCACCTTCTCGCAATAAAAAAGTACATAGTTATATAGGTTTAGATTCAAATACTCCTTCGTAAAAGCTCTCGCGCCTCGTAATGCTGAATATGGTTATTGAGATAATTGAATAATCGAAATAAATGAGCATACATTAGTAGTCGATCGCATCTTAGAAGAGCATAACGATGCTTAAATTGCTTTGTAATTTGATTGTATTTTTATTTAAAATTGCATTCTATGTGAGTTTATTGTGAGATTCAAGATGCATATCATGCGGGGAAGTGCTACATTGGGGTTAAAAATGTCTCATAGTCGCTATCTTACATAATGTTGATGGAACAAATATTTAAGCTTATCACGAAATGGGGATGCCATTACAGCAGTAATGGATTTCAAACGATAATAGTAGTTAGTTCGCAATTAAAATATTTTTAAAAGATCTGGAAAATCACGGGAAAAAGCCCCACGCGAGTTGTCCATCGTGACTGCAAGAACACCTTAACCGACGTATAATAAAGTTTAGTCGTTTAAGAAAATCAGAGCTCAACCATAACTCGTTACGAATTATATTATACAATGCATCAAAGCGACGAGTGCAACGTCACGTTGAGATGCTGTTCAAAAACGTTTCTTACGAAGAAAGGCGACTTGAATGTCGAATACTCCCTCGGCACGAAGTTGCCCGAATGCAAATGGCAGAAACTCGTAAGCTTTGAAACTTATAGTCTGACCATAGCATCCGTCGCGATGACTGAAAAAATTGATCTCAGAGGTCCAGATGCCTATACAAGATCCAAAAGGCACATGATCTCAACACCGAAGCAGCAACAAGTCGAGACTTGAGAGAGCGAAGGAGTTGCTTCGCTTGGCCGAAAGCGGTCAATTGCCGAACATTGTGTTTTCTGACGAGAAAATTTTTACAATTGAGCAATTCGTAAACTCTCAAAACGATAGGGTTTACTTGAGGGACCGTTCATACGAGAATTTGAGTCATCGATTGGCCACCAGGAGGCAGCACCCGCCACAGATAATGGTTTGGGCCGCTGTAACCGCAGATGGGCGCTCTCCAATCGTTTTCATCGAGCCTGGCGTCAAGGTTAATGCGCAATATTATCGGGAAAGTATTCTGGAGGTTGCTTTGAAGCCGTGGGCAGACAAAACATTTCGGTGGCAGACCATGGACGTTTTCAACAGGACTCGGCACCGTCTCACAAAGCTCGAGTGAACCAAGAATGGCTGAAAAACAATGATTTCGAGCTTCATAACGTCTACAATGGCTCTCGAATTCACCAGACGCGAATCCGATGGATTATTCTCTTTGGGCCATTTTGGAGAGCAAGTTGAAGTTAGGCCGGGGACTTTTTGAGCAGACCATGGTACGTTCAACTATTAGACGAAGAACTCATTGATCTCGGACAAAACTATTATGAAGAATCATGGGCTGTTCAAAAGACAATGCTCCGAGCCATGTCATCGAACGTACACAAACATTCTAATGAGAACAAATCTCGGATTCAGCATGGCCAGCGAAGTCCAGATCTGGACCTTATGAAAACTCTTTGGGGCACACTTTGCCGAGCAAGGTTCACATGAACTAGAAGATACAACAGTACATCGAGAGCGCTGAAAAGAGCTATTGTCAACGAGTGGGCGAAATTGCCTGCTAGTCATCATTCGGGCAGCTTGCAGATTCATTTGTGGACATGTCATCAAGACCATAGTAAATAGCAAGAGGTGGCCATATTGAGCGAAAGTAAATTGTTTCATAAATAATATTGTAATTTAGTTAATTTAGAACATAATATTGTTACCTTGAAATTGTAAGTTCAGGTAATTTCGCTCCGGAAAATGAATTTATTTCATTTTTGAAAAATGTTACCTAATCATTTTAAAAATTTCTTTGGTATTTTTGGAATTGTTATTTTGTTAGCTTTAAAGAAAAATTATATTAATAAAAATCATAAAAATTATACTTGTAACTAAAGGTGTTTTATGTTAGTAATCGTTCAATTATCTATATAACGTACGCTTAGCCATTTTTAATACATTTTTTACCTAATTTTCGTGTCTATCAAATATTTTCAGATCGATTTTAAATTTTACAGCTGCTATATGCAGTGTTTAAAGTGGTAAGACTGTTTAAGACTCGTAGGGCTAAAATTCTGCCATACCAGCGTCGGCCACCATTGTATAGTATAATAAGCTGACTGTTCTGTTCGGTGACCTATGATCCCGTAGCTGTTTAAAGAATTTCCTGTCCTAAAGGAAGATCCGACTTTCTTTAGTGTAGATAACAGTTTGTAATTTGCCAGGTGCTCTGATGCACCTGTTTGATATACATTTTTCTCTTTATTCAAGCGTTTTCTCTCCCAAGATGCAACTGCTCATTGGTACTGTATCATGAGACGAAGTAAATAGATTGATTTTCTACGGTTTATACACTCAGCAAGCCCAGAAGCGATCAGGCCTCCTAATAGAGTATTGGAGTAATGAAAGATAAGATAGAAATTATGAAAGACATTTGTAAATGTAAAAATTTTTCCTTTCCCTTTCCTATAAATGGCCATATTCGCTATTCTGACTAACAACATCAGGTTAACGTTTTTTCTAAGCATTTAGTGAAATGCTCCAAAACTACTCCATATATTAATGAAAATCTTCGCAAAGATAATAAATACATTTTTTCTGGAAAAATGGGTGCATCCATCCCAATGTTTGTTAAAATTTAAAATATATTACTTAGAAAGCCAAACACTTTGGTAAATTACCAAACATTTTTCAGCCAAACTATACGCAAGAAAAATTTTGTTTGTTATTAAAACACGTAGAAGTACTAAGTAAATTTGTTAAAGTCTGAGCAACTGTAAAAAGTTTGGGCCTTTGATGCAAAAACGTTTTTTGTTTGTCTAAATTTTTAATAAGCATTAAAGTATCTCGAATATTTTCTATATTAAACCAGGGGGAATAATTAAATTTTCAAATTAAATTTAAAGCACAGCTAATTTTCGGTTTTTGCGTGACAGGTTAGAAATGGTCAGACTAGGTGATGAAATGGATCCCTTGTCGTTGGTGCTTTTGACTGCTATGGGCAACTTTTGTCTCATGCGATTAGTCGATTTCCACCTCAACCCAGAAGTAGGGTTGCTGTAAAACAATTTTATTACTAACAAAAAAAAATATCAAATTGTGAACTTTATGGCAAAACAGAGTAGCGCAATTATTGCTTTGCGTGATCCAAAGTAAACCTTAACTTTTCTATAATCTTTTATGTTTTTATTGTATATTATTTTTTTTAGACTTCAGGTTGTATGTCCAAGAAACGCACAAGTTTTATGCATTCTTAAAACTTTTACGATAGACTAGAAGTGCATCAATAAACTGTAGATGTTTGTTTTTATAGTAGGCTACTTTTATGGCACAAACCATTAAGCCTAATTTAATGAGAAATTGACAATATAATGTTTAAAGCTGTGGTCCTGGATTTTAATCAATTCCTGCAATCAATGAAAGGCGCTGCCACAATAATTGAACATTCGAAATAAAAGCTACAAATCAAACGGACCACTCCCTTGTGGTCATATACTATATAGTATAGAGTATATAATCTGTGTGCCTTACATTTTAATTGTTTAAGTGTTGGCCAGTGTTGCCGCGGCTTGAACACAGAATGTGATTGCAACACGGCAACACCATCAATTATTTCAAGTAATCGATTTTTGATTTTCAATTTTGCACGTCAGGTTGTAGAATTCAGCGTTGCATTTTGTTTTGTCATCGTCATTGTCACCATTGTTTTCAATTTTTTGTTTTTGGTGACCTTGACTTTGACATTGTTGCGAGTTTAGGGGCACACGCATGCACTTACCTTGTATGGAAATTATCCATGCCACTGCCGCAGTAGAGCGGCACAGTTTCATTGTTGCCACCCGTCATTGTTTTGTTGTTGTTGTTGTTGTGTTGTTCTCGTTGCTGTTATTATTGTTGTTGTTGTTGGCAAGTCATTGCAGCAAGCACTTGTGCCCCAAGGCCAAACAAGTGCCCCAAATGCATGAAAATTTCGCCCTGAGCTGCATTAATATTTAAATATTGAGATACTTTGTTCTTCGTCCTGTAAATAAAAGATAAGAAATAAAAGTGAGAAATTGCTTACAGTAAAACGGAACATATAATTAATGTGTTTTTTAAATTATTTCCGGCTGTAATCATCAGCAACTTCTATTTAAAATGTGGAACGTTTTTAAGATTTATTTGAAGAATATATTTATGTGCTTTTAGTTTATTCTCCTCCAAGGTAAGCAATAGCTCTTAAGGATTATATTTTCGGTCTTGGGAATATTGTAATGGCTATAAGCGTCCCGATAAATAAATGCGTACTCCAAATATTTAAGCCCAAAGCTTATTTACATTTAGTTAAAGATACGACACCATGCGGGAGATTTTCAATAAAGGACCAACTCTATTTCTTAAAGCTAAGTTCCTTATTAGTAATTTAAATTAGGTCACAATGAACAATGAACAGCTGACTGACAGACCCACATAAATACATATTAGTAATAGTGTGCGTGTGTGCATATGTAAGTATATCTCTGTGTGTTGGGGGGGTTGCTCCAAATTAGATTTGTATGGCATGCAGCTGCAGCTGAAGAAAATTTAGACAAATGCGTTTTAGGAACGCCATTGTTGGCCACATACGCCCCCTTTTTCTTCATGACACGCCCCTTCGCATTAGCTATTAGTGTATCCGCAAGCATAGCTTTGGCTATTTGTTATCTCTCCTGTGTTTTGTTTTTATCTTCTTTGCTTCTGCTGTTTTTCGTTTTGGCCATTTTTATTTTTGTTTGCAGCTATTTCGGTTTGCGGTTTCGTGGCTAACAGCTACAACATTTAATATGAAGCACAGTGTAAATATTTTAATTGCATTTGTGTGAACGACAAAACAGCTGCAACTGGCACGGAACCTTATCTGTAAACAGTTAAGGGAAAGCAGCAAACAAAAAAAAAAGGAAGCAAACAGGATTATTTGAGCTGGAAAAGCGCAAATACTTTCAAAAGCAATTAACACATACCAAAATGGCGTCAAAGTCCCAGCGTAAGATACTTGTGGATTTAAATATGCATGCTATATGGCACAGAATGCACATGCGGGCATATTTAGCTACTGAACTTAATTACATTAAACACGAAATTGTGTTCTAAGGACAAATTTTTTTGACGCTGCATTTTAAAATTCAAAATAACTGAAGTGACTTTATTTCGAACCCATTACTTAAAGTTACTCATGGTATTCACAGATAATTAACTATTTCTTAATTGTAGCACTGCAGGACTTCAAGAGTTTTAAAACAGCCAAGCGGCTATTAAGTCCCTAGTTTCGATGACTTCGTGTATGAAGTCAGTGAATAACTGCCGCTTGTCTCTAGGGGAGATGGCTAAGCAGCTTTAAATTCACCTGATATGGGTCCCAGGACCCATGAGGGGAAACTGCATTGCGGATGAACTGGCTAGAAAAGGAACTACCAGCATCCTCCTTCAAGACAAGGAGGGCCTGGGTATACCCATGGCCAGCTGTAAACTGAGAATACGAAACTTTTTCGCTCTCTGTGAAAATAAAACGTGGAATCGAATATCGAACACGTGTAGAATCACGCGGCAAACCTGGCCAACATACTGCAGTAAAAGAACCAAAAACTGGCTGTCTGAATAGAGCCCAGTGTTCATCAGCTATCCGTGCCATCACGGACATAGGAAACCACCCATCCAGGTTGAATGCTCCCCACCATGACTTCTGTAGAAGCTGTGGCGATGAAGTGGAGTTGCAGACGGTGTAATATTTCTTCTGTCACTGCCCCGGACTGGGCAGTAAAAGATTTAGGTTCCTACAGTCACACTTTCTAGACGATTTATTTCAGCCCTCTGAACAGAGTCCAAAATGCATATTAAGGTTCATTCAGGCAGCCGGATGGCTTCCTACCTTTGTAGGGCACCTTCAAAATGGGAAAAGAGTGTAGAACTGGCTCACTCTAGCGGTATCGCAACGGGCCTATCCCCTGGCCTAAGTGAGTTGGGACGTCAGATGGGCAATAAAATTGAAACGTCTTATATACAAATCAATTTTTCCATTTTAGTTAAAGGTTTGAATTGACGTTCTTAGATCAAAAGATTTTTTTTTTACGATGTTATTGGTGTCCAAGCTTAAGTCACAAGAAACATTGTAATGGCCAGAAATATATTTTTGTGAATTTTGATCTTATTCAGTATTCGAAGATTCCGAATTGAATAAAGATAAAGACTATTGAGGTGTGAGTCAGTAAGAGGAACGGAATGCGTAATGGTCATATTCAAGGACTTGCTTTCCTTACGAGTTGAAGAATTAACGTAAGCGGAGTTTCCGGAATAGTCAACAGCTAAGTCTGACGGCAAGAACGAAAATTCATTACGCTAAGGACTTGGTTAGGCAGAGGGAGAAATGGTCAGAGCACCAAAATAAGCAGGCTAAGTCATGCACCACCATGGCCCTACAGGGCGCTCCATCTTTTATGTCGGTATGTAAACATTAAAAAACTTTGAGAAAAAACAAACTATTTCTATAAGTGATGCATTTTTATTCTGTTAAAATATTTTTTGAATAGTTTTTGAAAAACAATATCAATTAAGTATTCACCTTTATTATCATCTCGCATATTGGGTGTTATAGCATCGATTTCAGAACGAATGTTTGCCTTGAGCTCGTCAATAGTTTGAGGCTGCTTTTCATATAATCCGACAAAAGAAGTGGGGGGGGGGGGGGTAAAATCAGGTGATCTGGTTGGCCAGTCCATGTCGCCTCTTTTTGCATTAGACGCCCCGGGAATTTTCGTTGCAGAAATTTCATTTTTGGGTTTGCATTGTGGCATGGTGCACCGTCTTATTGAAACCAGTAACCATCTAGACCTTTCTTAAGCATTTGCGTTCAGACATAATTAGCAAACATCCACCGATATTGATTTCAATCGACAGTTTCGTTTTCTTTAAAAAAATATGGCCCAATGATGGTTTTACCGCAAATCCCGGCCCAAACAGTTATTTTCCGATCATGCAATGGCGTTTCATGTATCTCGTGTGGATTCACGACAATTTTGCTTGTTAACGCTGCCAGAGAGGATGAAATTGACCTCGTCAGTTATTAAAATTTCCTGCCAAAATTTTGGCCCATCGTCAACTATTCGAGCGATTGTTTGCCGTATTCCTAGCGACGTGGAGAGAGAATTGCACTTTATACGGAAACAAACTCAAATCATTTTTCAGAATGCGCATAGTGGTTTTACTGACTCGATAATGCTGAGCGCGGCGACGATACGACACTGTTGGTTCCTGAGCAACACTCCCTCTCACTTCTGCAACCAGTTCATTGGAACGTCTTGGTCTTTGATGAACGGCATTTTGACGATCTCCTACTGTCCCGAGCTCAAAAAAATTCGACACGAAACGATGATTAGTATTGTCAGATGGTGCTTTTTTGCCACGATATTTTTTCCGATATGCACGTTGAGTTAACACAATGGAACGATTGTTTTTGATGTAAGGTGTCACTATTTCAGCGCGTTGTTTAGGTGTGAAGCGATTGTATTAAATTGACATTTCCAAAACATATCTGATGCAATCAATTGGTTGGAAAATGTGAAAGTAATTTTTTTTTGTAATGGGATAAAGAATTGATGCTTAATTGGCACCTGTTCTCCATTTCCAAACCACCCGTAAAATATTTTTCCTATAACGCATAAAAGGAATGAATTACTTTCAATGAGTAAGCTAAAAATTATTCATCATAAATCAAGGGCATTCATGTTCAAAATTTTTTATCAACATTAATTTTTGAACCAAAATGTATGATAATTAGGGTGGCCACCGCAGGCTTGACAAATTTTTAAACAAACTATTTTAATAGCCTGTTCTGTTTGAACAGTTATTAATAGAGATCCCCTATGCCCCTCCTCCAAGGGGTCTAACAGGGAATTATATGTATATATATTTTAATAGCCACTGCCATAAAAGTTAATAACAGGAAGCAGAGCCACCCTAATTGACATGGGTTCTCGTAATAGTATCTGGTATCTTATTCAATACAAAGTATAATACATAAATAAAGTTGCTTTATTAACTGAATTCTAAAAATGCTAATTTTAAGATAGTTCTTAATATAAGTGAGTCCAGAGATTAAAAAATGCTTTAAAACTTAAATAGGCAGGTTTCGTAGTTAACACTACTACTTCTACTGTGCTGTGTCAGAAGGAATTAAAATAACTCTCTTAGTTTAATCATTTGTCTAAAAAATGTGTTTTTCCTTGACTTTTCATACAACTATATATTGGTATAATACCAAAAGAAAAAAAATTGTTTTTAAATGATTAAACAAGAAAATGTTAAAAGTATTAATTCAAAACTTGATAGTGTCTTTTGCCACCTCTTGGTAGAAATAGTGTTAAAGGTATATCTAACAGGAGACTTTATCTGCTCTTTCTGTCATGGTAAATTCATGTACAAAATATCAAAATTCGCGAAAGTATCTTTAAATAATGATGAGAGGATATGAACTGTGCTGTGCTGGCATCTTCCATAGTGCGCCTCATCACATCTTAGCTGGAGTCGCAGAAGGCGTTAACCCAACTAATATACTGTTTGAGATTCATCAACAAATCATTGAGGTACCACCATTCTCGAAAGCAGCCCCATAATATTTATGAAACATGGGTATAAAACAGGTGCTTGAGAAGCACCTCTTGGTATCCATTCATGTGTTCCTTATCTAATTTAAACACGCAGCAGATTGCATTAAGGCTAAGTCTGTAGTGCGTTAGGGAAGAACCTTGAAATAGCTCTGTATTGTTCTGACGCACGTTGCCCTTACTCCTGCAGCTCAGCACAAACAATAGATGACGTCAGTCAAGCTGGTGACCATAATGTCTAAGTATAATGATACCATTGTAATCAAGCTAAGAGCATAGGGTGGGTTGATGAGCTAATTTTAAGGCAAACAGAATTCACTCTGTTTAAAAAACCATATTGCAGATTTCATATTTTATTATGTAATTTAATGAAGGTTTAGAAGCCAATTAAATTTTAAATATTTGCTGCAATTATATATGCAACTAATTAAGTGCTGTTTTTGATGTAACTAATTAAATTTTGGTTTATAAATGGACAGCAATGAATAATTACCGCTTGCAATCAATTTAAAATCTATTTAATAAATATGATTACTGTCCAAATGAACATAAAGTCATTAAAGATTTGTTATTAATTTATTTTTAATTACACTCATGCCATAAAGTCTGTCTTTGATAGTCTGACAGATTGTTATAAAGCCAAAATTGTTTGTTCTTATTCACTCGAACTCACTCAATCTCAGTCTTTTGTGTCAGAGGCTGACAAATGAAATGATTAATGTATGACGACTCCTGCAGCATACATAAACACTTATATACAATGTGTAGGTATAGTATGTCATAATTCCAAACAATATATAAGGGAAAAATCAATGCCATTTGCGGTTTGCTGATTTTGTTTATAGCATACTTTTACGGTGCGTGCAAAAATAACTCACATAATCGCATGTGGCATACTTTTGGGCGCATGAGTGAGAGTATATTTTTGCGCATGAAAGACATTCGATAACACATTCGCTAAAAGCAGCACACAAAAATAACACACACACACAAACACACTTAGTTCGACACCAATCAGCAGGAAAAATGGCAATGAAAAGCTCTAAATGATTTCCACATACACCCACACACACACTCTCACTCTCTTATGACATAGACGGCGACAAAGTTATAAGTACACCTCCAGTCACTTCAATAGGACATTTATATTTTTATTAATGCGAAGGTAATAGTTTTATACACTCCAAAGGAAGGGGAATTACTTTAGTAATTCGCAAAACATTTCGCATGTCAGGCGTAAAATTCATTCGATTTATTCATTCGATGTTTTGAAGCAAATAAATAGTTGAGTTAACATACGAGTACAATAAATTGTTGGCTTTAAACTCGACAAATTTGGTGCCAAAACTCAAATTGTAGATTTTTTTTTTAAATTATGGTATTAAATGTTCTGTATCGTCGACAATTTTTTTATTGTCAAGCGATTTTAAAATTTGCAACGAAATAACGAATAAAAAATTAAGAGACTAGTTCATAAAATTCGGTAAAAGGGAGTTAATGACCCGCCACTATGCCTGTTTGAACAGATAAATTTTTTTGATAAATTCATCAAACATTTTTTTTCGTGAAAAGCATCAAATTATTAAATTAATCAAAAATTAAAAATTTATTTATTTATTATAAGCTACTTCATGTAAAATTAAAAAAAAAAAAAAATTATGAGATAGGTAATTTCTTTAAATTTGACCTAAATATTATCGGAGTCAAGTAGAATATGCTTGCATAATGTAAAGACAATTATTTTTTTTTATGCAAAAAAAATTAGAATTATTAATTAATATAGTAAATTTTAAGTTCGAAAATTAATGACTTATGTCTTAAAAAAATAAAATTAAAGCTCTAGCTGGATAAGGTATGAAAACCCACAAAATTTTATTGAAATTGCACCATTTAATGAAGATTATTAAAAAATTATTTATTGAGCAATGCTAATATTTTTACTGTTACATACAAAATGAATCAATTTTTTTCATCATAGTATCAAGAAGTATGCCTTCCAATAAATATTATAAAAACTTACAATAATATTGGCTATTTTTTGACAAAAAAATTTTTTTATTAATTTATTTTTTTAAAAAACATTAAAAATTTTTCGTTTTTTTTTACGTTGTTCCACCAAATCGATTTCATTTAATTTCACACCATATAAAAAACGTTTTAAAACACATGTTTAAAATAAAATGGTAATTGATATATTCAAGGAAGAAAATTTCATCTTTTTTTTAAGAAATTTGTTGGCTTAAAATAATTTTTAATATTTTTATAATAATATAATAGTGCTTAGATTAAAAAAAAAATCTGGCTCCAAAATATTCAGTAATGTTGTCGCAATTAAATACACATAAAAACCACGTTTTTTTAAATAAAGTCGCCACGCGTTAAATTTAAAAATTGAAATTTAGTTTTAAATTATTTTTTCCCATTATGCATCGATGCAATTCGATTACTTTTCAAAAATCGCTGGGGGCAGCTTCCAATACCTTATCCAGCTAGACCCTTTCACAATTTTTTGTTTTTGGAGGTGTATTTAATTTGTAAAATTAAAAAAAATATATATTTTTATTTATTTAATTTTTTTTTTGCATTTTGAAGTAGGCCAAACCTAATTAATCATAAATTAATGAAAATTTAATTTATAATTTATTTTCAAATTTCAAAATCGGCAAAAAATGTCCTTCACTTTTCTAAATTCAATATTTTTTTGGAAATTTTTTTTTTATTAATTTGTGACAATGAAAAAACTGTTTTTTTCAGTTTAAATAAGCCAATATTAATTAAATAATATTTTACGTTACAAAATTAAAGGAAATTTAGTAAATACTATATTTCTTATTTAGAAACTACTACTTATGTAGAAAAATAGATACACATAGATTCGCACAATCCGAATAATAGAAGGTCAGCGCTTTAACATACGAAGTGTGTTCAAAAAGTAAGGTGACTTTGTATTTTTAAGAAAAAATATTTATTTATTCATTAATATTTATGTTGTCCCCTTCAAAGTAATCCCCCTCAGATACAATACACTTATGCCAACGGTTTTTGCAATCCTCAAAGCACTTCTCATAAGCACTTTTCGGTATAGCCTTGAGCTCTTCCAGCGATGCAGTCTTTATCTTTTCAATCGTTGCAAATCTCCGTCCTTTCATAGGTCTCTTTAGTTTTGGGAACAAGCAAAAGTCATATGGGGCCAAATCCGGTGAATATGGTGGCTGAGGCATGATTGTGGTGTTGTTTTTGGCCAAAAATCTCTCACAAGCAAAGTTGAGTGAGCAGATGCAAAAGCCATGAATTGTTTTTCCACAATTCTGGACGTTTTTTTCGTATTGCTTCTCGCAAACGGCGCATAACTTCTAGATAATACTGTTTATTGACCATACCATATGGTAAGAACTTGATCGAACTTGGCGTGCTTTTTTCGGTCTTGGCTCTTCTGGCCGCTTCCATTGGGACGATTGGGCTTTGGTTTCGAAATCATAACCATACCCCCATGATTCGTCACCAGTTATGACCCTTTTGAGTAAATCTGGGTCGACGTTGACGTCATTCAGCAGCTCTTGAGCGATGGTCATGCGATGGTTCTTTTGGTCAAAATTTAGCAATTTCGGAGCAAACTTCGCTGACACACGTCTCATGCCCAAAACGTTAGAAATAATTTCATGGCACGAGCCAAGCGATATACCAGCATCCTCAGCAACTTCTCTGATAGTGATTCGACGATTTTCCAAGACAATTTTGCTTGGGCGTCCAGAGCGAGGCTCGTCATTGGCATCTTCCCGGCCATCTTGAAAGAGTTTGTACCACTTGTAAAAATTTTTTTTACGCAGAACAGTTTCACCGTATGCTACTGTCAACATTTTAAGTGTTACGGAGCACTTAATTTTGTTTTTTACACAAAATTTTATGCAAATCCGTTAATCCACATATTTCGATAGCAAAAAATCGCCGAGCACGCAAAACACTTATAACCTTTACGCTTCTCACAACCAAACAAAAAATGTCATTTACTTCAAATTGGGTACAGATGTTCAGGAAGAGTGTACCAACACAACAAAACAAAAAAAAATCGATAATCGAAAATATGTTGCCCGCGAAATTTGAAAAGTCGCCTTACTTTTTGAACAAACCTTGTATATGCATCTTACATATTTGACTTTCAACCAATTTTATATAAATTGTTTTCCTTTTTTTTCTTGTTATTTTTTAATTTATTTTTATAGCTAAAGGCCCTGGTAGCCACGGCTTATAACATTTAATTGTTAGTTTTTATTTTTAAATTTAAGCTAGCTTTATATAAATAAAATAAAATAATTTATTTTTATAATGTGCGCTTATCATATGTATTGTCGCTAAAAGAGGTGCAGCAGGAACCATCGTTTGCCATGATCTGCTAAAGCCAAAAATATAAAAAAATTGTACTAAAATTTAATGGGCCAATTCTGAAATCATTTTTTAAAAATTGTGACTTAATCTATACGAATTTTCTAATTTAAAGACATACAAATCGTTAGACTATAAAGTTATTATTATTTAAAGAAAACTTTTAAAAAATCATAAAATAAACTAAAATTATCTTTTCTGATGATTTACAACAAAACATCACAAAGGCAGCTATATTTGAAGATGTCTCAATATAAATACAAAATACACTACATATTCAATTGACCCAGAGTGTATAGCAGCCAGAAGATGGATGCCAAGTGCTGAAGCCAGGTCTGATGAGAGCCAGAACGTGAGCACTTGCAACTGTTGCCGTTCTCTCGTAAAGGGCGCCTGCTGTCTGGACCCGGCCCTGAATGCGACGGGGGCGTCATGGTTATTATGTATGCACAGCCACAAATCGCAGCTTTCATTTACGTGCGCCAGACAAAGAAAAATGGCCAGGTAAGTGAAATCAAAGTAGGCAGCTGGACATATGGACTTAAGGACACAGGGCTCTGACTTGGTTGCATATCTCACATACTCACACACGTACATTAATTGCCATTGACATTTGATTTATGTTTGTTGTGTACTACAATATATGGATATACGTATATGAAGGCCATGTCCAGTGTGGCCAAAGTTTTTAAAGCAATCGCCTTAAACTTGGAAACTGTTTACCTTAGCTGCTGCAAAAGTTATTTTATATAAGTCGAGGATTTGTTCGACGGTGGAATGCACTGTACCTTTTTTTAACCGGAAGTTTTATTTTCTTTGCCAATTTGAAATTTCGTAGCTAATTTATAAAAACTAATTTCCGGACCAAAGAACTATACCGAATTTGATCGAAATTGGTTACTCTATTAAGTTGTTTATTGTAAAGGTACAGGCTATACCAAAGTTGGCCATATTTTTGACTGAGAAACTACGCCTTTTCCTGCTTGCTCTACAATATAAATACCTAGGGTATAGCTAGGCGATATAAGGGTATACAAAATACACGCTGAAACTGTTATGAGCACTCTCTATTGATTATTTCTTGTGGTTACTTTCTTTCATACTATTATTTATCTTTTGTTTCCCTTGAGTATTTGTTTTCAGTTTTTATTTGAGCAGCTGTTTAGCCATTGTTTACATTTGCGTTGAAAAAACTCCGAATGTTGTATCGAAATTGATTTAAAAATGAAGAACTGAAGCCTGAGCAGCTGGCAAATTGCGCACACATTTTTGTAAGGATATTTCGGGAAACATTTTGTATTTAGACTGCAATATGCTGTTTGACTACTACAGACTACATCGAATTTGACTCAAAATGAATTTTATGTGCAAATATATAGTAACCCAAACTCTTGATTATATTGGTTTTCCTTTTTTTTTTTTTCGATAAACATTTCCTTTTGCATACTTATGAAGCGGAAAGGAAATGTGTTTGGTTATGCCTTGAGCTATTTGCAACAGATTTCTTGGAAATTGCTGAAATTGAGCTACAGCTGACTTGTTTTTGATAAGACTTTAATGAATGCATATATTCATAGTTTTTGATGCAAAGTGTGTTATTCATATCCTATATTATTATTTATTTTGGTCAAAAAGTTAAGTGATGATAAAAAGACAATTCGGACTTAAACAAGTGCACATACTGAACATCATTTACTCTGTATATAGTATTTGTGATACTATAAAAAAATATGGAAAATATGGTTTGTATATTGTTATTGTTTTGCAGGCTTGGGTGTAAATAGATTTTTTCATTTATATCTTCAGCATAGACCACAATATGATTTTGATGACCGTCGCTATTTGCCAATCTAGTTTCATAATATAAATGAATGTGCTTTTTCATGAAGCGTCTTGTCGATAAGGATTCAATTTTATACATTTTTGATTACAACTAAATAGTGCCCATACCCTATACTCCGACTAGGAAAAAAAAACTATAGTGCCTAACAGCTTATTGCTTAATCTATATAAAGGGTGATTCATTAAGACCTTTTTTTCAATAAGAATTTTCGTGTGGATCACGCGTTATCCATGACAGCTGTCAAAGGCAAAGTTGTTCAGTATTCATTGGCAAATCATCATGCAAAGCCTTACACCCGAACAACGTTTACAAATTGTACAATTGTACTACGAAAATCAGCGCTTTGCAAGGAATGTTTTTCGTGCGCTGAGTTCGACTTATGGTCAACATAATTGACGCACCGAACCCACAATTCGTAACACCATCACCAAATTTGAAACCCAGCACGTAGTGAAGAGAATATAGCGGCGGTAGCTGACAGTGTTCACGATGACCGCGAGGAATCGATTCGGCGCCGATCGCAACAACTTGGCCTGACGTATTCAACCACCTAGAGCCTTTTTTATTTGGATCTCGGCTTGAAAGCATACAAAATTCAACCCAGGAAAGAATTAAAGATCGATGAAGATCCGTTGTTTTTGACCAAAATTTTGTTCAGTGATGAGGCCCACTTTTGGCTCCACGGCTTTGTGAATAAGCAAAATTGACGTATTTGGGGAGAAGCTCAATCCGAAGAGGTTCACCAGCTGCCATTACATCCAAGAAAAACAACGGTTTGGTGCTGTCTGTGGGCAGGTGGAGTCATTGGTCCGTATTTTTTTAAAAATGAGCAAGATGCGAAAGTTACCATCAATGGCGCACGCTATCGGACCATGTTAACGGACTTTTTGCTGCTTGAAATTGTTGCCCGTGATCTCGACGACATTTGATTCCCACAGGATGGCGCTCCGGTCCACATTGCCAATGAAACAATGGCTCTATTGCGAGGTCAATTTGGTGAGCGATTAATTTCACGTACGGGACCCGTACCTTGTTCGCCAAGATCGTGCGATATCACACCGCTCGACTTTTTTCTTTGGGGTTACGTAAAGTCAAAAGTTTACGTGGACAAACAAAAGATCTGTAAAAGAAACTTATGTTTTACGTGTTACGAAGGTTCTCATGAACGCTTCGATGAATTTCAAATCTGATTTTTGCTCGTGATAGAGGTAGTCAATATGGAGGTTTTAAGCCTGTTTCGATGTGTGTGTGTGTATTGGTTCGTGAGATATACGGAATTTTGTGAATATCGGTTTTTGTTTGTATATTTTTATATACAGAAAAACTGGTATTGCTGTTTATCAATGTTCGAGGTCCAACATCGTTTCAATCATTGAGAACAGTGAATGGCGTATTGTGTGCAACGTATCGAGTGGTATGTCAAAATTTTAATTTGTTGGAAAATTATTTGCACTGGGATCAAACTTTAGCAGATGCTGCTATTACGGCTCATCCATATCAACAATGTTTTCCATCAAATCCACCTGAATTGTAGATAAAACAAAGAGATTATTTATCAGAAGATATATTGTTTCGATTACGTCAAGCAAAACGTAATCAGTGATGGAATTTTCGACGGAAGCTTACAATGAAGCTTTAATTCATAGTGAAAATCTATGCTTGGCCTTGGCTAATAAAAATCCTAATCGATCAATGCATTATGCATTTCAATTGGAAGAAATACAGCGCACCAAATTAATTATCAATATAATCATACTGCCCAGGAACTTGAAGATTGCAATAAACGTGAAAGAATTCGGTTAAGACAGACCCGTGAAGCGCGACATTCGATTAATAATAATGATGCAAGTGTAAATCAAGCTACAAACTAATCTAAAAACTTATATTTTTCTAGATAAGCTAACTAAAAAATTTAACGATGTTTATTCACTTTAAGAGTTTTCAAAAAGTTTGGGCAGGACAACGTCTGCCGGGCTCACTAGTATGAACATAAATTTAGAACGAATAAATGGAAAATATCGAAATTTTTTCAATGCATGTTAAAATAGAAATAACTAGAAGCTTTTTCTGGGAATGAGTAACACATGAGCAACTGATTAGTTCCACTGTTTTTTTTTTTTTGTTAATAAGATGGTTCACGGGAATAAAATGATTGCAAAATATTTGACAAAAAACTTTTTGTTTTTGTTCACTATTTTAATATAGATTGTGACAAAAAAGTTTCCGGAAAATTTTCATTCCATTTAATAGGCGCGCGTTAAGTATTTTTCAATATTTTGAGTTTCTGCATGTTGTTGGGACTGTACTTAATGACTATGCCAAAAATAAGCGGGATCTGTCTGTTTGTTTAAAGCAGCTATTAATACCAGTCCACCTCATAAGTGCTCGCCGATGCGCCCTCCCTCTCATGGAGCCAGGATGGTAAACGCATTTAAGGCAAAACACTCGATAAATACCATCGACAAGGCAGTGTGCAGTCCAGTTCTGGCCCCGTGTGACTTTTTCCTCTATCCTAAACTAAAATTGTCACTCCGGGGAACCCGTACGACCATAAAACAGAATGCGACGATAGAGATGAAAGCCATCCCGGCCAACGCCTATAAAAAATGTTTCAAGGATTAGAAGAAGCGTTGGCATATGTGTCATATCTTGGAGGAGACAAAATAAATACTGAAGAAGATTAACTATTTGCGTTTTATTTAGAAATTCCGGAGATTTTTTTGTCACAATGTAAATCATTTGAATAAGAATATTTGGAGCTTTAATTTAGCTGACAAAATCTTAAAAGCTTCAATCTTCGTTTAAAGACTGATATATTGCTCTTAAATTTAAAGTTACAAATTTTCAGGTCTTTAAAAATACGGATAGATTACCTTCAAAATATAGATATATTGCCATAAAAAATAAAATTTCATATTTTTTATTCAATAGATTTTTGTGATCGCCACAGTTTTTACAACACATTTCTGTTACGCAACTTACTTTTAAAAAGCAAATATTTCCTAAAAAAATTGCATAAAAGATAAAGAAAAAAATGTAGGTTAAAAATTGTTTATTTTTAAAATAAGACGAAAGTAAATAAAAAAAGAAAAGAAAGCATTTCTTAGAAATTGTATATAAAGAAAAGTAAACGAGGAAAAACTACAAAAATAATTTCTTAGAATTGTTAAGTTACTGTATCCTTGTACTTCGTTGTTCTTATTAAGATAAATAAAATAATAGTTCCCAAGCTTAACAGGCTTATTTAGATCACAGTTTTTCTAGAGCTACCAAAAACTTCACGTCTATTTCAAATTTCATTTTCATTTAAAATTTAGTAAAATTTAATTTCCCTTATTTGCTTTAAATAACGAAATTGATAAAAAAAAAATGTAAATACACAATTGGCTGTTAAAAATGCAAACATTTTGTAGAAAGTGAGAACTAGAGTAGTTCTGAATCAGAACAGGTCCTACACAGATTTTCTAAAAAACCATTTTGGGCTAGTTGCTATCGCAACATTTCCGTTTAAATATAAATTTACATATTCCATTTTTTTTTTCCTTTTTGTTACCCTGCTCAATTTTTCAAGGGCTTTTTAGACAAGTTACTTGCATAAGTGTCAAGAGCTACAACAACGGTTGCCTGCCTCAAGGATAACAACACATTAACCTCAGTATATGTTTAGCACTTTATGTACTATATACGAGTCTTTTTCAAGTGGCTGCACTTTTCTCATGCAATTTTATGCCCAAATCTGTGAGTCGGAGGAGATGAGCTAAAAAGATGTGCAAAGATAAAATTTAAAAGTATTTAAAAACGATTTTCCATACTAGAAGCGCCATTTTTGGAATGACAAGCAAGCCAGGATATTACCACTTGAATAAGCACATCAGTAGCTCCAGTTGCTTATTCTTTACAAATCATTCTGACTCAGCAGTATTTGTGTCTGAAGATACAGCTGTAATGACTTAATACCACGCCAACTGAGTTCCATGACTGCACATTTACTGGTGGTGACATTTCCATCACTCTCACACAAAAAAAGAAACCCTCCCGTAGCCAGCGTAGTTTTACTTTTTTTGTCATACCAAATTTCCGCAGCTGTCCGTTGCTTGAGCCTTTTTATGAAACATGAACTATGTTGCAGGTTTTTAATCTTCTGTGTCACTCACGACATGTCTTGTCCTGTCTTCTCTAGCCAATGATGGGCTAAAATCCATTAAAATTCACTCCGAGAAAGTTTCCGCCATCGTTTAACTATTTCCAGCAGTTCAGCGACTTTAATAAGCTACCAGGTAACATCCTGCTTCCAGTTTCATTTGCATAATCAGGATTAATACTTCCATGGCTTTGTTCGTTGCCATCCTTTTGTGCAAATGCAATAGGGTGTAGTCGAGATTCTCAAATTTGTTATATTGCTTAATTTGCATCCTTTACTTGCTTAAGTTGCTGCTTGCTTTCAGCTGAAGATGAAATTGAGTGAAAGATTATAAGGAAATTTGTCTTGAGAAATTTTTAACATTTCCCTGTCCATCGTTTTCACAAGAGTTTACATTATCGCTCTGTATTTATAATTTTAAAAAAATTATAAATTTTCGTTCCAATGCTAACAAGAGCATTCGAAAAAGCTTCGTATGCCCAGACCATAATTATTTAATATTTTGGGATGACTGGAACTGAATTAGCTGTACATTTGATTCCACTACTTATGCAAATGAAGAAAAGCCTTTTTAATATTATTTGGAGCAACAATTCAAAATACAATTATTTTTTATCGATTATTGGTTTAAGCAAAAATAAATTGTACAAAATCTACGCATTTTAAAAGCAGTCTTCCAATTCATCTAATGAATTTTTTGAAATCTTTAAAAACTGTAGCTGCTTTGTAACAGCTTTTTCAGATACAAATTTTATGAAATTAGTCAGGAAGATATTACATATCTTTTTCTATGCAATATTTTTGACATTATGTGAGCTGAGATTCGACGATCCTAATATATGTAGACTAATTAATCGTCTGATCAAGGAAAGACTTTATTTGTTAAAACACGTTAACTTTACAGTTTCTTTGCAATTTTTTAGTCATATGGCGAATATTCTTCTTTTGAAAGCAAAGTACTCTGAATTGTACATATCTAAGAAATTTTCAAGAATTTAAAAAAACATTTACCGAAATTGGATTGTTTTTACATGCTACATCAGAAGTTTGGAGTGTTGAAGTCATTATAGTAATAAATCAACCAACTTGGCAAAAAATACTTTCTTTCTAATTTCAACTTTTATGCGACGATCTCAAAGTATTTGGGGTTCCAGAAGAAGCTGCTAATAAAGTACCCACTTATGAGTAGAAAAGAAGTTTTAATAGGGCGTATGCATTAATTTTAGTTAATGTATTAGGTCGGGTCCGATGCAGAAAGACAATGGGACAATGCGTCCGGTTGGTACATCTCCCGGTCACTCTGGCCAAGATCCAATTTCAATCGATTTTTCGAGCTACTATAGTTGTAACGGGGCACTGCGCTGTAGCTTCCTGGCTGAGAGGATGCATGTTTCCTACAACAATTTTTGTCACTACTGCGGGGATGATAAGGAGATAGAAAGCATCCAACAGCTGATGTGTGACTCCCTCGAACTTTTTAAGAAACGCACCCAACATGTTGGAAAGCCCTCCTACGGGCTGCCTGGCAAAACTACCCATACTGACTTGGCCCTTTCTTATCGAATCCTCAAACTGGTTCAGCAAGCAGGATAATAAAGCGAATATTCCTGTCTCTTGAATAGGTATCACAAGGCGCCACAAGATCTCCGGGTGTTCTCGACCTTATGCTGAGCTACCTAGCTATCCTAACCTAACCTATTTTGACGGAAATATAAAAAGCAACTCTCGTTCTTAACAAAATTTTCAATAAAAGGAATTTTACAGCTGACAAGAATCAAAAGCATTGGCTTCATCAATGCAAGCACATTCAAACCACTACACTTAAAAAAAGAAATAGAAAACTTCGAAATAATAAGCTATCATTGTCAATTTGGCTAGACATCCCATTGGGATATTAAGTTTTTTTCCATCAAGAAGTTAGATCGAAAATGCTCTCTGAATTTAAGAATTGACATGCTGAGAGTCTTCTCTTTATAAAATTCAAATGATTTTGTTTTTGGACATAGCACTTGTTACATTTTAATGTTTTCACATACACAATAATATATACAATGCCATTTTTATAACCCAGATGCTCTGGCAACGTGGCTGACTTTGGAGGCAAGAAAGATAAGGCTTTTATCTTTATGTAAAACAATCATAAAAAACCGTCAAGAAAGGTAGTAGGAAAAAAAACAAAGATATTGTACAAAAATCAATTATGTACAATTATATAATCAATTATATTCAACTAGAAATATTCGATTCCTCACATCCCTTTATTAAATTTGCTGATTTTTGTTTAACAATCTTATAATTCACAACCTATTTAAACAATATTTAAACATAATGAATATTTAATACAGATTTCTATAGCAAGTTTCCTCGCAATTGAAATAATATTAAAGTTAAAATTAAATAAAACAATCGATTTAAAATATACTATTTACATATAAAACTATTAAATAAAAGCATCTAACAATGGAAAGTCTCAAACCACATGACTTTCGCGTAACAATCTTGAGTTTACAAAATATTTAAACATAAGGAATATTTTATACAAATTTCTATAGCAAATTTTCTCGCAATTGAAATTATAATAAAGTTGAAATTAATAATTGCTCTGCAAGCTCCCGCCGCTTTCCAAAAGATGGCGCTAGTAGCCAGTAATAGTTCAAATAAATAAATCACAGCTGTTTTCCATCAGTTTTGACATCGATATTAGTTAATTTTTGTTTGCGTCATATAGTTACACTTAAATAAATATGTCAACTTATAAACCGAATTCACGTCATTTGCGGGAGATTTTACTTTTTCATTTCAATATGAAAAAAATCGGCGGCTGAGGCTCATCGGGTTATTTCAAGTACTTATGGTGATACTATTAGTGAAAGAACGTGTCGCGAGTGGTTCCAGCGCTTTAAAAACGGTGATTTTGTTGTTGAAGATCGGCATAGCGGTGGCAGAGAAAAACTTTTGAAGATGATGAACTGGAGGCTTTACTTAATGAAGACTCGTGCCAAACTCAAGAACAGCTAGCAAAATCATTGGGAGTAACTCAGCAAGCAGTATCAAAACGCCTGGAACAGCTGGGGATGATCCAAAAACAAGGATACTGGGTACCGTATCAGTTGAAACCAAGAGATGTTGAGCGACGTTTATTTGCTTGTGAACAGCTGCTTGAAAGACAAAAACGAAAAGGATTTCTTCATCGTATTGTTACTGGGGACGAAAAATGGGTGCACTACGACAACCCAAGCGACGCACATCATGGGGATTGCCCGGTCACACTCCTACGGCGACACCTCGACAGAATATTCACGGATCCAAGGTCATGTTGTGTATTTGGTGGGTTCAGCTTGGCGTAATTTGTTATGAGCTGCTAACAACTTCTGAAAAAATTACTAGTGCACTTTATCGAACGCAATTAATGCGTTTGAGTCGGGCATTAAAAGCAAAACGGCCGCAATACGCTGATAGACACGAAAAAGTAATTTTGCAACACGACAATGCTCGACCTCACGTGGTGAAAGTAGTCAAGACGTACCTCGAAACACTGAAATGGGAAATTCTACCTCACCCGCCATACTCTCAGATGTTGCTCCATCTGATTACCATTTATTTAGGTCGATGGCACACGGCCTGGCGGGCCAGTGCTTCGATTCTTTTGAAAAAGTGAAAGAATGGATCGATTCTTGGATCTTATCAAAGGATGAAGAATTTTTCCGACGCGGGATTCGTTTGTTGCCTGAAAGATGGGCCAAAGTAGTGGAAAGTGACGGACAATACTTTGAAACATAAATAAGATACCATTTTTTTTATATAATTTGTAAAATTAAAAAAAAAACGTAGACCTAATAAAACAATCGATTTAATATATACTATTTACATTTACATATAAATTTATTTATTTATTTAACAAAATTAAATATAGTATTTAATACTAAACTCAATAGTAATTTACTGAGCACTAGCAACTGGGGCCTTCCACAAATAAAATAAATTTATTTAAGGAATATTTTATACAGATTTCTATTGCGAATTTTCAATTGAAATAATAATAATAAATAAAAAAAAAAACAATTAATATAAAATATATTCACTTTCCAATTTATTAAATTAAGGCCGCTACTGATGTTAAATAGCGCTGCGTGCCCTATGGGGAAAAAGGGTGTGAAAAGTGGGAATTTCGAAGAAAAGTAATATATAATATTTATTACACTGTACAACAGTGATTTAAAACTTTTTAAGTGACCTAGTGTACGTTATAGGTCTTGACGAGTAGATCACGATAGTTATTTCAAAATTGTCTAACACCGTTTTTCGGGTACTGCGATCACTCCCACAATAACAACGTCGCCATTTTTCAACCGATTTTCGATTGCTTTACGGTTTTGGGGAGAAAAAGATTCAAGCTTTAAGATGATATACACTTGTTTATACTTCATACAAAGCAGCTACGAGATTTTTTAAAAGTTATCTAAGATTTACACTTTTTTTTTTCGTTTTTCACACTTTGAAGTCATTTTTATACAACATTTTGTTAAAACATCTTTACTTTTTACATTTGATCTTGAAGAAATATCAATTGCAAGTAAGAAAAGTCATGGTTTAAGTCGGTCGATAAATTTTTAAGTTACGACGCTTATCGTAAACAAGAAAATTAAGCTTCCATCGACAAAAAAAAAAGTTTGAGATGGATAATTCGTTTGTTCATACTGTTTCTGTAATGAATATTTTATTCACACTACAGCTTTTTCTTTCAGGCAAAATGTAAAAATTTTTTAAAAATCCTTTAAACAATGTTTGACATTTTTTCTTCACATCATTTACTTTAATCATGCGCACATTATTTTGATGGCTCAAAGAGTCGGCAATATTTATATAATGAAACTCATTTGTAAAACCAGCTGAAAAGTATGCAAGATTAATATTTTAATCATGTTATCAAATTTTTTGTTCTGGTAAACCGCTGAAAAGAAGGCTTTGTGGTAATGCCACGTCGTTTAATCACGTTACTCATACGCCCAGGTATCTCTTTCATAAGCCATTGCCTTTTGGGGTGAGAGTTTTGTTGTTATTTGGTTGTTATGTTTTTTTTTTTTGCTGTTGCCAGCTGCCGCCTGCAGTTAGATTGTTGTCAGGATCTGAGGCGCGACATATAATTCACATGTCAGGCTGTCATTGCCTTGAGGCTATCTAAAACAAAATGGCGTTTCTCGTTTGCCTTCATTTTACAACCAAGTGAACACGCGCCTCAAGGCAAGCAACAGAAATTTGCTTAAAAAAAGAAAAAGCAAGGAAAAAAGATGGTAATGCAAATATAAAAATTTGCGCTCTTTTTAAGACTTCCTTTTAGGAGTCTGCTTTTAGCTGCTCGTTGTTGTTGCTGCTGCTACTGTTGAGAGCAAGTGTCTTTTTATTTTATCATCATGTATACGACATGTTGACGGTATTTCTGTGGGCCATGTGCGCAAAAAATATTTGCACTCGTTTACAATTTGTGAAATTTTTTTGCTCAGATCCTGTGAAGTTGAGCGTAATTCGAGCAGCTTGTTTTTTGGCATAAGGATATATTGCAGTAAGCATAAACAATGCTTGTTTTTACAATTTTGAAGCAAATGTACATTATTTGGTATTTTTCTTTAGCTTAAGCCCGATTTTGTTATAATTTAAAAAGTAATTGCGATTAACTGAATATTTTTTGGTATTATTATTAATGTTTTCGTTTATCGCAAAGTTATTTATAAATTTATTAAATGATATTATGTTGTATTTTTATGGCTTCTTTTGTTTGGAAACGAAGCTTCTTAGAGCTGCTAATGAGATATGACTGTGAATTTTTTATAAATTTTATGTATTAAAGTTTGAGCAAAAAAAAATTATTTTTAGGAATAATTCTTTTGAGGCATAAACAGTTTATTTTTAACTTTACGCCAACATTATTTTCATAAATATATTCATATTAAAGCCTATAGTTTACTACCAGCAGCAACTCTGGTCTTAAACCCAATCATTCAACTATGCCTAATTAGTTCATTTTCCAGCAGTACCTTGAACCAAGTGACCATTCATATCGAATACAATCCTTATCCGCATCCATTGTACATCAAGGTTATTCGCTCACGTATCCATATATGCCTTTCACGAAATACTTATTGAGCTAATTACTAAGGAGACAGAGGTCTGCTATTACAACAATAATTCCCACAATATACATAAAGTGTGTATGTTCAGTATTCAAGCTAATTATCAATACGGTTACACATGAGTTCATCTTATTTGCACGCTTATCAAATCCATTGTACATTATGCACACTATATGCCACAGTGTGTGTTTGTGTGAGTGTATCTATGTCTGTTGCATAAGTGAGTTATACATTCGATCCAACAGATGCACATGCAAACACAAAGAGCTGTGCTTCACAAAGAGATGGCAGATACAAGATACTACCATATTTCTATGTATGTATTTGTTCTAGAACATAGTCAGGCGCTATTAGGAAAATTCAAACGTGTTGGTAAAAAGCTGTTAACCGGTTGACAGGATGCCAAGTGGATGACAGCAATTAGCAGATAAAAGTTAGAACAAGTTGAAGAAGTACAAACAAACACATGCTCAATATAATTGCAAAGAAACCTTAAAACTCTGGGGACTTTCTGGTTCGGACAAACAAATCGAAAACAATTGGATGCTTAATTGAGTAGTCGAAACAGTAAAAACTAAAATTGCAGAGAACAAATACTATTTTTTTTTAGGAAAAGTGAATTGGTTCCAATTTCTTAAAATGGTTGATATATAAGCACATTTTTCTTTACTATATCCATCTTTGAGTCGGTATTCTCCAAGCTGTAAAGTTGTACACTGAGAAAAATAAAATTTTTATTTCAAATGTGTTATTTGGAGATGGGAATATTTAATCTTAAAATGAGACGTCAACGCTTCAACATAATTAATTTAAAAAAATTTGCGTACGGAAAGACGGGCGCGGACGACTTTGGGATACCCTGTACCACTAGCTTGTAATAAAATCCGATTTCTTCACAAAAAACCAAAAACAGAAGAATTTTTAAGCAAAAAATTTTTTTTTTGACCGATCGTTCCTATGGGAGCTATATGATATAGTCAACCGATTTCAATAAAATTTGACACAGTGCTTAAATACCTTAAAAAAGATATGAATGCCAAATTTATTTCAAATATCTTTACAAACAAACAAAACACATCGAATTTTGTATAAAAAACGTGTTTTTGGACCGATTGGTCCTATGGGAGCTATATGATCTAGTCAAACGATTTGGATTAAATTTAGTACAGTGCTTAGGAACTATAAAACACTCACGAATGTCAAATTTGGTCCCAATATCTTAACAAACAAACGAAACACAACAAATTTTGTTAAAAAATCGATTTTTTGGAAGATCGGACCTATGGGAGCTATATGATATAGTCAACCGATTTTGTTCAAATTTGGCACATTGCTTAAGTGGTCTAAAAAATTTCCAAACGCCAAATCTGGTTAGGATATCTTTATTAAAAAACGAAATATAGCGAATTTTTCTTTAAAAAAGTTATTTTGGCCGATCGGTCCTATGGGAGCTATATGATATAGTCAACCGATTTCGATCAAATTTGGTACAGTGATTGGGAACTATAAAAAACTTTCGAATACCAAATTTGGTTACGATATCTTCATAAACAAACGAATTATTCATCTAAAACGCCTTTTTTTTGTCGAGGTCGTCTCAAACACCCCCATGGGAGCTATATAATTTATCCCCGATATCAAAAAAATAAAATAAACTTGCCTCCTATGGAATAATATGGGATCTAATGTGAAAGTTTGGTAACTCTAGCTCTTACCATCTCTGAGATCTAGGCATTCACACGGACGGACAGACGGACGGACGGACAGACGGACATGGGTATATCGACTTCTCTATTCACCCTGATCATATTTTAGGTAACTTTGGGGTGCTCCGACGTCTCCTTCTATATGTTACATACATTTTCGGCTTGCACAAACTTAATATACCCTTGGTACCATACGGTACAGGGTATAAAAAAGAGACGTCAACACTTCAACATAATTAATTAAAAAAAAATGTGGTACAATCGATGTGGTGGTGCCCGACAGTGGAATACCCTGTAGTCTGAGAACTTTCCAATTGGAATTAATTTTTTTTTTTTGTGTAATTCGATATTAAACCTTTAAATTCCGTAAATTTTTACCAATTGTAATGAAATTTAAATTTAATGTATATGGGGTAAGTTTCAAGTGGGTATGTTGAAGGGTGTGGGAGAAAACACGGAAAATCGATTACGGGGATGGGGGCCGCATCGATAAAATTTGGATGTAGATTTGTTCATTACGAGGTCACTTATAATCATAATTAGGTAGAGTCAAATATTGACGCAGTTTGTCCGATTTTGTTCTTTTTTGAGACACACATGCATGGAACCATAACACATCACTCTTTTAAATTTCAAATGAAAATATTAAACGAAAAAATATTAACCGCGAAGCTGGTAAAATTTGGTGTTTCTAGCTCTTCTAGTCTTCGAGATCTAAGCGTTCGTTCGGACAGACGGACATGGCTCAATCTAGCGAGGCTATGATAAGCATTTAAGTATAAAGGAGTTGCCGCGCCTCCTTCTGTTCGTTACATACATTGCACAAATTTAGTATAGGGTATTAAAAAATAACACACAAGCACAAATTCTCAAAAACTCTACTCGGAGGTAATTAAACCATTTCTTTGTGAGTTTAGAGGTTATTAAATTGTTACTTGCTGTGAACCACAAGTGTCTGGTAAATTAAATGATGATTAATATCAATTATCATCTACAAAAAGAAAAATTAAAAAAAAATAATACCACGCATCATCAGATCAAATCAAATAATCTTTTTGTACTTTTATTTCTTTTAAGCTCAACCGATCTAAATATAAGTTTTTGGTATACAAAAAATATATTTCGGTTAAAATAAGTGAAATGGGCCCTTTTTCACTCGACCTCTTTGATTTCGAAGTAGCCACGCCAAATTTTATTGCAGTGATAAGATTATTAATCGACTCATCGATAACTGAAATTTGGATTATTAATTTTCTTTGACAAGCCATATTTCCTAAGTGAATA
This sequence comes from Chymomyza amoena, assembly GCA_037043745.1. Lineage (NCBI taxonomy): Eukaryota > Metazoa > Arthropoda > Insecta > Diptera > Drosophilidae > Chymomyza > Chymomyza amoena. The sequence goes on from JBAMAX010001540.1 coordinate 49,606, forward strand.
AAGATATTCACGAATTTTTCTAGATAGATGAAATATTCAATAAAAAATTATTTTTGTTTAATATTTTTCCATTGCATCCATAGTTCTTAAATCGTAAAAATATTGTCTTTCAGCTCATAACTTAAAAAATAAAAGAAAATAAATATTTTTAATATTTTTTTTTTTTTTTCAAATATTTATTTATTGGCAATCAACCGATAAAATCAAAAGTTATTAACACAAAAATAAATCGCAAAGTAGAAATGTACAATTTTGAAAAATACTCGAAAATGTCACTTTGGTTGCTTGTAACTTTAATAATTTTGAATCAATCTTCACATATTAGACATGACCGTTAAGGCCATATCAATTTGTTCTCATGAGATATTCACAAACAACTCAAATGATGTACCCATAGACATGATTTTTCGACAAAATCTCGAAATAGGTTCCCAACAAAATAAATGAATGTAATTTTGTTCCCTTTGTTTCTCGAGCAAAAAAATATACAAAATTCTTAATTTTAAAAGTTCACTCAATAACCTTATACATTGTTATTTATAGATGTTGATAGCTGAATATTTAAGAAGGTGTTTTTGATACGGAACTAACATACTACTGTGCCCAAAAACTAGTCGGGAGTATTTTTATAAATCAAAAAATCTTTATTTATTCTTTCAAATCAATTTCGTCCCCTTCAAAATAGTCCCCTCCGATATTATATACTTTTGCCACCGCATTTTCCAGTCCTTGAAGCATGCCAAAAGTGCTCTTCCGGTATAGCCTTCAGAGCGCGCGCCGATTCACGTTGAATATCTTCAATCGACTCAAAACGGTTTCCTCGGAGTGGTTTGTGAGTTTTGGAAATAGCCAGAAGTCATACGGACCCAAATCAGGTGCATAACGTGCTTACGGAACGATATTGGTTGCATTTTTGGCGAAAAAGTTACGAAGAATCGGTGCTGTTTTTTGAGAAAATTCCGCATTTTTGGTACCAATCGAGACATGACACGTTTGAGGCCCAAAACATCTTTGAAAATGGTATTAATTGATCATTTTAAAACGCCAATTTTATCTTGACGGTTCGCAAGCAGTAATTCTTTTACTTTTTGAATGGGAACATGGTCAGCTGACGAATATGGTCGACCAGGGCGCTCTTCGTCTTCAACACGTTCTCTACCTTCTTTGAACAATTTATACTAATCATATGTTGTTGATTTTCGTAGAGCCGGTACCCGTAAGCCTTCTTCAACATTTTTAACATTCCTACAGTAATTATTCCATTCAGGAAACAAAATTTTCTTTGTTGAATAATTTCAGACATTGTAAAAATCGTCAAATTCACTTTTTGTGTCGCACAAAAATAAGTGTGACTCAAACTCCAATAAATATTTTGATATATAATTTAGCACGGAAGTCAGTACCAACTTTAAAAAAAAAAAATTGAGGTAAATATTTCCCGCGTTATTAAAATCGAAAAATTCGAATAGTTTTTGGGCACAGTAGTATATCTATAAGGAAAAATAAGATGTCACCAATGACAAATTTTTGCAAATTAATAAAAAACTAATGCATAAGACGTACTTACTGGCAATATGTGAATCTCCTTTGAATTGGCTGGCCAAAAAATTGCTGCAATGAACGAAGGACGAAAAGATAATTTTTAATCGATTATTTATAGTTAGTGATATTTTTAGCATTTTTAAGTATTGCTCTTCTGAATTTTGCCACATCAATTTTAATAAACTCACTAAATTTATTCCTTTTAATTAAGAGGAACGAACTTTTGAGTTTTTCTGATAGTCTTACAGTATTTTTGTTGATGCTTTTAATTTTTTGAGTCTTATGAAAACAACCGCCGTTGTAAGCAAAATACTTCTTGCTCAAAAATTGTGGTTTGAAGTAGAAAGATTCTTGGAATATCTCGCTAGTTACTACAATAAAGCTTATCAAAGGTCATTTCTTATTCATGGAAGCTAAAAGAACATGAAGCCAAACATGATGGAATTATTTTCTTTTTTTTTATATTTCAATAAACATAACCCAACATATGTAAAAGCAAAAATGTAATCTAACAATAGAAAATTGAGCTTTCTGATTGTTTATTTCAGAAACATACAGTTCTTGCTATTATTGTTCTTGTTTAATTATGTGGAATGACCGAACATGTTTTATTATTTAAATTTCCATTCAATTTTGTACATGTTCTTTAAAAGTCAAATCAATAGTTTTATATATTATGTTTAGTTGTTTTTGTTTACAACTATAACATGTAAATAAAAGTATTATTGAAACGCATTTATGTACTTGTAATTATTGTGTAAGCAAAAATAACTACCTACTTAAGTTGAGCCAATTTTACTGAGAATGCACTAAATTGTGCCAAAACAGGACAGGATATGGCAAACCATGTCCTAAATCATAAAAGCTTCGATTCCATTTAATTAATTTCATTTCTGTTTTCCACTGTTTTTTTCTCCTATTGTTTAAGCTTATTTTTTCGAGTATGGGAATTGAATATGTTTGGTCAACAACAGGCTATTGGTTTTTGGTAATTGACAAGGCGTTTGTTGACTGTCTGGGTTCCTGAATGTTTGATATGCTATCTGTATGTGGGTTTGTTGATTTCACTGGTCATCGGTGCCTATCAATTGACTCTATGAGGCAAATAAAAGCAATAGCATTTTTTCCCTCATCACACGTATGCGCCATGTGGTCACCGACATTAAGTATACGTACAATCAATCAGTAGCTATAAAAAAAAATCAATTTTGCTTATTGGCATTGCACCTGAACTTGATTTCAACATTAAGACCGTAATAATCAGCTCTGAATGTTGTAATAAGCAACTGCTACCAGAACTCAGCTGGAGACCAGAACAAAAAAAAAAAAAGCAACTTTAACCAATGTGGCACGGTCACAGGAATCACCTTGTCACTTACACAGCTCCGACTGCCAGCTTGGCTAAAATGGCCAGCACGGGACTTATTGGTCTGGCTCGGCTCTATTTACAAAGCCGTCGGCGTTTCAATGGCACACTTGACGACGCCACTTATTGTGGCAAGTGCTGACCGCAGGCTATATCATTAAATTGAATCAGCCGCGCAGACACTCTACAATAATAAACAAACAATCCTCAAGGTGAGGCTTAAGTGTGAAATTAAACTAAATTGAAATGCCTGTAAAAACACAGATACAAGCCAAAACTATTTCACTTGCTACAATTTAAATCTAATTAAATTTAGCTTGCAACTTGTAATAACAAAGTTATACAAGTTTTATGCCTTATTCATAATCAGAACTTTCAATCACAAAACTTTTTTTGTAATGCAAGAATAAATTGGAAAAAATTAATTTTGTTTATTTGCATAGTTATAAAGCACGCGAAATGCTGAGGTAAAATTGCAAAGTTTCTTTCTCGGTTCGACGTTTGACTAGAACTTTGACTCTGGAGCGTTAAAGTTCAGGCGTAGCGGAAAAGACACTTTACACGGAAAATATTTATGCAGTTAGCCCTTGATATTGCAGTTGTAACTGAGAGCATAAAAGAAAATGGCGTACAAGTGCAAAAGTAAAAGAGTGTTAAAGCAATTAAGAAGACGATGCTGATTGTGAGCAAGATGAGCAATAATAATGGCATGTCGTATACGCAATGTACTCGTAGCGTATACGCAATTTGAGCCATGGTATAATCAGCAAATAATGTTTTTAATAATTCAAATATTCTACAGGAGGAAATAGAGCAAATCTTGTTGGTTTGAATTCTGGGCATTATGAATATGTAATATATTTAATAAAAATTTTGCAAAAATGCCTGATTTACTGCAAATATTTAAATCACAGAATCTAAAGTTTGCAAACAGAATAACTGAAGTACAGTCAGTGTTCTAGAATCCATTTCCGCAAGGGAACTATATTTATAATTTTATTTGCTTAAGCTGCAAAGCATTGATTTAGTAAGAAATTGCAAAATATTATGTTTCTGTTTTAGTTAGAAAGCATTTTTTTAACTTAATGCAAATTCTTTCAAGTATATAGTTCGCCATATTTAAAAGATTTAAAAAAAATGGCACATACCCAAGTAGCTTTTCTATTGAAAACATTTTAAATGATTTTTTTTTGAATTGTATGCCACATCTTATTTCCCATATTAAAAAAAACACGTATTTAATTAAATAAAAGATACATATCCGCAAATGATGCTAAATGCAATTAAAAAAAATTGTAAATATTAAAAAAAATATTTGAAATAACATATACTTAAAATTATTAATAAATATAAGCTGGTTTATTTGTGGTTTATTTTTAAATTTTTTCTTAATTGTTTATTTTAGTCTATGTAAATCATCATTGGATATAATTTCAAATAAAACAGCTTTGACAGATAATCAAAAGCTACTGTCAGCAGCAGAACTAAACCTTATTTAATTTGATCAAGCCAAATTTAAATATAAATGATTTAAAAAATAACAAAATTTAAAAAATGTGGGGTTAATAAAATAAAAATATATTAAAAGTAACATTTGGTATATTTGTCACATATATAATATTGGTCAGACAACTCGGACTTAAAAAAAAAAATGCTTTTTTCTTTTGGTTTAAAAGCAATTTTCTATACCAAAAAATTCCCAATATCAAATTAAGCAATCAAGTTTTTACAATTTTTTTTTTCTAGCTTTAATTATATAAATTTTAAATGAGGACATTTTGAATACAATCTGCTGGGTACAGGAACAAAAAACTGCCACCACTGTCTTTTCAAGTTAAGGGGGTATTCTAGTGTAGAAATTTGAAAAAATCGATTTTTTTTTTTTTATATTCTCAAAGCTTAACCTTTCAAGAATATGTCCTTAAAAGGATTTGCTAAAATTTTAATTATTTCCAGAGATATAGCTATTTTAGTGACGCGAATTCTAAACTTTTTGGTTTGGTTTTTCTATGACACTTTTTCGCGAGACTTTCAGAATAAGTGTCTTGTGTGTATGGATGTGCGCTTGTACGATCAATCATAAAGGAATTGGTGGAAAAATGGAAGTTGATGGTATTATTGAAATGTTTAGTAGATCAGCTCAAAAACACCAAATAAAATATGTCAAATATATTGGGGATGGCGATACGAAGACTTTCAAGGGCATACTTGACATAGATCCCTATGATGGTGACCCAGTTGTTGAAAAAAAGAGTGCGTGGGAATATACAAAAAAGAATGGGTTCAAGATTACGGAAAGCTAAAAACGAAAATAAAGGAAAAGGAATTGGCGGAAAAGGGACAGGGAAATTGACTGAGAAAGTGATAAATAAACTGTCTTTATATTATGGATTAGCGATTCGTCCGCATCCGAATTCTATTGAACACATGAGAAATGCAATTTGGGCTACTTTTTATCATAATAGTTCTACAAATGAACATCCGCAACACATGCATTGCCCACCTGGTCCAGAAAGCTGGTGTAAATGGCAGAAAGCTGTACATGAAGGTTCGTCTGAAGAATTCGACCACGAAAACCCCCCTCTGTGTGACCGTATTAAAAATTATAAAACCGATCTACTAGAGTTTATCATCTGAAGATTTACTTGTTAGATGCTTAGGTTCTGAGACCCAAAATAATAATGAGTCCCTGAATTCCTTAATTTGGACTTTTGCGCCGAAACATATACATGCTGGCGTACACGTAATAGAAATTGCAACTTTTATTGCAGTTTGCATATTTAATGAAGGTTTCATTCTTCTGCTAAAAATGGTATCTCTTATGGGAATGAGCATTGGTCCAGAAGCTTACGAATTCGCCATCAGACGAGATAATGTCCGGATTAATCGCTTAGGATTTCGAACATCTAACGCCTCAACAGAAGCCAGAACTGCTCCTTTAGAAGAAAGAAACACAGAAAATGCATTTTTTGAAGTAGAGGAAGGCCCAATGTATGAAGCAGGAATCGCGGATTGAATAAATGTAAGTATAAAATGTCATTTTATGGTTGCCACAGGGCGTAATTGCACCCACAACTTTAAACGCGTTTTTCTCGAAACTATATATTTCAAAATGTCTGCCTTGATTTCTCAGCTTCTACTTAACCGATTTACTTGAAATTTGGTGTAAGTCTTCTCAATATATATGAATATCTATCGTACTAGCTATTATTATAAAAAAATATAAAGCTTTACTATTTTTCAAAAATTTGGAAAGTAACAAAAAGTAGTAAATAAACTTATCACTTTTTCGGGCACCCGTAATTTGGCCAAACAAATTTTTTTTTTTCGACTTTTTTTTAGTTAGTACCATAGCAGCATTCATCAAGATTAATAATCTTTTTTATTTTTTTGTTTCAGATTATTAGAATGCTTGCAATCGTGGCAAGAGTGGCGCGCCATTTTTAGTCAACCCCCCACTTCAACAACTTATAGCTTTTCGAGTTTTTTTGTATTTTGAAATTTTTAATTTTTTTATGTATTTTCGAAACAATAATTAATGTCTTATTACAAAATGGATGGTAAAAATATTTTTTATTTCTCCGTCGTCTCTCCTTAAATTTTTGATATTAATATGTTATTAAAAAATACATTCTTTACTAAATTTATATTTTGAAATATGTTGCATTTCCTTGTTAATAATTATTTTGCTTAAAGTTAGCTTAATTTGAAATATTTTATTTTTAAAACTAAAATAATATTTTTTTAAGAACAAAAATGTAGCGTGCTAACAAATCCTCTAAGCTTCATATTTACAGACGCTTTACATCCTTGCATATATTTCAAGGTTCTAGGATAGAACATAAGTGCAATACATAACAAATGTAGAGTATACGCTCTCGGGAGGTTCAACTGCACTGTATATAAAACAGACAAGTGTGGTTGCATTTGCCTAACAAAATGGCGGTACATGCATGGCAGCCCTTTTGTTTGCTCAATAAAGAAATATAAAAAGCTCTGCCCCAGAAATTGTGTTAAGTTTAGCAGCAACAGGAGAACAGGATATACAAACAAACAACAATAACAACAGCAAATGAGATGAAATGAAATGTAAAGAATTGTGTAGAAATAAAAAAAAACGAGAAGAAATGAGAGCGCAAAAGCGCAGCATGGTACATAATGCAAACAAGGGCAGCAATAACAATCAGACAATTTCCCTCATGTCTAAGTATTATTCCATTTGTATACATGGAATATGTATATATAATACTATATATGTACATACATAGATCTGTCTATGTGTAAGTTGTTGCTTACTCTGTGTGTGTTAAAGCAAACGACATTAATGGAAACATCAAAGTAATTTGATTGCATTTTGACACAATGGAAATGAATGAGTAGCACAGAAACAGAAGATGACGAGCACGCAGGACGAAGCATAATATGAATGAAAAGAAACTGAGAACTGTACAAGTCTCCAGGACACAGAGCATCTGCGTGGGCGTAGAAAACACAGCGAAGACTGTTTCGCTTGCCATGTGGGGCAGAAGGTGCTGCTCTTAGATCCTGGAGCCAACTGCTGTGCTTATGGCCTGGCTATTTGCTACATTAGTGCAAATGTGGCAGCTGCCTGCTGTTGTTGTTGACTTAATTTGATTCGCGGCAAGCAAAAATAAACATTGGTACAACGATATGTCGAGTGGTGTAATTGTCATGCAGCAAACTGTGCAGCAAATAAAATTATAGCTCTGTATAGTCAGCAGGCCTTAACAAGGCTAAAATCCGATGGTATCCAACATTGACTTTGGCCATAACTCAATGAAAGTCTTAACCTTATGCTTTTAAATGTACACAGTCAGTTGCCAGAAAAGTATGCTTAAAATGTCATTTCACATTCTATTATCATAAATTATAAATGCGATTATTAAATAAGAAATTCCGGTACGCATAAAAGGTTTTTAGTCCATTCAAATGACAAAAATGTTACAAGTCAGTGTCTCAGCTGCTTCCGACGTACTCAAACATCTCGCACCCTCAAACTTTTTTGCACATAAATACCATAAATAAGTCAACAGCTTGCCAACATTGACTATTATTAAACAGTTTATTTAGTATTAAAATTTATGGTATTTTGTGCATAAATTTAAATCTTATCGTTTCTTAAATTATGCAGCACCAACGAATAAAAGTATGAAAAAACTTTTAAAGCACATTCCGAAAGGTAAACAAGGGAGACAGCATTTGCGGTTACACGCACTCACACTCTCTGGATTATATGGCAATATGTTGAAGTACAGTGAAACGTATACGAAACCGACTAGAAATAAATTGTTCCACTTAAATATCCGAAAGAATTTGGATTTTTGAAACATGAAATTTTTTACAATTAAGGATTTGTTCGGTTCTAAAATTATGGGGCAACAGGAAAAACAAGAACAAACAAAAACGAAACTTATTTCGGTTATGCAGCGAAAAGTGAGTCTCTAAAACAAAATGTGCAGTTTTGATAGAAGTGAAATTGTAATAATATATCAGCCATTTTTTTTTTTTTTGTACAAATGACAGCTTTAAATAACTCAAAATAAATCGAATACAAAAAACGTATTAACTTTTTTTTTACACTTCGAGTGTCCGGCACTAATGGATTTCAAACGTAATAGTGTAGTTGCATTATATTTAGCTGGAAAATCACAACCAGCGATTGTTCGTGAGCTCGAACACCTTAAAGTAAATAAAGTTTTCGTTTATCGCACCATAACTCGTTACAATGATACTGGTAGCATCGCAAAACGTCATGGAGGTGGTCATCAAAAGACTGCAACGTCACGTGAGATGGTTCAAAAAGTGAAGAAGCGACTTGAGCGAAATCCCCGACGAAGTGCCAATCAAATGGCGAAAGAACTGAAAATATCTGACCGTAGCATCCGTCGCATACTGAAAAATGATCTCAAGGTCAAGCCTTACAAGATCCAAAAGGCACATGATCTCACACCGAAGCAGCAACAAGTCAGACTTGAGAGAGCGAAGGAGTTGCTTCGCTTGGCCGAAAGCGGTCAATTGCCGAACATTGTGTTTTCTGACGAGAAAATTTTTACAATTGAGCAATTCGTAAACTTCCAAAACGATAAGGTTTACTTGAGGGGCCGTTCATACGAGAATTTGAGTCATCGATTGGCCACCAGGAGGCAGCACCCGCCACAGATAATGGTTTGGGCCGCTGTAACCGCAGATGGGCGCTCTCCAATCGTTTTCATCGAGCCTGGCGTCAAGGTTAATACGCAATATTATCGGGAAAGTATTGTGGAGGTTGCTTTGAAGCCGTGGGCAGACAAATATTTCGGGGCAGACCATGGACGTTTCAACAGGACTCGGCACCGTCTCACAAAGCTCGAGTGAACCAAGAATGGCTGAAAAACAACGTTCCGAACTTCATAACGTCCACACAATGGCTCTCGAATTCACCAGACGCGAATCCGATGGATTATTCTCTTTGGGCCATTTTGGAGAGCAAGGTCCGAACTAAAAAATACAACAGTCTCGAGGCGCTGAAAAAAACCATTGTCCACGAGTGGGTCAAAATACCTGCAAGTCACATTCGGGCAGCTTGCGATTCATTTTTGGACCGTACTCAAGGCCAATAGTGAAGTCAAAGGTGGCCTTATTGAGCGAAAGTAAATTATCCCTAAATTCCATATGATTTTTACACATTTTGTACCTTGAATTGAGTATAGGTAATCTTCCAAACTGAATTCATCGGCCAGTTTAATTGGTTAACACCTCAAATATCTGAAGACCCTGTACGTGATGGGCCAGTTCATGACGACCGGATTCTTGATGACTCTAGGCAACTGCAAATTTCTTCGGAAATGACTCGGAGCTTTCCATTTACTGAACTATGTCGACCTGTGATATTTTATGGCATTTACTTTTTTAATCAAATAATCTCGTTCAAATGTTGGCCGCAACTGCGTTTTCAATGGTCCATCCTGAAGGTCCAATTTTCCATGACTCGTTCAAGCATTTCCACTGGTATTTGGCCAATAACACGAGTAATGTTGGCTTCCAAGGCCTCAATCGTTGCTGGTTTGTCCACGTAAACTTTTGACTTTACGTAACCTCAAAGAAAATAGTCGAGCGGTGTGATATCGCACGATCTTGGCGGCCAAGGTACGGGTCCTGTACGTGAAATTAATCACTCACCAACTTGACCTCGCAATAGAGCCATTGTTTCATTGGCAATGTGGACCAGAGTGCCATCCTGTTGGAACCAATTGTCGTCGAGATCACGGGCAACAATTTCAGACAGCAAAAGTCCGATAACGTGCGCCATTGATGGTAACGTTCGCACCTTGCTCATTTTAAAAAAATACGGACCAATGATTCCACCAGCCCACAGACCGCACCAAACCGTTGTTTTTCTTGGATATAATGTCAGTTGGTGAACCTCTTCCGGTTGATCTTCTCCCCAAATACGGCAATTTGGCTTATTCACGAAGCCGTGGAGCCAAAAGTGGGCCTCATCACTGAACAAAATTTTGGTCGAAAACAACGGATCTTCATCGATCTTACCAAGAGCCCATTCACTAAAACGACGACGTGCAGGAAGGTCATTCGGCTTCAATTCTTGCCTGAGTTGAATTTTGCATGCTTTCAAGCCGAGATCGAAATATAAAATGCGCCAGGTGGTTTAATACGAAAGGCTAGTCGTTGCGATCGGCGCCGAATCGATTCGTGAACACTGTCAGCTACCGCCGCTATATTCTCTTCACTACGTGCTGGATGTGGTCGATTTGGTCGTGTATCATCAAACAATGAATACTGGGTTTCAAATTTGGTGATGGTGTTACGAATTGTGGGTTCGGTGGGTCGATTGTTTTAAAAAATTTCATAACCATACCAAAAATATTTTTTATTAAAGCAGTTGACTTTGAAATAAAAATAGGTTTTTTGTCGGAAATCCTTAAATGAAAGCTTGCTTGCTTTTTTTAAGATATTAATTGAAACTTGACCTTTGTAGCTTTTTTTAGAGAAGCTTGACTGTGTCTGGGTATTTGTGTGTTCCTTTTCATTTGACTACCAAAAATTGTTTCCATGCTCAACAGACCTTAACAATTCTAGCAACACATGTTCTACTCTTATTTCTTTGTATGTCTCTCGAACAAAGGCTTTGCTGTATATACATATATATGCATGTATTTCTTTCACCTATTTATGCAAATTTTATTAGGGCAGAAATTGTTTTTGGCTGCGTGTGCGTCGCCTACGTATAAATAACATGCCTTTAATGTTTACCCAAAGGAGAAAATTCCAAAAAAGAATGAGTCCGGGCAGAAGAAGAAGAAGCCTCAGCTTCAAGCAGTGCCGTAAAATTCGCCATTGTGGTGGTTGATGGCATTTTGAATAACTTGTGGCAAGTTGATTGATCGTCTGGCTAATTGAGTTACTTGATGCTGGTAATTACCTGCGAGAGGTTTTCCCAGTTGACCATTTGGCGTTGGCCCTCTTTTTTTACAGCTTCTGTACTCGCTAAACACGCATTTTTCCACATTTAGGCCGAAATCAACATTCTTACACCTTTTCGAACATAAATTTAACACTTTTTCATCAGCAAAAAGCCTAAATTAAGCATTTTCACGCAACAGGCAAGAGAAATTGGCATAAAAAAGTAACTTTGCCAGCATAAAATATGCAAAAAGTTCATTATAAAAGCAAATACTAGAGTCAAAAAGAAAAAACACGCATACGCAATGTGGGCTGTTGCCTGTCAAAAAACGATGATAAATGGCCTGAAAGCTGTGAGTTGCCTTCATCTTTTGCTGTGTTTGTATTTTACCATAGCTCTTATAAAAATATCAGTCGTAAAAAATATAAGAAATTAAAACCACTGTGGGCCTTGAAAATGTGAGTGAGCAGCGTTGGCCAAAAGAGAAAAAGCCACATTAACTGCAAATAGCTGCCATTGAATGAAGGCTGCGCTGCTCACGGCAAGGTCGAGCTGGGGCATAAGTGTAACCTGTATATTTGCTCTAGAGCGACTCTTTAGAATGCTAATTTCTTATGACTGACCCTCGAGGGCAGCTTGCCTGCCACCGTCACTTGACACCGTTGGCCCCCATATTCCATTTTATATCTATTCCACTGACAATGTCAACATCGGCATCAGTTGAATGGCTTATGCGCCTACGTGTAGGCCATAGTTAATATAAGCCCACCTCTCAGCCGTACCAAGTTAATGTCTTTATCGCTGTCTGGTTTCATTTCGTAAGCCGATTTTGAGCTATTTTTCAGACAATTCAATTCTTTTATAGCTTAGTTATTTTTTTTCGTGTGTCAGCTTCAGTCATGTGTTGGAAAATGCCTGAGAGAGCTTAGCTGCGCATCATTGAAAGGCAAATTATGGCAAAAAAATATAAGTAGCTGTCTTTATCCGGCAAAGGCATTAGGTATTATTATGCGTATTTCCTCCTCGTCCTGCCGCTCAGCCATTTTCCACTGTTTGGCAAACTTCTTGTTGGCACTTTTACGATTGTTTGGCTGTTGAATGTTCAAATCTCCTTGGACTTTTCTCAGGAGGCTTTCGAGGGAGGCGTGATGTCATTGTCAGTGTGAGGCAATCATCTTGATTGATGATTCTCATTTATGCTTGTCCTCTCCCACGATTTGTCGCCCGCATTTACGGCTTGTTGAATTTTGATTTGTATACACTACACGTAATTTGAAGCGTATGTCGCGACTTTAAAAAGTTTGTGACATCTTTGGGTCTTTATCTACACTACGTCAATATGCTTTTGATAGGCAGCTTGCCGGTGTAGTCGGTGTGTGTCGAATCTTGTTACTTAACACATTTTCGCTGTAGAAGAATTTATTGCCTTTCACAAACTCTTAGAATATATACAATTTCCCTTCAAATTTTTCGTGTATATAGAGTTGATTTTATCAATATTATTTTTATTTTTCCAACATATTTATTTGATTCACGAAATGAAGTTTCACAACATTAGTTTTTTTTTAAATATTATCATCGTCATCGTATGGCCCTTACAACCCGCTTTCGGGTCACGGCAGACCTCAGCAGCTCTCGCCAGGCGCCTCTGCTTTGCGCGCGCCTTCTCCAATCAGAAATACCAAGGGAGGATTGGTTCTCCTCCACTTGATCTCCCCATCGGAGTCGTGGTCGTCCCCTCCGTCTTCCTTCGTCGGCTTTTGCTTCGAATACCTTTTTCGCTGGAGCATCATTATCCATACGTACGACATGGCCGAGCCAGCGCAGACGGTGTATTGTGATACGCTGCACAACATCCATGTCGTAGTAGAGCTCGTACAGCTCGTGGTTCATCCGTATGCGATAGCCTTCCTCAAAACGAACGGGACCGAAGATTTTGCGTAGAATTTTCCTCTCAAACACCCTAAGAGCAGCTGCATCTGTCCGTGACAAAACCCATGCTTCTGCGCCGTATAAGAGCACGGGCAAGATGAGCGTCTTGTAGAGTGTTACTTTGGTTGGTCGAGAGAGGTCTCTGCTGCACATCTGCTTACTGAGACCATAGTAACACCTATTGGCAAATATAGTTCTCCGCTTTATCTCCAGGCTGATGTCATTTTTTAAATATTATACTTTTTCACAATATTATACGGAAGCGTTGTGGGCTGCTACGTACTGACCTATACTCTTAAGCATCTATACATATGTCTGTGTAAGAAATTCCATTATTACTCGACTTTTCTGATCATTTGAATTGATCTATCACATTTTTAATTAGCTTTTAGCCTAAGTAGTGCAAATCTCAACCAATTTATACTCTAATTTCCCATTTATATCGCTTCTGGAAACAAACTCCATCATACCATATCACTCAGCTTAGAGTATCAAAGCTTCGTCTTCGGCTATGACGCAATTTTGCTACTTTTGTTTACCGTGCATATAAATCAGTGTTCCTGCATATTTGCAGACGTTGCTTCTGCTTATTAATGCGCTACATTTCCATTTAATTTTTTTTATTTCTATTGACCATTCCAGGCAGCTTCAAATCCTGGCCAAATCATCGCAAACATGGCATTTGTCTGCTACATGTCGCCATTTTGTTACACTAGTGTCAGCAACTATTATGAATCTTTTCTATTACGGCTTACATAGAGGCTGGCCAAGGACTAGATGTTGCCAAAGTGATAACACATTGATAAATTGAAAGCTATTGTAGCTGTCAGTATGGCCAAAGTATGCCGAGTGGAAGTGGCTATTATAATATGGAGCATGTAGCTGCCTTCACCCTGGGCATCTTGTCAACGTGAGCCAGCAGCAGTGCCTAACACTTCCTGTGGATAGGGACGCACTGGACAGCGACAGTGGGAGTTGTCTTAGGCATTTAAAGCTGCCACTTCTTAAATTGAAAACAAAGGCAGCTGGAGTAAATAGTATACTAAAACTATTCTCTGCTTTTAAGCTTTAATTAAGTTGGCCAGCAAATGTTGGCAAGTCACACATAAGCACGTACATAAAGCCCATATTATATATGTATGTATATAATTATATATATGTATACCATGTATATACATGTAATGAGTAAGGCAAATGTCATCAGCACTAATGGAATATTTTCAAAATTTACTTAGCTAACAACGACTTGAGCAACAACTACTAAAGCTTTCCTAACTAAGACGCATTGTTTTTGTAATTTGTACATATGTGTATACATATATATATATGTACGTGTGCTTACATAAGCGTAAAAGTGTGTGTTGATAATGACATTATTTATGTACTTTTAATTATTTGACGCTCTTAACACTGAAATGATACCAAGCTCTTGTCTTACAAGTGCACTGACTTTGTCTTTGACTGAGAAACCGACTGCGACAGCGACAGCGACGTCAACTGCGATTGTGACTGAGGACAAACAAGCAGAAGAACTTTGTTGGTATCCCATCCCAGATGTGGCATGTTGCAAGTAACCTGATGTTGTTGTTGTTAGTACCAGTTAATTTAGCTTAACAGCAAGCATAATTAAATTATGTGGCTAGTATACAGGGTGCTTTAAATGTAAATAGACAACAAAACTCTTAAAGACAGTTTGTAAATTAGCTTGTAGTTCTCCACAGGTTATTTCAAGAATGGATACTCTTATAATCTGCTAGAAGCTGTTAAAACGTTCGAGAGGGGATACTTTTTTTGTAAATTTGCCCATTTCCGAAACAATTTGCTGTGTAGAATCCGAATCCGTAATGAGAATTGGACCATCATCTCAGGATTTTGAGATATGTACATACAGATTTCTTTTGCAAATAATGCGGTTTTGTACAGGGTGCAAACAATTTTTGTAGCATGTCTTTTTATTGTCATTATTAAGTACCTCTCCAATATTTTTATTTAAGAATTCTAAAGATGAATATTTTTTCTCGCATAGTTATGGTTATTTGAATGTTATGAAATATCGGGTTTTTCAATAGGGACAGCATACGACGCCATATTTTATCCCGCTCTCTTGATATTTCTCTTCAGTAAAATTCGGAGTCAGTGGCCTCAATTTTATGGTCGTCATAATTGTCCTGCCAGATCAACAATTGAGCGTCTAGTGGAAAAATTTGAATCCACTGGCACAGTATAAAATGTTCCCGTGCCAGTGAGACAAAAAAGGGCCCGTAGTGTCGAGATTATTGCTGCCGCTAGCGCATCAATTGTGGAATACCCAAATCAGTCTCTCACACATCGTTCTCAAGCGTTGGGCATCTCTGTGACGTCGTTGTGGCGAATTGTGCGAAAAGATCTTGGCCTACATCCTTACAAGATCAAATTGACGCAACAACTGAAACCGCTTGACCACCAGAAGCGTCGTATGTTCGTGAATTGGGCTGAGCAACTACTTGAAATTGATCCGGATTTTCATCGAAAAATCATCTTCAGCGATTAGGCTCATTTCTGGCTGAATAGCCTCGTCAATAAGCAAAATATGCGTTATTGGTCAAGCAGCAATCCACACGTACTCCATGAGTCACCATTGCATACCGGCGGCGTCATTGGACCGTACTTCTTCCGTGATGATCAAGATCGGCACGTTACTGTGAATGGGAATCGCTACCGCTCAATTATAACCGAATGCTTTTGGCCCGAATGGGATAATATGGACTTGGACAATATGTGGTTTCAACAGGACGGCGCCACAAGCCACACAGCGAAAATCACAATCGATATATTGAAAACCAAGTTTGGTGAACGTGTTATCTCACGAAAAAGCCCAGTCAATTGGCCGCCTCGGTCGTGCGATTTGACGATACGTGATTTCCTGTTAAGATACAGGGTGCGCCATTTGAATGTGGTCGATGGAAATATTGAAGCAGCGACACCGGCCCAAACAGTCACTTTCTGATCATGCAGTGGAGTTTGATGGATAGAATGAGGATTTTCTTTCCCCCAAATGCGACAGTTTTGTTTATTTACAGTGCCAGATAGCGTGAAATGGGCCTCATCAGTCATTAAAATTCGCTCGCAAAAATCGGGCTCCGGATTTAATGAACATTGTCACTATTTCCGCGCGTTCTTTGGGCGTGAATCGATTGCATGGTTAAAATTGTAATGCAATAACCTTTCCAAAATGTGTTCGACGACGTCAATCGGTTGAAATCTGTCAAAGTTATTCAATATTTCCATCGACCACATTTCAAGATGGCGCAGCCTGTAGTTTGGGTGTGAAACCAAAAAATACATTTTTGTACGTTATAGTTGGGCGCGTGTTACTTTCTTATACCCTGTATCATCGCATGGCAATGAAATTCGGTATATTTGTAAAGTATACTATTTAATTACCAAGTTTGCCTACGTAACTTCCAGACACATATTAAATGTTATCAATTAAAACAATCAAATACTAAACTTTCTTGCAGTATATGAATACAAGAGAAAACCATCTTAATGCAAAATTCATGAAGTGTTTTAAGACATGGAAAAAGTTCGCTCGCCCACAAATTAATTGCATATGTTGTCCCAATCAAGTAAGCCAAAGACAGACATAAAGCATTTTTATGTACTTTTAAACTTCTCAATAAAAGCGTTTAAGTCTCAAAACTTCCCAACGGCAAAAAGAGACATGTCCAGACAGATCTATACTGACAACAAAGGTATGGGTAATAATGCCAACAGTGTGTCCATTGTAGCCAATGAATCCACAGACCACAAATTCAACTATATAGCACTAAGCCCTAAAACAAAAACAACATAATACTTAATGCTCTCTAGAGTACACAAGTCTTTGGCTTTTTTTCTATGACAATTTAATGATTACAACTAAAAATTTATTGATGGTCGTACTCGACAGATTGTAAATAATAAAAAACACAAAAAAAGTTTTCAAAGCAATAAAAGCTAAGTTTTTATTGCGAAGGGGGCTCTTTGTTTTAGCTTTAAAAACAAAATTGTTGCAGAATTAAATTAAAGATGGCTACAATTGGAAGTAAAATGTTTTTAGTACATTTGAAAATTCTTCAATGAGCTGGTGAAAATTAAATCAACAAAGTTAAGCTGATGACGAATAATGTGGTTCAGGCTTTTGTCAATGCCATATTGTGTTTAATTTTGCCAATTACAGGGCGCTGTCCCAGCATTAGCCGACCTAACCTACAACGACTGAAACATTTTCGAAAAACTAAAATAATCAACCGATTTTGTTCAAATTTGACACATTGCTTAAGTGGTCTAAAAAATTTCCAAACGCCAAATCTGGTTACGATATCTTTATTAAAAAACAAAATTAAGCGAATTTTGGTTTAAAAAAGTTATTTTGGCCTATCGGTCCTATGGGAGCTATATAATATAGTCAACCGATTTCGATCAAATTTGGTACAGTGATTGGGAACTATAAAAAACTTTCGAACACCAAATTTGGTTACGATATCTTCATAATCAAACGAATTATTCATCTAAAACGCTTTTTTTTTGTCGAGGTCGTCTCAAACACCCCCATGGGAGCTATATAATTTATCACCAAGATATAAAAAAATAAAATAAACTTGTCTCCTATGCATTAATATGGGATCTAATGTGAAAGTTTGGTAACTCTAGCTCTTACCATCTCTGAGGCGTTCACACGGACGGACGGACAGACGGACATGGGCATATCGACTTCTCTATTCACCCTGATCATATTTTAGGTAACTTTGGGAAATAGTAATTAACGTGGCCATCGAAAGAGTTGCGGTAGCGTACGCGCTTTGTAACCCGATAATCGGTGATTCGATGCCCCGCAGAGGCACTGATTGATTTGCCCAAATATAGCTCTATTAATTCTAGACCCTGCTGTTTGGACTCGGCTAAAAACAGTTTGACCCTGTTCTCTTAGAAAAGTTATTAAAAGAGATCCCCATGCGCCACCTATGGCGACTGCCTAAATACCCGTCAGGAAATTATTATTGTACTTGGTTAACGTTCTATTTCATTATTTAGTTGATTTCTGGTAACAGTTACTAGCTTTCATTTAATGGTGAACACGGCATTATTTTGTAGTTCAAGATTATATGCTTTTTAGAGGCCGCCATATTTAATTTGAGGTGATATTTCATAGCCATCGGTAGATCAATGACAAGGTCAGACAAACGTGCAAATGTACAGTGTGCGGCAGCATAACTTCCTTTTTTAAAATGCGCGCCATTCAGTTAGTTGATGTCATAGCGGAGAGCTAGTGGTCTCGTTCAAGAGGGGGTACTGTAAAGTTTTGTCCCGACACGGTACAGTCGCCATCAGTGCGTTGGAATAGTGAGGAGCGTGCCTTTGCCTTTGTAGGCCTACTTTTCAAGCGGACGTTCGGTTATTGCAATACAGCGTGCATTTCGGAATCGCTTTAATTTAGCCCCTTTGGCTCCCGTCCTAGACCGCAAATCAATTGTTACATGGGTCACTGACATTCAGACAAACTGCAAGTGCGACAATTTGCAAACTGGAGTCCCTCAACTGCGTTAGATCACCTAAGAACATTGAAGCCTTGAAGCGTTAATGATGCGATGACCACTGGCGTATACTGCATGCAACACGCATCTGACCGTAGACTATTCAATAGTTATGTGAGAATGACACTTCTTTGTGACGATTTTCATTTGAGTCATCTTGTATAACATGGCGTTAAAACACCTGTACTTACTAGACATCGTGATCTTCAAGATAATCATCGGATTGAACGCGTAAGAATGAGCTTCTTCTTGATGTCGTTCCCGAGGGTGCTATTGATTTTTTAGCGATGAAGCCCATTTTCATTTGTGTGGGTCGGTTAACAAACAAAACATGCGCTACTGGGCTGACACCAACCCTCGAGAATTGCATCAAAGGCCTTTGCATTCACCCAAAGTCACAGTGTGGTGTGCAATTTCCTCAGCTTGAATTATTGGTCCCTGGTTTTTTGAGGAAAATGAGGTTACAGTGACAGTGAATTCGGACCGGTATGTAAACATGCTACAGAATTGTTTTTTTTCCACGGCTAGAAGAGTTGGATTTGGGGGACACTTGGTTCCAACAAGACGGTGCAACAGCACACACTTCAAGAGCATCGATGCCTGTTTTGAGGGAACACTTTCCAGAGCGCCTTATCTCAATTAGAGGCGATTTGGAATGGCCGGCACGCTCTCGCGATCTGTCCCCTTGTGATTTTTATCTATGGGGTTTTTTGAAATCCCTTGCTTATGTGAACCGTCCAATGAACCCTACAAGACTTGAAGACCAACATCGAAGACGAAATTTAGCCAACATAACACTCAGCTATGCTAACAAGAGTCATGACAAACGCCAGATATCGGTTTGCGCAATGTATGGAGAATGAGGGACGTCACCTAACAGATTTGATCTTCAAAACAATGTAAATAAAAACTTTAGACATGTAAGTACCTACATTATAAAAATAAATAAATATTTTCCGATGCACACAATAGTTTTTATTGAGTTTTGAAACAAAGGAAGTTATGCTGCCGCACCCTGTATAAAAAGATATTAGATAAAAACCAAACAAAAATCTATTAACTTATGTAATTACTTTGTTTTGTGTATGTACTTAAACAAATAAAAATATGCGAAGCCTTAAAGTCGTTTTTAGGCGACTTACGGGTACACTGTAAATACGATTTCGAATAACATCAACATGGTGCTTGGGTTCTCCTAAGATTCTTTGAAACTTATTTTCTATAAATATTGGTACATAATGTGACGCCGATAAATATGCCAAAATCTAAAAGCAGCTCCTATCATTCCTAAGATCAAGGCGCTCATACAGTCCGAAGGACAGGCAGACGAACATGTCCATATCAACTTGATTTGTTCTGCAGACCATATTGGTTTTAACTTTAAGTAGTCTTAACATTTTTCCACAGATTACAACAAAAAGTGCTTTACCGAAATAGGAACCACCCTTATTCTTTTATTACCCAGATAAAAAAACTGCAATCGAGAAATATAACTAAATTGAGCAGCCAAATAAATTTATTCTCAGCCTTAACAGCACACCCTGTAAATCAAGTTGAGTTCGAGTTCAAGTTCAAGAAAACAACTGAACCAGCTACTGAGTTATTTATAGAGTTTCTGACCCCTTTTGCAAACAGAGCAATTCAATTTTATTGATAAACGTGACAAACTTTCATAATTCCTGCCGCATTGGGGAGCATCAAGGTGTAAGGGTGAGTAAACATAAATTAAATAATTTTATTATTTTATCATTATTACTATGCTCGAATGCCTCAAGAAGACATCATTAAAATGCGCTTAGGAAACCAATTAACTTTAGTATTATTACTTATGTATATTAGACAAAATTACGAAAACTAATTACAATTAAGAAAAAAATTATGCAGTACATTTTATGGCCATAATTAGTTACAGAAATAATTACTAAGCTATCTTGAGTTGCGTTTCTAGTTGCAGTAGCAAAACTTAACTTTGATATGCAAATTATTTCAATCTTGGAATGCGGGCAAAGTGTTTCAATAAAATTTGATGAGCTTGTTATGACATGACATAAGAATTTCCCCCATTAGCTATTTTTTTTCTCTTTATTATTACCAAGCCATCAAAAGGTCATCAACGGCCAAGACACATAGTACAAGAGTTGCGTAGGACACGAGCCTAGTCATCAAATTGCTTGAAAAATATCCTTGAACCAGTTTATGACCCAATTATGCCAAAGTGTCTGTCAGTTGCTGACGATGCGTCAACGCGCCGTTGGAACTGCACGTACTAACCATACCATCGCTTAAGGCCAAAATACTAAGCCAACTTAGCACCTTCTTTTTACAACAAGTACAACAATAAAACACATTCTAAACTTTAATGCACTTTCCATATGTAGTACGCATATATGGTATATTGCAAAGTACGTGAGCCAAGTTCTAGTCTAATCGTAAAACTGTCTGCATAGTTCCCCCATTACTCACTGCATTTCTAACGTATTTTCCAACTACCATACAAACCACGCACATTCCCAGCCTGCGTACAAATTTAAGACAAGTTGGCATTGCAGGTAATATGAAAATATCTTCTGCCATTCGATTACCCTATCTCCACCTTCAAAACAAGCTCTATCTACGTTTTATTTCAATTGGATTGCTTTCAATTGCAGAGGCATAAATAAATAAACAAAAAAATGGCTAACAGTTGTTGCAGAAACAAAATGCAGTGACTCTTAGTGCATAAGTCTCTCTTGGTTCTCGACTTTGTCTATATTACGTGCCATGCATGCCATATCTCTGAAACTATCCATATAACTCTTAAAAAACTTACGACTTACAGTGAGCCCACAAATTATTCGAACGCTTGAAATGGGTATGCTTAAAATTTATTCGTTATGTCTTCTAAAAAGAATAACTTTAAAATTCTTAAAATTAATTAAAATGCTCTTTCTCGTTTTAAATATTATTTCGCTTGAATAATTTCTGGTGAATATTATTTCTGCTAAATAATTTCTGTTGGATATTATTTCGGCTGAATAATTTCTTGATTTAATGTTTTTTACTTGAAATTCTGAATAACTAATAAGGTTCTTATAATCAGCTACCACAAAAATGTCTGAAAAGCGTATAAAACGGGTTGCAATAATGTTTTTCTGAGAACAAGATACAAAATAGTGATTAAATTGTAAAGTTACTTTGCTTAGCCAGGCAAAAAATAATTATCTTAAAAATTTAATTTCTAGGAGGGGCTGGGTAGTTTGAAAGAGAATGACCCATATTTATTATTTTTTGGAAGGTGCTAATTAGGTTCTTTCATTTGAGCAAACATTAAACAACATTTTGTTTAGGTCCATATTCAATCTGCTGCTACTTTACCTAGCCAACATCCAGCGGACGTATTAAATGCTTTAAACGACCTCATTTATCAAGTTATGATAAGCGGCTTAGGAGGTAGGGAGGAACAGATGAACATATATTTACATTTATTCATTCAAAGTGATTTAATATGTCTGTAATTCCATAAATGATTTGTAGCCAGAGACATTAGACTTCAGGAGGAATATATTTAGGAGATTTATGATTTTGTCAATATTTCTTCGAAATAAATTTCTTCAATTTGTCAACAGTAAGCATGTGATTATGCCAATATGTTTTCAAAATAAATTTCTTCAATTCGTCAACAGCTTGCAAGGTCAAGATCTGATACAATCCAGTAAAAGTGTTGCCAAGAATTCGAAATCGAAACCTTCACAAGGGTCTAGGCATTCCTTATGTGGATGATGTGTTGAATAAACTTAGCGACCCTTACGCTGATCGCTTAAGGAACCATCCAAATTCGCTGGAATGTGCCCTAGCCGGTCATAGATCAAGAACACGCCTAAAAAGGCTGCATCCAAATGACCTCAGAAGGCGTGTTTTATCATAACGACTACTTGATTTTTGAAAATATTGTAATAATAATAAATTTTCCAGAAAAAAAAAAATCAAAAAAAAACTGTTCATATTATGGATAGTTGTCATTATTGACATACTCGGTTTTTCGAAAATCATTTTCCTTAATCTTACGAAATGTTTCTTATATATTCCTTAACGTTGCTCATGTTCCCAAGATAATGTTTAATTTTTTGTTGCACTGCCTTGTTTCAAACGGAACACTTTTGCGAGTAAGCACTGTATTTTATGTGTTCGTTTTTGCACAAACACATAGTCGTAATTTAAATGGGTTTTGCCTTTCGTATTTCCCTTTTTTTTTTTACTGATTCACCAAGTGTGACAGTTAAGGTCTTCTTGCAGCTGGCGTGCATGTGCTTCTCCTCAATGCAGTGTCAACCCAGCCCAGCTACTAAAAGTCGAGCCCTGAAGTTGCTTTCAATAATGTTTTCTTGGTCTGTGCCACCCACACATTAAGCCAGTGCTTTATTATATTTTGGTCCTGCTGTTATTTTTGGTAGTGCCTGAAATAGTCATGTAACAAACCTTTTTGCCACGCCCCACAGTTACACACACTTTCAAAGTGATACTTGACTTTTGCGCCTGGGTCATAAAAAAAATGCCACATAGTTGAAATAATGTGCCGGAAATTCCCAAAGTGTCCAAAGACAAAATAAAGGAGTTTTCACTATGGAATAATGGAATCTAGATACTCTTATAGTTGACGCAAATGATATAAAGTGAATATTACAAATTTAATGAAGAGTTTTTTAATTTATTTTTTATTCCTAAAATTTTCCAAATTTCTAGTAAGTTTAGTTCGAGAAATAAGAGTTTCAAATCAAAAAATATTAAAAAAAAATAATTTTTTTTTAATATGAAATGATTCATTATTAATGTTAGAAAAGCTTGAAATATTGATTTTTTTAATCATTTTTTAGGCAAAATTAGGAGTTCCTTTTTATATATTTTAAGTACCTACCAAAAAAAATATAATAGTAAAAAATAAAGCTAATTTTTTAATTATTTTATTTATGTTGATACATATATGAGTCATACTGTATCGGTGGTGATAATTAATCCTTCGGGTTGCACTAAGGACTATGCAGTCAATGTATTACTCTTCCCAGAGGTCAACCGGTGTAACCTAACCTAATATTTATGATAAAGAATTCGGAAATCTTTTTTCAATGTATTGCAATAATATAAGTATAAATTGTTAAGATTTTATTCGGATCATCTTTAGTATACACATTATTACAACATTGTATAGAGGATAGAGTAAAAAATATATTTAAACATTTTATTAGTGCACTAGTGAGACCCGGCAGACGTTGTCCTGCCCAAACTTTTTGAATACTCTTAAAGTGAATAAACATCGTAAGATTCTCTAGTTAGCTTATCTAGAAAAATATAAAGATTTTTGGATTAGTTTGCAGCTCGATTCAAACTTGCACCATTATTAGTCGAATGTCGCGCTTCACGGGTCTGTCTTAACCTGAATTCTTTCACGTTCATTGCGATCTTCACGTTCCTGGGCAGCACGATTAGATTGAAAATTAATTTGATTCGTTGCATTTCTTCCAATTGAAATACATCATGCATTGATCGATTAGGAGACGGCATTCCCAATTGTCCTAATGCTTTATTAGCCATTGCCAAGCATAGATCTTCAATATAAATTAAAGCTTCATTGTAAACTTCCGGCGTAAATTCCATAATGGATTACGTTTTGCTTGCCGTACACGAAACAAAATATCTTCTGATAAATAATCTTGATAGTTTATCCACAATTCAGGTGGATTTGATGGAAAACATGTTGCCAAAAAAATCGCAAATAGAACATGTATTTGATATGGATGAGCAGTCATAGCAGCATCTGCATAGAGTTTGATCCCAGTGCAAATCATTTTCCAACAAATTCAATTTTTACATGCCTCTCAATACTTTGCACACAATGCGCCATTCACTGTTCTCAATGATTGAAACGATGTTGGACCTCGAACATTGATAAATACAATACCAGTTTTTGTATATACCGATATTCACAAAAATGCTTATATCTCACGAAGCAATATACACAAACACATCGAAATAGGCTTAAAACTTCCATATTGACAACTTCTAAGACACGCAAGAATCAGATTTGAATTCCATCAACGCGTTCATGAGAACACCCGTAACACATAAAACAGAAGTTTCTTTTATGTATAAAGATTGGAAAATAAAACAAAACGAAATAAAATTAAATTAAAAACAAGTTGTACATAAAGTTAAATCATGGACACAATTTATATTAATAAATTCTCTTTGCATCAAAAAATTATTTATTATCATTAAATATATACATTTAAATATATAGACAAATATGTAAGCATCCAGTATAGTTGAACTGAATTTTCATATTAACTGCGTGCAATTATCAAAGTCGACAAGGAAATATTTTGAGTGACCAAAAAAATTTGAAAAATAAATAGAAAACTTTATTTTCGGTAAATCGTGGTGTTGAACTCGCGTCGCCTCGCCTTTTCAATTTAATCGCATCCTATTAGGCCACTGCCGCGCGGCAATGAAATATGAAAATTACTTTTCATAAAGAAAAACTTCAACTATTTTGCATTCTTGGGCGCTTCGTAAGTTAAACACTTTTTTATGGACCTCGAAAAATTCTGAAAAATTCAAATTAAAGAAAAACGCTTTAGGCCATGAAATACGGATTAATAGTCTTTAATAAAATTACTTCATATTATACTATACATTCCATTTTTCTCATAGCGTATCAAACTCTTTAAAATATTCTACACGCCCAACATAATACTCTACATCAAAAGTATAAAATCAGAACATGAAACAGTTTTACAAAATGGCTGCCACTTGCTGCAGCTTTTCTGTATCTGAGTTGCCGTATCTCACAATTTCAGTATCTTTGTATTTCAGCGCTGCTCTCAGTATTTGCGTGGCTGAACTCACGCACGCCAGTGTTGGATAATTCATTCAACACATGCCTGAGCATTAATGGTCATTCAGTGTTTCCGAATTTTCTCTTCGAAGCAAACAAGTCAGCATGTCCTGCCTCAGGTTTTCGCCGCATTTAACAATTAATGGAAGGCAGATAGCTCCAAAACGGTTGCTTTTGGTTTCGGTATTTCAGGTTGACACTTGTTAACTCTTTGGAGCGGAGCAACTGCTATGTGCCCGAAATCAGAATCTTTTGGTAGAGTTTTTGTTTTGCATTTCGAGTACATACTTTCAACTGAATAAGTTTTCTTTGAAACCATTTCCCCATTCCCATCTTCAGCATACTTCAGTCTTTATAAATTATGCAACATTTCTCATCTTTAGTGTTAGTTAGGGCTTTTGTTCTGGGATTTATTATTCCAACTTAAATCAAAATATTTTGTGCAATTCAACTGCAATTTGGTCAAGCCTTCCTTGCTGTGGTTGTTGTTGTAGTTTGACGGACTCAAGTTGAACGCCTGAAGCTCCTTAACTAGAACAATTTTTATTTTGTGACAATTTTGTAACTTTTTTAATAAATTGTTCGCTCTCACAGTCTTGTTTAACAATCTTC
>JBAMAX010001541.1:0-40431 GCA_037043745.1 Chymomyza amoena
AGCGGTGCGGCTGACAATGTGCGTTGCTTGTTGCTGCGATTCGCAAAAAGTCGCTGGTTCGTTTATAGATAAGAGCAAAGCGCAAACCAAAAATAAAATAGTTATTCAGTTGCGCTCACTCAAAACTAAAAATAGCCACCGCTGTGAGCAGTGCCGGTTTGGTGCTGAGCGCTAAGCGGTGCGGCTGACGCTGTGCGTTGCTTGTTGCTGCGATTCACAAAAAGTCGCTGGTTCGTTTATAGATAAGAACAGAGCGCAAACCAAAAATAAAATGCCACTTATCGTTACGATTATTTATCGTTACGGTTATCGTTATACTTTTTCAACGGTGCCACCCATACAAACCTAATTTAAGACGTTGTCACGTCAAAAATAACTATACCACTTAAGTCTAAAATTAAAATAGATCAAAATAACATATCCAAACACTCTGTAAATAACTATTACAAAGATAAGACACATCAATAGTTATGTAATACTCAATTTCAACTCACTATCTTCACACCATCAACGTTAAATTTAGTTATATTTAACTCTTTTTATATTTAAATGCTGAAGATTATTCAATGGAATATAAGAGGCTATATTAACAATTAGAGTGAGCTATTAATAATTATTAAAGAAAACTCCCCTCACATTATTTCCCCTCAAGAAACTCATCTTTTAAAGATACCATATAATAATATTCCAGTACCGATCAACTACCCTATAATAACTAACAAAGCAACTAACAGATTTGGTGGTGTAGCCATTCTAATACACAAATCTATCTATCATCAAGAAATTACTCTGAATAATTATCTTGAAGCCTTAGCAATCTATTCCATTCTAAACAAAAAATAGCAATATTCTCAGTTTACATTTCCCCAAACAAGCCCTTCTCACACAGTAACCTAATCAATACATTAACATTTAACATTGCAAATAACTCTACACCTATGATTATCTCAGGCGACTTCAATAGCTGGCACTCCAGTTGGGGCTCACCTTTAGATAACAGACGTGGTAATACATTATCAAAATTCATACAGCGCTCCAAATTAACTGTACTAAACGATAAATCACCAACTCATATAGATTTATCCATTTGCTCACCTCAACTGGTTCCTTTTAGCAAATGGGAAATCATAGACGACCTCAATGGTAGCGATCACTTCCCAATAGTAATATCATTCTTCCCCTTTTCATCTACCCATAGCAACAGTAGACCACATTTTAGAATAAAACATGCGAACTGGGACTGTTTTGCTAGCATCTCAAATACAATTAATACAAAAATTACAATCTCTACAAACATAAACAAAGAATCAGCCAATATTAACAGAATAATACTCCAAAGGGGAAGGTTATCGCATACAAGGCAAAGTCTCTGATTGTGGTCAGCACGGCGGCCGCCAGAACGATCCTTGTTCCTTGCTTTATCCAAGTTGACACACAGCCTCCTCGTGGCCCCTTCTGGATAGCAGATTAGCACCCGCCAGTCTGTGAACCAATGTGTGCGGCGCTGTCCAATCCCCTGGACATTAAATCTGGGTTGTGCGCAGGGCTTGGAACCCGCCACGTAAAAACACTTATTCAGTGAAGGCCAAGAAACAAGCCTCGGAAAGGACTCCTTTTTATGTTGACGACCACAGCAAACGAATAATGGACAACGATTTACGGGTATGCACCTGGAACATCCGGACCCTCTATAGGGATGGTGCCTCTGCCCAATTGGCGGACGCCCTCAGCAAATGTAGGGCTGACATCACCGCCATCCAGGAAATGCGGTGGATAGGACAAGGGTGCAAAAGGCAAGCACACTGCGACATCTACTACAGCGGCCATGCGGAGAGACGCGAATTCGGGTGCGGGTTCGTGATTAGCAAGAGGCTTCGTCACCACGTCTCTGGGTTCACTCCGGTGAACGAAAGGCTAGCCACAATCCGCATCAAGGCCAAGTTCAACAATATAAGCCTGATCTGCGCGCACGCCCCGACGGAAGAGAAGAACGATGCGGTCAAGGATGCCTTCTACGCGAAACTCGAGGACCTGTACGACAAATGCCCGGCCCACGACATCAAGGTCGTCCTCGGGGATTTCAATGCGAAGGTCGGGCAAGAAGGTATCTTTGGTCCCACTGTCGGACAGTTCAGCCTCCACAAGACCACTTCGCCTAACGGTCTGAGGCTGATCGATTTCGCCGCGGCGCGAAACATGGTAGTCTGTAGCATCAGGTTCCAGCATCTCGAGATTCATAAAGCCACTTGGCTGTCCCCCGATCGGTCGACCCGCAACCAGATCGATCACGTTCTGATTGACGGAAGGCATGCTTCCAGCGTGCTAGACGTGCGCACCTTTCGTGGTCCAAATGTGGACTCGGATCACTACCTTGTCGCAGCCAAGGTGCGATTGCGCATAAGTGCATCGCAAACAGCGCGTCCTAGTGCGCAGCGAAAGCTGGACGTCAAAAAGCTGCGATCGCAACGAGACGCCGAGTCATTCTCCGCTCAACTCTCAGACAAGCTCCGTCAATCCCCATCTACCTCCGATGACGTTGGTGGACTATGGGCCAACATCTCCCACTCCCTACGCGCTACAGCGGAATCTGTCCTTGGTTTCGAGCGCCCACCAAAACGAAACCAATGGTATGATGAGGAGTGTCGCGCGGCCACTGTAGCGAAAAACGCCGCCTACAAACGTACGCTGCAGACTGTCGCTACGCGAGCCATCGTTGAGGACTACAGGGAGAAGAGAAGGGAGGAGAGACGCCTTTTCAGACGCAAGAAGAGGGAGCAGGAAAGGCGTGAGCGTGAGGAAATCGAGATGTGTATTCGCAGGAATGATGCTCAAAAATTTTTCAAGAACGTCAAGCGTCTGACGGAAGGTTTTAAGCCCGGAGCATCAGCCTGCAGGGACGAAAGCGGCAACCTGGTGACAGATGCGCAAGGGGTGCTGAGGTTATGGAGACATCACTTCTCTATGCTATTGCGAGGCGACGACGGCACCAATTCCGCCACTAGAGAAGTAAGTGAACCGGCACCAATCGACGACGACGGCGTGGAGATCCCGCCGCCCAGCCATGACGAGGTCAGGGTCGCAATACAGCGACTCAAAAACAACAAAGCCGCTGGCCCTGATGGCCTTCCTGCTGAGTTGTTTAAGGCCGGAGGCGATGAGCTGGTCGGGTGCATGCACCGGCTCATTTGCAGAATATGGCTGGAGGAAGCTATGCCCAGCGATTAGAACCTCAGTGTCCTCTGTCCTGTCCTGAAAAAGGGAGACCCCACTATCTGCGCCAACTACAGGGGTATAAGCCTTCTCCCTATTGCATATAAGGTCCTTACGAGCGTACTGTGTGAAAGACTGAAGCCACTCGCAAAGGCACTGATTGGACCTTATCAGTGCGGCCTTAGACCTGGCAAGTCCACCGTCGACCAGATATTCACACTGCGCCAAATCCTGGAAAAGACCCACGAACATCAAGTCGACACTCACCACCTGTTCGTCGACTACAAAGCAGCTTTCGATAGCCCAATTAGGGATCGCGTATATGCCGCAATGTCTGAGCTCGGTATCCCTGCGAAGCTGATAAGGCTTTGCAGAATGACGTTGAGTAATTCCTGTAGCTACGTCAAGGTAGGAAGGGACCTCTCCGAGCCTTTTGATACCTTGCGAGGTTTCAGACAAGGTGACCCCTTATCATGCGACCTCTTCAACTTCGTCATGGAGAGCGTTCTGCGGAAGGCCGGCGTACATCGCACTGGCACTATCTTCTACAAGAGTGTCCAGCTCCTTGCGTACGCCGACGACATAGACATCATTGGGCGTACCAAGCGAGATGTCACCGCGGCCTTCAGTGCTATTGAACGGGAGTCTGCGAAAATGGGTCTGGCGGTAAATGAGGGCAAAACGAAGTATATGCTGTCGTCAAGTAGGGACGTGCGGCGGCTTGGGTCCCAGATTACGGCCGACAGCTATACTTTCGATGTTGTCAAGGAATTTATACCTTGGCACCGCCGTTACCACCGACAACGATGTCAGCCTGGAGATCAAGCGCAGAATAACTCTTGCCAACAGGTGCTATTTCGGTCTCAATAGGCAATTGAGTAGTAGAGACCTCTCTCGCGCGACAAAAATATCACTCTACAAGGCACTCATCCTTCCAGTGCTTCTTTACGGCGCGGAAGCCTGGACCGTGTCGCTAACTGATGCAGCTGCCTTGGGAGTTTTCGAGAGGAAAGTACTGCGCAAAATCTTTGGTCCGATTCGAGTTGGCGATGACTACCGCATCCGCACCAACCAGGAGCTGTATGAGCTCTTCAACGACATGGACGTTGCTCAGCGTATCAACATCCAGCGGCTTCGCTGGCTCGGACATGTCGTTAGGATGGACGAGGATGCTCCAGTTAAACGTGTGTTCGATGCGGTAGTCAGCGGCCGTCGGCGGAGAGGACGACCGTGTCTCCGTTGGAAAGACCAAGTGGAAG
This sequence comes from Chymomyza amoena, assembly GCA_037043745.1. Classification (NCBI taxonomy): domain Eukaryota; kingdom Metazoa; phylum Arthropoda; class Insecta; order Diptera; family Drosophilidae; genus Chymomyza; species Chymomyza amoena. Next base: position 4,470 of record JBAMAX010001541.1, read on the forward strand.
GGGCCCTGTCTTCGCTCGGTGTGACCAACTGGAGAAGGCGCGCGCAATGCAGAGGCGCCTGGAGAGACGTTTTAAGGCAGGCCGTAACCCGGTAATCGGGTTGGTATGGCCACATAAGAAGAAGAAGAAACGCATTCTACTTACCGAAAAGAATCGAGTGTTAATGCGTTTTTGAACGACCACAAATGTTATCTTTATTTTATCTAAACAAACGGCCTTAAACTGTGGAATTTCATATTGGGCGCACACGTTAAGCTGTCCATCTCCCACACCATCTCTGAAATTTGACAAATATTACGTTTTTTTTTAAGCCTTTTCCTCCGTTTGCCTTACCTGTAAATTATAAAACTTTCCGGCATTTGACCATTCCATTTCACGTATGCAACTAGCGCTGCCCCAAACGCGGCGGTTAAACCACCGACAATTTCTTCACTTTTAGTTTGTATAATAGCTTTACTATACCATTGTGAATATGTTGAATTCAAAGATGCAACAAAAGCTGTCAAGTTGTACGCAAAAAATATAAAATTTATAAAATCTATTAAAATTTTTACATACCAGCTACAGAATTGCCTTTAAGACCGACATTAGATACGAACTAATACCACAAATCATGACGTTTTTAAATGGAATTTTAACTGTCCATAAGGAACCTCCCATTTTGCAATTCATTTGCAAAACAATTGATCGGTTCTTTGATTCGTCAAACAATGTCCAGGCATTTATGACCTATAACATATAAATAAAACAAAATTATTATCAACTTAACACTTTTTGAGCATTCATACCTGTGATGGAATCGGTAGATCAGAGCAGCAAACTTTTTTGATAGAGGCATATCTATCATCTCGCATGTTTGGTGTTATGCAAACAACAATCTGAGTTTGCTTATCAATATTGTGACGCAAGCCATTCACAAAGGTCTCCACACGGTCCTGCTGTAGGGACACTATTCGGGGTTTTGATATACGCATACCAAAAGCTTGACAGCCGCGTTCCATATTATAGCAGTTTTAATATCCCTTTCACAATGTATCAAGAGCCAATTATTCAAGTGAACTATTTTAAGCAATTCATTATTTGCAGCTTCTCTAGAAAACTCTGATTTTGATCCAGCCGAAATTTGCTTTTTACCGAAATATATTTGCTCTGCGTTCATCGTACGACCTTCAACACCACTGTTTATTTGTGACAGTGATAGTCCCCAGTTATTAGGAATTTCCATTGCTTCGGGGCATTTGGAAACATTAGTATAAAATTTTTCAAGCGCAAGCATGCGCTGATTTGGCGTAACTCTTGTAAATGTTGATATTTCACGCATTAGTTTTTTATCAGCACGCATTTCATCACGCAGCCCAGTAAGGTAACATAGTTCCGGAATTAAACAAAAACGTATATCTTCATTTAAAGTGTTGTTTCCATCTCCTCTAGTCTTTTTTATGCTCAACAACAATGGCTGTTTGGTATCTCTCACATTAATGTTGTGATTCTTTTTATAGTAATCAATGTAACTGGTGGATCCAGCGCATGTTTCGAAAGTATTAAGCGGATTTTGATCAAAAGCGATTTCATCAATTCTATAGGTACGATTATTATATCGTGTTATGATCACACTTCCAATGAGAGCCTTCCTGACACTATTCTGGTAATCCAATTTATTATGTTGATATATCTCAACCAACATTTCCAAAACTGTCTTTTGACAAAGTAAGCGATGCGATACACCGCTGTTACACAGCCAGGCCACACTTCGAGTTTTGCCAATGGAATCACTTTAGGACTTGTTGGATCATATTGTTTTCGATCAAATCTGACATAGTTCAATGTTTTCATTACTCGATCAAACAATACATTGTAAAGTTGTATACAATTTTTGAGAGACTCTGTTTCTTAAACAATACTCTTACTTCGGTTTCAGTATTGTCTTCGCACTTTGACACAAATGTAGTCAGTTTATTCTGCAATAATATTGGTAAATACAAGATGGCTCCATCGAAGGTTTTTGCTCCACCGAAATGCTGTTTATGTTCATTTAAATATTTCATTCGAAGTTGCATTGAATCAATGGGCGGGCTAAAACGAACTTCATAAACATAAACACCTTTGCTGGGATCCGATTTAATTCCCATATAGTTGCAGGCTAAGTTAACTGTTTCCTATTAGAGATAAGAATTAGCTTAATTAATTACAAAAAAGTTTCATGACGATGAAATAAATTTGTAAATTACCTTTTGAGCCTGCAGTTGTGGGTGGATTAAAAAGCTCAGCTGATTTTTTTTCTTCCGGCTTAGGATCAACGCATGTTTTCGGATCAGGCTCATCACTGCTTTCAGCTTTGCTGCTGGAACAAAAGCTTATTCCCTCTGAAGGTGATAAATCCACATTGCGTGGCCTATTAAAACAGTGCACCATCAGTGCACGACCGCGTCCAGGAGTGATGTTTACATTATGCAGTGCTCTTGCAAAGTCATTTTGAATAGCGTCTCGCCGAGATTCTCCGCTTGATGAAGACGATTCAGCTTCCAAGTCACTATCTTTCGTATGTTCAAAACTGGAGACAGAACGCTCCGACACATCTGACTTTTTAGTGAACCGACCGATTAAATCGCCACGTCCAAACATGATCTAAAAATAGTTTAGATAGCTCCATTGAAATTGTAACTAAACCTTAAGAAGTAAAACCTGTACAAGATGATTTCTGCCCTTTTTACCAGAGTGCATAAGCTCTAAAACATCTGCTTGGTTGTTCTGGCTGCTACTTCATTTACAAACCGATTTAAATTCAAACATCCACAAAACCACGCAGTACTAAATGCGAACACAAAACAATGTGAATTAAAACCACGTTTTAGAGATATATCGTAACCATTGGACAAAGCCTGACGCGGTTTCTGTTGCGTTTCTAGAAACATTTTACTGTCTTTATTGCATTTGCCGAACAGGCTGCTGCCAACTTTAATCAAAATTGTTTTGAGAAAAAAAGGCGAGGGAAGAAGTTATCAAGAGTTCGAAAAAGAAGAAAAAAATTATTAAAAGTTCTGAACAATATTTGTACACATTTTTCTATTCGCTTAATATTATTTCACTCTGCCATTTTAAGCATTTGTATTTGTATATGGAAAGAACTTTTTATAATTTGTACCACTTCTAATTGAGATTAATTAATATTTAATTTTATTTTTATTAAGTCAGCAAAAGAATAAAGTAAAACAAAACACATACACATACATACACATGGTCATACATATATGTATATGCAAAATAATCTGTGTACTGAGGAGCACAATTTTTGTAGGGCTCCGTAGAACATATGCAGTTATAAAAGGCGTATTTAGCTACTTTTGCTTTTATGTATTCACAAATTATTAATTTTTAGCCACACTTACGTAAATTTTTGTTTTAAGTAGATTAAATTTAAACCCGTAGTGCAACAAAATTGTTAAAACTTTTTCTGACTTATCAAACACGTAAGACGCGTGCGGCCATTAAATTAAACCGACAAACTATGACAAGTAAAAGAGCTTCGACACATTCCAGATAAGGCGGCAGCACTATTTGTACTATCGAAATATCGTAGATGTCTCTATCGATTCTTATCGATTTATTTCTATTACTTGGGGTATTAGTAGAATGCGCATCAGAAATAAAAAATAGATTTACATTTTAAAACAGTATGGTTATTTTTTTTGTTAGTAACTGAAAGAGGTAACAATTTTTCAAGTTATTCATAAAATCAATTTATAAAAAAAAGATAGGTTGTACTTAATAGATAATCACGCCTAATCTAGAGAGATTTCGACTCGTTTTGAAAAGTCATAACGAGTGCATTCCGACAAATGGTGTTCTAGATTTTGACTAAGTTCGAATCGTTTTTGAATCGTTTTCATTGGCGTCACCACTAATTTCAAATTGTTTTTAAAGCCGCCATTAGGCAACTTACCAAGAGTATGTGGTGCCCAAATCGATACCAATTGCTGTGCCCAGCTCCTTGTCTTTTTCTTTCTATTCCTTACCAAGTGGGAGGCCCACATAGGCACAACTGCATTGTGTATTTTTTTTCTATTTGTATTTCCAAATTTAATTTGTCTTTTACACAAAAAACAACTGCAAATATAATAAAAATAACAGATAAATGTACGATTAGTTAAATGTAAAATTTGCATATGCAACAATCGTTCCTATGCTAACATATATGATATAGTCAACCGATTTCGATCAAATTTGACACAGTGCTTCAATACCTGATAAAAAAGATCTGATTGCCGAATTTGGTTAAAATATCTTTACAAACAAACGAAACATAACGAATTTTGTATAAAAAACATTTTTTGGACCGGTGGGTCCTATGGGCGCTATATGATATAGTCAACTGATTTTGATTAAACTTGATACAGTGGATGTATGGACAGACGGCCGGACGGACATGGGTATATCGACTTCTCTAGTCACCCTGATAATATTTAAGGTAACTTTGGGGTGTCTCAGCGAAACCAGCGAGTAAACGCTAACAGCCGTTGTTTCTTCTCTATCTATTTTTATACTCGTTGGTTTAACATTCTTCTTGTTTAGTGAATTAAAAAAAGAATATAAATTGAAATACCTCGACTTTATCATTATTTTTTACCTGAATTTTTGAACGTTCTAGTTTAATTTTTAGATATTTGTTTGCTAGAGTAGATATTTTTTGCACCTTGTGGCTTATAAATGAACTTTAGATAAAACTAATCGAAATACTGACCAATTTTTAATTATGAAGGGTTAAAATAAAAAAGTTCGTTTTGAATTGAATAAAAAAAAGTAAACAATTTTTTTCGCTTCAAGTTTTTAGCCTAGCAAAGCATTTTGTTGAATATTTTTAACCCCCGACGCAAAAAGAGGGGTGTTATAAGTTTGACGTGTCTGTCTGTTTGTTTGTCTGTCTGTCTGTCTATGGCATCGTAGCTCCCGAACTCATGCAGTGATTTCAATTTAGTTTTTTTTGTATTAAAGGTGAATTATGTGCGAGTGTTGTTAGACATGTTTGATGAAAATCGGTTGAACCGTTTAAAAGTTGTGGGGAGTAAAAGTGGGGAGAAAAACATCAACTTTGTCCGATTGGCTTAAAATTTGGTCCTATTGTATATTGAGCTGTATGAGCTCTTCAACGACATGGACGTTGCTCAGCGTATCAACATCCAGCGGCTTCGCTGGCTCGGACATGTCGTTAGGATGGACGAGGATGCTCCAGTTAAACGTGTGTTCGATGCGGTAGTCAGCGGCCGTCGGCGGAGAGGACGACCGTGTCTCCGTTGGAAAGACCAAGTGGAAGGGGCCCTGTCTTCGCTCGGTGTGACCAACTGGAGAAGGCGCACGCAATGCAGAGGCGCCTGGAGAGAGTTTTAAGGCAGGCCGTAACCCGGTAATCGGGTTGGTATGGCCACATAAGAAGAAGAATACTCCAAAGTGCACACAAGAGCATACCTCAAACATCACCCAACTCAAATATCCATAGGGTTCCATGGTGGTCTAAGAAACTTACAGAGCTCCGAGCAATCAAATTTAAAGCACTTAAAACACTCAAGCAGAACATTACACAAACAAATATTATCAACTACAAACGGGCGAACGCACTATTGCGCCGTGAACTTAAACGTTCTAAAAGGGAAGCTACTGCTTCTTTTACATCTGAAATTCAACCTAACACCCCAACAGCCAAAATATGGACAAATATTCGACGCTTTTGCGGGTTAAGCCCCGTTAAAAACATACATTGCATTCTCTCCAACAACCAAAATATCGCAAACAAAAACACAATGGCAAATTCTTTCGCTCAGAACTGGCCGAACTTATCCCAAGACAAACACTTCGACCAAGAATTTATTAACAGCAATTTATTAACTACTTTTTACCAAAATATATAACTACAAAATTTTGTATTGATTTGTTGCTGTTAATTGGATAAAATGTTAAGATATATGTACCTTCCGAGTGCATGTGTATGCATAAGCAAGCAAGTTACCCAAAACTTTTTTTCTTGGAAGTCCTCTATAACACGCCTCTAGATGCTACATAACGTAACCCAAATATGCAAAATATAAAATAAACATGTCTGCTTTGACATAATAAGGTGTCTAATCTGAAAATTTTGTAGCTCTAGCTTTTATTATCTCTGAGATCTAGGCGTTCATATGCACGGTCAGACGGACATGGCTATATCGACATCTCTAGTCAACCTGATCATGTTTTGGGGGCCTCTGACGTCTCCTTCTGATTCTTATTTACATTTTCCGCTAACACATTAGACGGTACAACTTATAAGAAATATTTATTAACTTGGGAATTATAATTCACAACTAGTTTAAGCATGATTATGCATAATATACTTATTTATCATCTTGGTCATTATAATTCACAACTAGTTTAAGCATGATTATGCATAATATACTTATTTATCATCTTGGTCATTATAATTCACAACTAGTTTAAGCATGATTATACTTAAGATAACTCAATAATTTGACATATTTCAATTCAATTTATTCATTATTATTACTTATACTTAAGTCAAGTTATTGTTGGTCTTTCTGATCTTCTAGTGTATTGACGTCTGCAGCCTTAATGGCGGCTTTAGGTGTGTCTTCAACAGATGATTGACCCTAAACAAAATAGTTCGTTAAAGATTATTAGAATATTTAATGCGTAATGGTGTCCGACATTTTTATATGTTCTATCAACTCTTACCAGCTGAGATTCACGGTGAGCATTTCGTCCTGGCGGTATTTTTCCACGATCAACGCCTTCAGCCTCAATGGCGGCTTTAGATGTGTCTATATCAAATGATTGCTGCCAAGCAAAAGAGTTTGAAAAAGATGATTAGAATATTTAATTCGTAATGGTGTCGCTATTATATGTTATATCCAGTCTTACCAGCTGAGATTCACGGTGAGCATTTCCTCCTGGCGGTTTGCCACGTCCATGGCCACCAATGAATCCTTTACGTTTCGGTACTTGTACTGCCGAAGCCAAGGCAACTGCAAATGAGCGTCAATGTTACATAACTTATATGCTTGGATAGCTAAAAATAGACAGATATGCTTTAATTGAACCCAGAGGGAAGTAAATTGTATAGAGGGAACAATTCGCTCTTAAGAAAAAGCTCCGAAAAGATTTGGTTTTGGGATTGGCTCGCAAACACAATTCAAAGTGAAACAAACAAAATAAAGACCAACAATGTTCATTTCTTTGCTGCATTTTGTATTTGGATCCGGCTTACATTGCTTTTTCAATTGTTTCAATTTGCAATTTGAATATGCTGCAAGTATTTATGCTACAATGCATTTATTTTACTTTTTGGCGATTTGTAATCAATGATTATCGGCTGCTAAAAATATATAGGACATGCTTTTTGTTAAACTTTAGAATGCCCTAGTTAATAAAAAATAATAATAAAATTGAAATATTGCTCAATACGGTGACATGACTTAACGCCAGAAGACTTAACGCCAGAAACGAAATTTGGCCTTATGACCGTTTCTAGCACGGACTTAAAGCCAGATATCGTTTCTGGCGTTATGACCGCCTAAGTATTTTATGTAAACATAAAATATATGACTCGAAATGTAATTTTTTATACATTTAGAATGTGAAAAGCAACCTTACGCTCGCCGAAAACAAAAATGAGCGCCAAATTTAATATGTGTAATGAAATTTTATTAACACAAGTAAAAAATGATTGTGGTTTTTTTGTGTAATATAAGTGAATAAGACATTATTAATTGTTGTTGGAGTTTAAGCAAACAAAAGGTTAAAAATATGTGCGAATTGGAATTAGTTATAATTTAGCTTAAAAGCTAAAGATATGATGAAGCGCTGGTAACGCAAGCCTTTGGCTAACATTTATAAACTTTTTTAAATTAAGGTATAATTTTTTTTTGCATTAATTGTTGTTAAATTGTTTCGATTGTTTGTTGGTTTTACATTTAGGTATTATTTGTATCATTGTTTTGGTTAGTTAGACAGTCGATTAATATGTATATGTTTTAGATTTAGAGGATTTAAGTTACAGAAAGGGCCTTGTTGTAGGTGACGAGTTGGGTTTCAAGTAGTGGAAATGATTGAGTTTAGTGTGACCTAGGCGAAGGCGTATCAAATTAATTTCGTCTTACCTGATTAGAGTAGTTTTTTGAGAAATCTGATCAAATTTGTGTAATATTCTTTTTTGATTTTTTATTGATTTAATACCAGTTTGATGCGTTTTTTTTTTGGCGTTATATAAATTTGTAATATATTTTTGAGTATCGGATAGGTCGGACTATTTGAGACAATAAGCGGGAATTTTTCTCCATTTTTTGCTGCCATACATGCAAATTTATTGCGTATTATTCCCTTACGACCTGGAATCCGCATTAGCTTAAATTTTGTGTGATATGTTGTAATTAGCTTTCTAATTATTTAATGTCAATTTTTATTTTAAAATTTCAAAATAATTTTTATTTATCTATTTTTATAATAAAAAGTTTAAATTCAATTTATTTATCAATTTTTATTGTACAAATTGATAATAAGAGTTATTCTGCAATTTTTATTATATAAATTGAAAATAATAATACTCAACAAATTTTATTTCGAAAATTGAAAATAAAAATTATAAATACATAAAATATCTTTTTTGGCATGAATTCGAAAAATGAAGTTAGAGACTTGAAATTTTGTACAATTCATTGCATGTAACTTTAAATTGTTATTCACTCTATAGAGTTAAAAAAATGTGGTACAGTCGATGTGGAATACCTTGTACTTTTTCTCTCGAAAAAATGTTTTCTACAGATTCCTACAAACTCGAAAGTTACGTCAAAGAAGCTATTTAAAGTATATGGGGTAAGTTTCAAGTTGATATGTTGAAAGGTGAGGGAGTAAACACGGTAAATCGATTGCGGGGGGTGGGGAGTCCTCATCAATAAAATTTGGATGTGGATTTTTTCATTAGAGCTTACCAAAAATTGTTATTCGAGGTCACTTGTAACCATAATTAGGTATAGTCAAATATTAACGCAGTTTGTATATTTTTGACTATAGCTTTTGCTGCATTTGTCTGATTTTGTTCATTTCTGACGCACACATGCGTGGAACCATAACGCATAACTCTGTTAAATTTTATATGAAAATATTAATAGGTGTTACTAAAAACCGTGGAAAGATATTAACATGACTCAATAAACTGCATCTTCTGAGGAAATATGCGCACCAGCTGGTAAAATTTGAAATTGAAAATTTCTAGCTCTTCTGGTCTCTGAGATATAAGCGTTTATTCGGACGAACGGGCGGACATGGCTCAATCGCTACCCGAGATTATGATAAGTATTTTGATATAAAGGACTGGGGTCTGCCGCGTCTACTTCTGTCCGTTACATACATTGCACAAATCTAGTATACCCTTTGTACTTTTTATTACATAAAATCTCTTTAGTACTCGTACATTTTCTATTGAAAAATAAGAGTTATTTCGCAATGTTTAAATAAAAATTGACATTTAAATATTATTTCATAATTTTTATTTTTTAGTCAAAGAAAAGAGTTTGTTTGGTTTTTTTAATACAAATTAATCCTTATTCCTTATTAAATAATTGAATAATAAAAACATAACAAAACAAAAATACCCTTCTAGGGAATAAATATAAACTTAAGTTTTATAACAGTATACTTATTAAATTAATTTTCTTTACTTTTTCGTTAGTTATTTTCCAAAAATAATTATTTTTATGTCTTGATCCACAAGCTTTTTGCAGAACGGGCAAAGAAATTCTGTGGCGGATACCCTATGCGACGCCTACAATTCTGTGATACAGTTTTCACAAGCCTTGGCGTGCTTGCACGGCAAAAGTACCATATTTTTTGGATTTTTTAAGCACAATTCGCACATCACTGTTTTTTAAATGCTGACAGTAATAGGTTCTGCTTCCTATTCCTCCTCTGACGACTCATACATCTTAACGGGATCATATTCAATCAATTTGTTATTTTTACATGTTATTTTGGGTAAAAAATCAGCAACAGTGATTTTTTTTGATTTCAGCTGATGTGTTAGTTGCCTAATTGTGCCAGATTTGTCCTTTGTTTTTTTGCTTTGGCCTGGCATGACTTTTAGCTCGCCATTAACCATTTTTTTAAACTCCATGTATTTTTCAAATTCATCCTGTTTAATAACTTTAAGGAAGTCCCAAAAAGACCCGTTCTTTGGTATTAACTGTGACAGATATCCATTATAGCCTTCTACTGCGCTTGTTGTCCTAACTGATTCGTTAAATAAGGAAAATTCGTTTGGAGTTTCCTAATAACGATTTAGAGGAAAGAAATCATTAATATTTACAAGGCAAAAAATTATATTTATAAAAAGAACTGTGTGAAAAATTTCTTACCTTCTCCATCCACTGTTTTATAAAATACGCCAAAAACGGTTCAAAACAGTTGGTTCCGTCCATGTTCTTGAAGCTGCTATTCGCGTAGACCTCTTTTTGGCAAATATCAAAGGCTTCATTTATTGAATTTGGATTTAAAAGAGGCAGGGCCATAAATTTTCTAAAAACTCGTGATGCGCATTTATTTTCAGTAAGTAATCCAATCATTTCTTTAAATTTTTGGCTTTTTCGGCGAAGAGCCTGGCAGTAATGAAACCAACAACCTTTTATTATGCATTCCGGAAATACATTCTTTAATGCATTTCGCATTGCCTTCTCGTAGTCGGTAATAAATGATGCTGGTTTCATTTCGAAAATGTTTGCATTTATGTACTTTAGTACATGTTCGTATGCCTCGGTATATTTGTTTGACATTAGAACAAATGCAAAAGGAAAAATCTGTAAAAATTGTCAAAACAAAATGATTAAATAAATTTTATTTTAAAAGACATCAACACTTACGTGGTTCTCATATCCGTAAAAAATGATTAAAAGTTGCTTGTAGTTACTTGTGGGCGACAATGGCGAATGTAGCATCCATTAAAAAATGTCGAGATGTCAACGGTTGTTCAGATATAATGTGTGCAATTGGAAGTGATACAAACAGCGTGTAGGAGTACTTTGCCTCTATAACCGTAGTTTGATAGAATTTACATTCTTTGTCGCTTTCGCACATCCCTAGCCTTGCCATAATTTCTGTGCTTTTAAAAACTTTTATAAAATCTTCCGGGGTTTTTGGAGTTTTTGGCATAGAGGATGCTTTGATGCGCCGCAAGTTTCGCTGCATTTTGCAAAAATTAATATTTTCTGCAGCATCTTTATCTTTACGACACTCGTCGTTAAAAGCGAACCGAACTTTATTTTTTTGCAAAGATGGCGTAGAAACGGAGTTTTTAATATTTTGTTTCAGATTAAACACTTTAATGCGTTCATGCTGTTTAGCATGAAAGTGCTCTCCAGAATTTAAATTCATCTTGCAATTACCTTTTAGCTCATCGTAATATATCATTACTGAGCAATTGGTTTCATAGCATACATATGTTTTGATTGTTTCACCGGTTTTATTTTTATATTGACATTTATATTTATATAAATGGTCATCAGCGCAAATTAGAACGCTACCCCTGCGTTGTCCTTCCATGAAATAAAATTCAATGCTTGGGCTTTGCATTCTATAAAAATGAAAAAGTAAGTTTACGTACAAAATAATTAGCTGCATATGTTTTGTTTGTGGCGCCAAAACCGAACAGCTGTTGCTGATTGCGCCATCTATGGTTTATTATTATCAACACTGGTCATATGCAACACATGCGATAATTATTACGATATTGGCGTCGATAAGCAGCTCGACTAAATAATAAAATAATTACATTTTTAAATATACTCAAACCTGTAAGACGCTTATGATTATTGTCTTTATAGTTTATTAAAAATTAACGGAATACATTAAATTACATTTTACTATATACATATTCATTTTTGTTTCGAGCACCAAAATATTTTGCGGCGATACGACCTGTTGAAGTTCTGGCGTTATGACCGTTTTGCAAATGGACTTAACGCCAGAAACGATATCTGGCTTTAAGTCCGCGCTAGAAGCGGTCATAAGGCCAGGTATCGTTTCTGGCGTTAAGTCATGTCACCGTAGGGAAATGGTATAGACTACGAGGAGCAACTACCACCTCAGCCCTCGTCACAACTGGACCAGCTAATTAATTCCACCTGCTTTGTTTTTTTTTATCATGAAGCAAGACCCGTGTTATCAATTCAAGAGTGAAACTCTTTTTTTAGGGACTCTATAAAAATCAAGATATGCTATCTGGAGGCAAAGGTGTAGCAAAACCCACCCCACGCACCCAAGAGCTAGGGAATTAAAGGGTCCCGCCTCGCTACTTCCTTGTCGTCCCGTTGTTTTGTTAAAACAAAAATATAACGAGTAGTTTATAATAATACAGGCTTTGATTATTTTGATAATCTTTTCTAGCATTCCTCGGTTGAGTAAAGTGCTCCACAGAAAAGAGCGTTTCAGAGTAACAAACGCTTTCTTAAAATCAACGAAGGCTGCGTAGATTGAGCATTGAAACTCGTTGCATTGCCCAAAGATGATGAGAACTGTATTTATTAAGTGTATACAGGAACGGTTTTGACGAAAACCAAATTGGTTTTCCCGGAGCGTACCTTTCACAGCAAGCGAGATGCGATTCATAATCAGCGACGTTAAAATTTTGCTCGGTACCGAAAGAACGTTAACCCTCCATAATTGTTGCAATCTGAGGCATCACCTGTCTTGGGAATCTTAACAAGAATCGCTTCGTTCCAGCTTCTCGGAAGTATAATATTTTGGTTCTCCATATCTCCTGAAAGAGATATGGCTGGCGGCTCATATCTTCATGTAGACTTTGTCAACCAAACTAAGAAGCGGTCGATTTTTTTAGATCAGGATATTTTAAGAATTGACATTAATATAGATAGATGGTTTGTCTCTTCTTAAAAGTTCTAGGACGCAGCTTTGGCCAATTGGAAAAATTAAATATTCAGCAATATGTAAGTCATAAGTCAAATACATTTTTGTCTAACTTATTAAAAATATTATTAAATTTTGCAGATTAACACAGTCGCTTGCATAATTTGGCCTGGAGGGATTGATAAAAATTTGAAGATCGTTTGTCAGATGAGGCCAAGGCAAAGAGTCTTCGAGGCAACTTCGAAATTTGGCTTATATCTTAATTAATGAGTAATTTTATGAAATATAATCCAATATTTGTGTTTAGATATGTCTTTTTCTTCTACTTAATTTCAAAAATAGCCACTGGTGAAGGCCATTGGGTCGCCAAAAAAATATTATGAAGGGTTTTCGGCAACCGATTTGTTCTGAAGATAAGTTAAAATTTTTCCTCATGTTTTGTAATTTTTGTTAAATACCATCAAAATCATCCAAATTATACGTTTTTCATCAAACTCAGTGATCCTTGATCCTTTTTTTATAAATATTTTGAGCAATTGTATAATGTAGTTCTTTAGCCCTGACATATCATTGTTATAAGATGGTTTCCAACCTTTGGGACCTTTTATTACGATTCGGGTCACCTGACTTTTTTATACTAAATGCAGCTTAGTGACAATAAGAACTGATTTTGAAATAGTATTTTTGAAAGTTATCATTTAGATTATCCTCCAATTTTAGGAAAATCACCTTTGCCTTTGTTTATTGAGTAGATTTCTAGATTTTTTTTAAAAAATTGTGATATCTAATTGAAATAACAAAAGTTTGAACCCCTCTTAACCCAGACAATAAAATCCTTTTAAAACTTTCCTGCTCTAGCTACGCCTGACGTTACTGAAGCCAAATCGATGACTTTACAATTTTTCCGAATTTTCGTCAATCTTGATATTTTCATTGAACCAGGCAGTACCATAAAAAATATTGAAAGTTTCTGGCTGCAATTAAAAAAAATTATTAAATATAATATGTCTGGATCCGATGATGCAAATGAAAAAAAAACTGGGTAAGAAGCGATCGTCTAAAGAGTCCGATAATAAATATCTTACATCTAACCAGTGAGGAGTATGACGTCACTGGTGCCAAATCGATAACTTTGCAATTTTTAACTAACAAGAGTGCCATGATTTATTTTGAAGTTTCAATTTCAACTTTAAAGGTTTTGTTCCGGTTTTCCGTCAGTCTTGTTGTTTTCATTGAACTAGGCAGTACTAAAATTAAAAAAACATATTGAAGGTTCCTGGCAATATATGTCTGGATCCGATGATGCAAATATAATATAAACTGGGTAAGAAACGATTGTCTAAAGAGTCTGCTAATAAATAATAAACCACATCTAAACAGTGAGGAGTCGAACGTTGCATGAGCCACAAATAGAATAACCAAACAAAGGAATTTCGGGAGCACTTGATGCATTGTTCGATGTACTCTTCGGTTTCATTCGGTGAAAAGAAGTTTTGACTTATACCATTTATGCATAATCTGCTTGAGCAACTCGGCACGTGAGTAACCATTCGATGTGGCCGCATACGATGATCGCCCTTGAATGGACAAATCGCCATATCATTTGCGTCAATCAAAATATCTCCGGCCACATAATTTTTCTTAGTCTCCGTCTTATCATAACAAAAAAATAGAACAAAATTGAAGAAAGAAAGCAATGGAGAGTGCAGACAGATTCGGAAATGCAAACACGAGCTCAAAAAAAGTAAACTTGATTTGGACAACGCAGTAAAGATGGCAGAGCACGTAAAATTTGGTGAGATCTATATTAACCAATTCTACTAAAAGTTTTTAAGTACGATGCAGAGCCCCACTGCTAAGCAGCAGCTCGTTCCTAAGACATTAGACCTGGACTGCATTGAGCACTGATATAAAGTCGAAGAGAGTAATTGCAGGATTTGTCGGAAAAAATTTTAATTCATGTCTTTCACGCCTTAATCACGTCTTTAAACCGTAAATGATTGCCAAATGTAACGCAGCTTGGATGAGTCTTAATTCTGAAGTTGGTTCGTAGCACTAATGGGCTTCCCATAGAAGCTTTCGTTTTTTATGACGCCACATAAAGCAGGAACTTAGCATGTCTTTTACCGTATAGTGCCTCTATTACATAACTGAGCCACTACAGTACGATAGTAATAACACCTGCCCCCGAGCAAACTCTAGGCCATGGTGAAATCCCCCCCCCATCCAACAAATATGCCTTTATCGATGAACTTTCATAGAATATTTCAATGTAAGATCGATGTGGTTAACGATGTCGACTGTCTTGGAAACTTTCATATAGGTCAACAAAGTACTCCTTGTTGCCTTATTCTTAGTCCCAGACAGTCCTGATTTTGCGGAATGGTTATTTAGATGCTGCTTTCCTCTCTTCCCACTTCTTTTGAGATGCCTTCTTATTGTCAACCGATGACATGTACAAAAGCTACTTTGCGATTTTAATACGTGGTATAAAGTCGACTTGCACAGAGCGAACATCTGAAATTATTTATTTCAAAAACATACTATAAAGTGCACATAGTAGTATGAAGTCGACTTTCTAACAGCGAACATCTAAAATTATTAATTTAATAAAGAAATATAAAGTATACCAAGTAGTATAAAGTCAACTTTCTAAATGAACATCTAAGATGTATTTGTCTGACGCTGTGTAGATGAGTTTTAATTCTGAAGTTGATTCTTAGCACCGAAAGGCTTCCAAGAGAGGCTTGGTAGCCTTAAGAATAAAATAAAGGACGATTTTAAGTGAATAGGTTTGTTTGCAAATGCCCATGAGGTATACTTAAACAAAGTTATGTAAGTGTAAGACAAATAAATATTGGATGTTCTCCTAGAAAGTCGACCTTATAGTACTTGGTATACTTCATATTTCTTTTTTAAATTAATAATTTTAGATGTTTGCTGTTAAAAAATCGACTTCGTACTACTATGTGCACTTTATAGTATGTTTTTTAAATAAATAATTTTAGATGTTCGCTCTGTCTGCAAGTCGACTTTATACTACGGATTAAAATCATAAAGCAGCTTTTGTACATGTCATCGGTTGACAACAAGAAGGCTTCTCAAAATAAGTTGAGAGAAAATCAGAATCTAAATAACTATTCCACAACACAGCGCAGCACCAGGACTATCTGGGACTAAAAATAAGGTGTGGCCTTAGTACTTGGTAGTTTGTTGACCTATGTGTAATTTTCCAAGAGATAAGACAAGTAGAGATATAATAGAGGCATTATACGGTAAAAGACAGACTACTTCAGGCATTAGATTTATCCAAACATCGTCCCGTTTGTTTACTGTGTAGAGTATAAAAACGGCAATATACGGTAAAAGACATTAATTAACTTTTTCCCAACAATACTGTACGAACATCCGTACGAGTCTTCTTACAATTAGCCATCTTTTTGGATGTCGCCAAATACTGCTACGTCACGAGTGGATGTCTTAGTAAATGTTGGATAACTTTTAGAACGTCTCTATATAGCGCAAAGTAAGAGGATGAATTTTGCGGATACTCTTTGATGGATGTAGAACAAGGTTCTTATTGATATGCGCATATGTTGGAAAAAAAGAACTTTGTTAAAAGCTGGAATAAGAAAAGCAGTAATCAGGGACATTTTGAAATGGATCGTAACTCTGTATTGGAGCTAATGCACAAGCTATTCATAAATGTGGACCCAGTACCCGATCGAGAACGTGCAATCCAACACCATGGAGTAGTTGCCACTCAAAGCTGATACAATCTATAAAATGGAATTGCATATTTAGACTGGACAAATCAAGGCCAACAAGAAGAAAGCTTGGGGAGACGTCAGTGCCAGGAGTTTTTAGGAGAAACGCGGCAGCGTGAAAATATAAGTCTGCAAGTGGAACTTGAGGAAGTTAAATCCAACAATACACTAATAAATTATGAGTTTAAGTAGCTGCAAAACGAGCAGAAACAATGAGCGATTAACTGGAACAGAAGATTCGGCGCGATCAGCAACAATGTAACGAACAAGAAAGGATCTTGCTTACACATAAGATAGTTGGACTCATCCAAGATATAGCACAGCTAAAGAAGATTATCCGAGCGTATACTAGCAGAAGACAGGCGGGCTATAAGCTCAACTGGAGAGCAGCAAAGATGATGATCAAGAAAGCAGCTCAATCCGAAATCGATTGAATCTCCAATTTGCAGAGCCGACAATGTTATAATACAATACGTTACTATACCTCCTGATAACAATGGGTCCGTTTTTCAATGTTCGTGGATTGACATAGCTTTAACTACTGGAGACCTCGTGGTTGACCGAAGCAGCGATGGTTTGACGCTGTACAGAAGGAAGTAGATGCGCTGGGCATCCGCGGAAAACGAGGAAAAATGGGAAGAAGCCAAACTGGGTTTGTCGCTCCGTAGAAGAAGAATTATTGGCTTTGTAGTACAAGAGATGAAGATGGTTAACAATATCAAATAACTTATATCCTTTAATAAAAATGACTGCATTATAAGTTGTAGTAAACAATGTAAAATTTTGCAATATTGTTTTTTGTATAAATATATAATTTTATTCTTTCCAAATGTATTGAAAGCCAATCATGGCCGACTTGCTTCGGAGCAC
Organism: Chymomyza amoena; assembly: GCA_037043745.1. Taxonomy (NCBI): domain Eukaryota; kingdom Metazoa; phylum Arthropoda; class Insecta; order Diptera; family Drosophilidae; genus Chymomyza; species Chymomyza amoena. Next base: position 22,004 of record JBAMAX010001541.1, read on the forward strand.
CTAGGTACAAATCGTTGACCACGAGGAATATTCACTGGATGGTTTTCGAGGGTCACTATTTAAATAGTTTATAAATGCTGGCCAGCTATTACAATTTTGGATACTATGCTATATATATACCCTGTATGTGTTAAGTATAAATGGTATATAGGGTCTCTGCAAGCATATTCGATGTAATATAAAGAATTAGATGTCCGAGAACCCCCGAAGTTATCTAAAGTAAGATCAGAGTGACCTAGAAATCAGAAATAGAGCAACTGAGCTTTTTACCAAAGCTTTTTTTTTTTAATATACTGTAGTCCTCGTTGAAGAAGTAAATTTCGAAACTTGGAATCAAATGCGCTGAATACGCACGACAGCCTCCACCAATCAGGACCGAAATAACCAGCTTGCATAAGTTTAAATATAATATTTCATTAATATTGTTAGATATATTTTCTAGAAGCTCTGTACGCTCGTGACAGAATTCAAATTTATTTTATTAGAAAAGGATTGGGAAACTGGCCATGGAGTTCAATGGCTAGTGTTCATATATGTCTAATGGCATTTCTATGATCCATTTAATTGAATTGGTAAAATAAAATATTCAGGCATGTTCTAGATTTCGATTCCGACAAGATTTTACTCGTTTTGAAAAGTTTGGCTTGCAGCTGTCGAAATGAAAAGTATTTTGCTTTGTTTGCTTAAATAAACGCATTAATGCCACCAAAATTAATTTTGTATTATTTTTTAATGTTTTAAGAAAATTTAGATGTGATCAATTCAACGAATCAAGATTTTATTACAAAAATGTCTATTAAAATTGTGTATACATGCAAAACCAAAACGAGTGGAATGAAAGTAAGGTGTTCTGGACTTAGACAAAACAGAACTTCGAAATGTGTATTGTGTTGCACAAGTAAATTCGAAGATAATTTTATTAATGCATGGCTTAAAATATGTGTATAAAATAAATTGTACAAAATTGGTAAATAAATTAAAAATATTTTTCTCTCAGAAAGATGTTGGCGGGAAGAAAAATTAAATTAATAAAGTGGATGTTCGAAAACTTGAGGTAATTCTACAAGTGAACTTATCGATGGTTGATCAGCTGATCAGCTGGCAATTTGCTTGGAATTTGGCGCACTTTTTAAACAAACAACAATGATCCGCTTTTTGTTAGTTAATTGTAGTAATACATTTTTGAAGGAGCAAAAAAGGAAGTGCTAAGCAAAACACAATACTAACGTTGTCAAATGTTGGCAAATTTGCAAGCACCAACGATGTCAACTACAGGAAATATGACTGTGAGAAAGAAATGTGTTTCATCATAAAATTTTCAACCATTCGCCATCTTTACATTTTAACCATGTTTGATGGAGATTTGGACACCATGAACGATAAAGTGATTTCAGCAATAGCCGATAAATCAAATTTTTCAGAATGATTGGTCTTTCGAAGTTCTTGTGAATCATTTGTCGCGGCGTTGCTGGGTGGTTTTCTTCATTTTGTTGAATCATTAATCTGTATGAATAAAAGTTCATGATGCCAACTTTTTTGTTTGTTTCTTCACCTGCGATGATAGCAAAAGTAAAAAAATAGCAACTATAAGTTGAGGTCTTTTATGACTGAGTTCAAATATGTATTCACTCACCATTGGATATCCGTCATCTCCAGTGCGTGTTTCATACAGAAGTTCCCTTGGGTATTTTTTCGTGCATTTGTTTTCTTTCATGCAAGGAGATTGCGGATTGATTGGTCCACATGGTCCATGCAACATCGTTTTTGTTACAATGTCAAGAAGCAAGTGGTCTTCATCAGGATTAGGAATTTCCGCAGAAATCAGATCATCTATTTGGGCTGTGTGTATTTTGGTTTGGAGCCAAATAAGAATATGCGCATGAGGCAAACCCCTCTTTTGCCATTCGATGGAATACATCCACGCCCGTGTTTCCCCAAAAATACAATGTTTTACGATCAAGTCCAACAATTGGTTCACTTTTTGTTTGAATATCCTTGCCGTTAAATCATGACGATCGGAGGGGACCTGGCCGGGCAATAAGTATTCTTTTATTTCTTCCCAATCCGGATTACACGTGAATGTAATAAAAAAGTCGGGTCGTCCAAATGAACGGACATACACCATGGCATCTTGTGCATATTCATGCATATGTCTAGGGCTGCCAGTAAAGGTTGATGGTAATATGACCATTTTGCCAATGTCAGAAACATTTCCATCGTTTGCAACCGCGTCACGTAAATGTATGTACTGATCTGAACGCAACGATTTTTGATTTAAACGAATGAATAGCAAACGTTCAGATTCAATTTTTGCATACATATCTACGACATACTGGTGAAAAAGCTGACGGCATTGAAGAATATGATTTGTTCCATTCTCAGGGATCATTAAGCGGTGGGAATAATAATTCATTGCAGAAACTTTTTTATTAGTTTGTTCGCCTGTGATGGGGTTTATTTGATGAACATTGAAATGGTATCCATCTTGCCCCTCCCAAAAAATTATGGGATACTGCAATGCATCGTAGGATCGGTGCGTTTCAGATACTCGCTGAAGTTCATTATTACGTTTTTGAAGGATAATGTCGCGAGAATCACGCTCCTCACCTACGATGATAATGGCAACTTCATTCACTGTCGGTGCATTGTATCGTCCGGCATGCTGCCCATGAGGCGTTTTGTCAGCTCTTATCTGCTACGACTCTTTTGCACGGATTCACTTTAAATTGTTTAACTTTTATTTTTTTTCTGGTTTCACTTGTTTTTTGTTGAAAACGTTTGATGCTCACTGAAAGAAGGTTGACTTGACAATGAAAAACTTTAGGAGGGTAGTTAAAAAATATTAGTTAATCTGACAATGTACACAATGCCAACCTAAATTAAAAAAAAAAAAATTTATTGGAAAATGAAATTGTCGCTTTTAGTATTTTCAATTTTCCTAATTTTTCTGTAAATTTTCCAATGATATTACATAGCCTATTCGCGGCCCAAGAAGCTTCTGAACATTTTAAAAAAAGTCCCATTAAAATCGGACAAAGGGTTTGGCGTCCAACCCCGGACAAACAGACATACACTTTTTTTTATATATAAGATATGCCTTTTTTTGTTAGTCGTGTACATAATAACTATAGATGCGCTTACAGAATCGGGACCCCTGGGCTCTAAACCCAAGCATTATTGAGCCATTGACATCATAACATATATATTCTTACATTGTAATCTTTCTTTATTTTAAATTTATACGCTTATTTACACTCATGCAACATATAATGTTATATAATTAAATTTAATGAAAATATACTTTATTGTGTTTATATATAATAAATAAATAATAAATAAATTCGGAAAGTAAATATATATAATAGCAGAAATATCATAAGCCAATCATTTCTTTGGTATTATATAATATATATGTTTTATATAAAAATATTATGGAAGATAATGGCTTATGTAATTATTTTAACCTGTTGTTTAATTTACTGAACTTGATTTGGTATAATTTTTTAAATTTTGCCATAAAAAAGAATTTCCTTTTTTAAATCAAAATAATGTAATAATAAAAATAATTTTTTCCATCATCCCAAAATCTGTTCCACCAAAGCTTTTTCGATCCTTTACTGCGATTTTTATTAAGGAAATGTTTTTAAAATGTTGAGGATACTGTCGCCCTGTATAATACCGGTACAGGGTATCCAAAAATCGTATGCGTCCAACTTTAACGAACGCCGTAATTCCAATTTCATTGGCTATAACTCGTAAACTAAACGTCGTAGAGCGAAAAGAAGCGCAGATTCGTATCGGTTACGTCCCAATCTCTATGAATATGCTTGAAGCCAATCTGTAAAAGTTTATTTTTCCAATTTCAAATGGCTTTAAGACAGTTTCTCTCATTTTAACTTAAAAAATTGCGTTAAAATACTAAAATGTGCGCGGATAAAAAAGGACTTTCAAAAAAAATTCGACCAAAAATGATTCTTAATAAAGAGGGTGCAGCTGAATAAGGGACTTGAAACTGTCCCCAGCGATTTTTGAGAACTATTGATGCAGTTTGATGCAAACCTAATTCGAATTTTGTGTATGGAAAGTGGTTAAATTAGTTTAATCCACACATTTTTATTGAAATTGCACTATTTAATGAAAATTATTTTAAAAAATCGCTTGTTGAGCAATATTAAAATTTTTATATTTACCTACAAAAAATAACTCAATTTTTTTTCATCATAAAATCAAAAGGTATGCATTCCAGTAAATATTATACAAATTTATTATATTTTTGGTATCTTTTGCCAAAACAAAAAAAATATTTTTTTCATACATTTAAAAAAAAATTATCGGTTCATTTTTTTGTTAACATTATTAAACCAAATTGATTTGATTCATATTCACACCATACAAAGAACGTATAAAAACTCGTCTTTAAAAAAAATGGTGATGACATATTGAAGGAACATACTTAAAAAAAAATTAAATATTTTTTATAATAATTTGGTTAAAAAATATTCAGTAGTTTTGTCACAAATAAATAAAAACAAAAAACACGTTTTTTTCAAATTAAGTTGTAATGCGTTAAGTTTAAAAACTGAAATATTACGAAAAAAAAATGTTTGCGTTATGCATTGAACTGCATCGTTAGTGTTCAAAAGTAGTTGGAGGCAGTTTTCAAAACCTTTACTTATAAAAACACTTTTTTTTAAATGGCACGTTTTTATTTTATATAACAGCCATATAAAGTTTCCAATTTGCTTGAAGGATTTTTTATATTTTTGAAATAAAAAAAATTAATTTTTAATATGGTAATTTCATAAAGAGAAAAGGAGAAATTTAAAAGTGTACGTGTTTAAAACTAAAAATAAAAAAAATTTAAAAAAACAACACTAAAAATAAAAACAAAGTAAAAAAGAATTTAAAAAAATGTGCCTTATTTGGGATGCGAAATGGGCTTTTAAGGCCAACTCACGACAAACCCCGATATTTAGAATCAGATTTAAATGGCATTTATTATTAATGGATCTTAAAGGTGTTATGTTTAAATATAAATCTATTTGTGTCAATTTCAAGCTTGATATTTATTAATAATTATTTTCAATTTTTTTTTTCTGAATTGCTTATACTTATTATACAACTTCGGGGGGTCTCCGATTACTTCTTCTACATATATGTAACAACATTTTCGGCTTGCACAAACTTAATTTACCCTTGGTACCATACTATAACAATTCCCTTATAATAAGAATATCATTGTCGTAGAAAATTTCCCTCAAAAGGTGTAGAGTTGTGCTAACAAAAAGTAAGGGAAATATGAGTTGATAAGGACAGCATAAAAGTTAAATTGGGAGTACGAAAAACGAATCCGAATAAAATTGTGCATTTTCGTTTCTCGAAGCACTGCCGATTATATTATTTATTGTATGAGTAAAAATGCTTTCCCAAAAATCGATAACCGTAGCGATAAAAATGTTCATCTTTAGAGGCTCCCAACTTTTTTAACTAAAATTAGAAATTATAAAATAATAGTTGAATATAAATGTTGGTTTTAATTAATTAAAATTTTTTTTTAATTATGATAATACAAGTTTATAATATAAAAAATATTTTTCTATTTTATGTTTTTTTTATTATTTACTTTATTTAAGTTTTTGAACTTAAATTATAAAATAACAGTGGAATATCAATATTTATTTAAAATTTTTTAAATAATTATTGTTTTTATTTTTAATAATAATAAAACAAATTTATCATTTTAAAATTATTTTTTTTCCACTTTATGGTTTTTTTAAATAATTTTTTTAAAATATAATTTAATATAATTATTGATTTAAAATTATAAAACAATCGTAATTTTTTTTAATAATAATAATGGAAATTTATAATAAACAGTATATTTTAAAAATATTTTTTTTTAAGTTTTGGGAGTAATATCAAAAATTATAAAATAAAATAATAGTTGAATCTCAATATTGATTTAAAAATCTTAAAAGAAATATAATTTTTTTTAATTACAAATATAAAATTTTTTAAATATTTTTCCATTTGAAGTTTTTTTTTAATATTTATTTTTTTATGATTTTGAACTAAAATTAGAAATTATAAAATTAAAGTTTAATATAAATATTGATTTAAAAAGCATGAAATAATTCAAATTTTTTAAAATAATAATAATACAAATTTATAATAAAAAAAAAATTATTTTTTTATTAATTTCTTAATTTTAATTTTTTGAAATAAAATTGGAATTTAAAAAATAATAGACAGTTGAATATCAATATTGATTTAAAAATCATGAAATAATATTAATATTTTTAAACAATAATTATAAAAATTAAAACAAAGATTACACTAGCCGACGATGAAAAATCTCCAGAGATGAGACTTAACATATATTTTATGTTAGGGCGATGTTTCAGCATTCAAAATCCGTTTTTTTTATTGTCCTCTTATAGCTCGTTTTTTTTTTAGGACTATTTTAGTGAAAAAGGACCTTTTTCAAAAAACGGTTTCACATATGATGTCATAAAATCTGTACTAATTCGAATTTTTTCAACATTTTTATTTCCTTCAAAGTAAAATAGAGTATTTTTTATATAGTATGCTAGCCGGCCTGCGCTGCGCTCCGGCACGCTCGCTTCGCTCGCTCATCTAGATCTGGGATCTTTCCGATTGGAAAACATCGTACGATTGATCGATGAGTGGATTAATTTCATCATAAAATTTTCAACCACTCGCCATCTTTACATTTTAACCATGTTTGATGGAGATAATAATAATGTTAACCTATAATGGCGACAGGATGTCTTTTTTTTTATTTTTTCACGTTTACTCAAGACAAACCACAGATTGAAAAATATTGCGTAACGCGCCGTCCGCGAAAGCCGCGAAACAGAAGTGTGGAAGGCTTCGCGGCTAACTTCGCTACTGCTTCATTTACATCTGAAATTCAACCTAACACCCCAACAGCCAAAATATGGACTAATATTCGACGCTTTTGCGGGTTAAGACCCGTTAAAAACATACATTGCATTCTCTCCAACAACCAAAACTTCACAAACAAAAACACAATGGCAAATTCTTTCGCTTAGAACTGGCCGAACTTATCCCAAGACAAACACTTCGACCAAGAATTTATTAACAGCAAATACTCACAAAACCGACACTACTACGTACCCATACCAACAGGAGTAGAAATAGACCAAGATATCACCCTCATTGAACTTAATTCAGCACTCCGATCACTAAAGGGTTCAACACCGGGCTTAAATAGAATATCATATCCAATGATAAAGAATTGCCCTCTTTCAGTAAAACTAAGAATTCTAAAATCATTTAACAATATATTCAACCACATTATACCTCAAACTAACAAAACAAGTCTCATTATACCAATACTTAAACCAAAGACTGACATAAATTCAAACCGTCCCATCTTCCTTAAAAATAATATCAAAAAGACTATGGTGGTTTGTTACAACCAACAATTTGCTTCATCCAACCCAATTTGGATTCAAGAGGGGTTAATCAGTGTCAGACGGTCTGCCCTATGCAGACTTTCTAATAACCCAATCCCTTTCAGCAAAAAAGCGCACCTCTATCATTTCTCTTGACTTTTCAAAAGCTTTCGACAGAGTGGGTGTTCATGCCGTATTAGACCAATTAAAAGCCTGGAAAATAGGACCCAAAATAATAAATTACATCAAAAATTTCATGTCAAATAGAAAAATAGTAGTACGATTCCACAGAGTTCTCCTATATCCGTCATAATTTTCCTAATAGTATACAATAAATTAGCAAACATAATTAGCCTGCAAAAAGAACTAACCTTCAGTGCTTATGCTGACGATTTCCTTTTGATTATCAATAAACATAAACAAATAAACTATAATCTTGATCGCCTCTTCGAAAGTATACAAGCTTGGGGTGCTTACTCTGGATCATCACTTTCTCTTCAAAAATGTCAACACCTTCACATTTGTCGCAAACATAATTGTGTGTGTCAAATATCGTGTAACAACATTCAAATACCAACAGTTTCGTCTGTAAAAGTTCTTGGCCTAACAATAAACAATAGATACAAATGGAACTCTCATATAAACGCAATCATTCCCTCACTAATTAAATCTTTAGATGTTATTAAATGCCTATCAAGCACCAAATTTAACTGCAATCCAAACACACTTATAACAATAACTAATTCGATATTAATTTCTAAAATTGACTATGCACTATATATATATACGGATATTCACCAAAATCACATTTAAATAAATTACGAACAATCTTCAATGCAGCAATACGCCTCTCCTTAGGAGCTTTTCGTTCTACACCCATTTGAAATATGCTTCAGGAATCCAATATACGAACCATTGAATTCAAAAGGGACAATCTCACATCGAAATTGTACAAAACTTTACTTAACTCCAGAGATACTCCTATATATAAACACATAAAGCAATAAAGTTCCTTAGAAACACCAAATGCACTTTAACCATAGCCAAAATAATAGCCCACTGCAATCAAAACCACATACCTTACTTACCCCTAAAACATCAAAAACTTAATTCAAAGCCACCTTGGCTATTACCAGATTCTTCAATAAACACTTGCATATTTAAATAAATCCAAAACACCACCCTATATTTTCAAACAACAATTTCTTAGTATTAAATCTAACTATCCAAACCATACCTTCATCTATGTATACTGATGGTTCCCTACAAAATAACATAGCAACTTATGCCACAACATCCGGAGCCGAAGTATTAAAATATGGAAGTCTCCCCTTCTATTCATCAATTTTATTCGCAGAAACAATAGCTGTTTTAGAAGCTATAAAGCTAATAAAAAAAAGAACTGGTATTTTTATTATATGTTCTGATTCACTACCTACTATAAACTCAATAGCTAACATCGACAATAACAACAAATGACAATAAGACCCTTCTTACTAACATCATCACCAAAAATCAAATTGTTGTGGTTCCCAGGACACTCAGATATTACGGGAAACGAATTTGCGGACAAAACAGCGAAATCAGCCCATAACATGCCACTAATACACACAATCAATACTAACCCAACAGACATTAACAAATACCTAAAAAACAACCTTAACACCAAACACAAAAACAGCTTAATCTACTGCAACAAATGGTACCAAGATCTTCAGACTAATACAACAAACTTTACAGACTTCACAAAACTCCTTTCACAAGCTAATACAAATAGATTAGATCAAATTAAAATCACAAGACTTCGTTTAGGCCACACTAGACTTACGCATGCACAATATCTTGACCCAGCTAAAATCCCAACCTGTCCCGCATGTCAGTCAAACACCGACATCACAATAAACCACATCCTATTATCATGTCCCAACCTTAATCAACTAAGAAATCAACTTTTTACATTTCATAATCCAATAGACATTCTTGCCACCCCTACCACCGAAAATAGTCACCTTTCTCAAAAGATATAACCTATACAATTTAATCTAATACAGTGTAATTTGCTTAGCTGCCTCGATACTTAGCTGCAGCGGTAAGATAAGTGCCTCAAATTCACTTTTTGTTGCACTGAAAGTCAATTTTATATGAAATATTTGAAGATAAGTGCATCTGACCCATACGTGCCTCCTACCGGAAGATTTTTTATGACATTTTTCGAAGAAAAAATGACAGCTGCGCCATCTAATGAGACTGCGTAATCTTTAAATATGTTACAGGGTCCGGCACTCGAAGTGTAACCAATTAAAAAGGCCATAAATTCATTTTGGAAAATTACCTTTACTCAATTCAAGGTACAAAATGTGTAAAAATATTACGAAATTTAGAAACAATTTACTTTCGCTCAATATGGCAACCTTTTGCCTTCACTTTGGCCTTGAGACGGTCCAATAACGAATCGCAAGCTGCCCGAATGTGACTTGCAGGCATTTTGGCCCACTCGTGAACAATGGCTTTTTTCAGCGCCTCGAGCCTATTGTATCTTTTAGTTCGGACCTTGCTCTCCAAAATGGCCCAAAGAGAATAAGCCATCGGATTCGCGTCTGGTGAATTCGAGAGCCATTGTGTGGATGTTATGAAGTTCGGAACGTTGTTTTCAGCCATTCTTGGTTCACTCGAGCTTTGTGAGACGGTGCCGAGTCCTGTTGAAACGTCCATGGTCTGCCACCGAAATGTTTGTCTGCCCACGGCTTCAAAGCAACCTCCAGAACACTTTCCCGATAATATTGCGCATTAACCTTGACGCCAGGCTCGATGAAAACGATTGGAGAGCGCCCATCTGCGGTTACAGCGGCCCAAACCATTATCTGTGGCGGGTGCTGCCTCATGGTGGCCAATCGATGACTCAAATTCTCGTATGAACGGTCCCTCAAGTAAACCCTATCGTTTTGAGAGTTTACGAATTGCTCAATTGTAAAAATTTTCTCGTCAGAAAACACAATGTTCGGCAATTGACCGCTTTCGGCCAAGCGAAGCAACTCCTTCGCTCTCTCAAGTCTGACTTGTTGCTGCTTCGGTGTGAAATCATGTGCCTTTTGGATCTTGTAAGGCTTGACCTTGAGATCATTTTTCAGTATGCGACGGATGCTACGGTCAGATATTTTCAGTTCTTTCGCCATGTGATTGGCACTTCGTCGGGGATTTCGCTCAAGTCGCTTCTTCACTTTTTGAACCATCTCACGTGACGTTGCAGTCTTTTGATGACCACCTCCACGACGTTTTGCGATGCTACCCCAGTATCATTGTAACAAGTTATGGTGCGATAAACGAAAACTTTATTTACTTTAAGGTGTTCGAGCTCACGAACAATCGCTGGTTGTGATTTTCCAGCTAAATACACTATTACGTTTGAAATCCATTACTGATTTTTTTTTCGCGTTTACTCACGGCAAAATGCTTTCGTGCGCTTGTAAACAATACTCTAAACTGTCATTTAGCTAACTTACAGACAGCTGATGCCCGTGCGTCGCTGCGCGAGCGGTCTGAATTTGGTTACACTTCGAGTGCCGGACCCTGTACATATGTTGATATGAAACAGAAGTTGGAATTAGCAAAGGCGATCAATAATAAAGTTGCAAAAAGTGAACTCTGCGCAAAGTACAGTTGCGTAAGGTCCACAATTAACCGTGTTGTACGTCAAAAAGATGCATTTGAAGAGTCTGCTGCCGCAGGTAATTTAAAGCGTAAGCGCCAATGAAGGGGTTAGGTCGAAAATGCGTTGTTCATATGGTTCAAGCAACATCGCTCAAACAACGTTAAGCTCGATTAAGATGTCATCTTGGCTAAAGCAACGAAATATTCCACAAAATTTAATAACGAACATAAGTTTGATGCCAATTGGCTTTGGCGTTGGCGTAAAAGCTGCAACATTAAATTTGGCAAGATTCACAGCGAAGATGTTAAAAATGACGATACAGCCGCAACAAGCTATGTGACGAAACTGGACTTTTTTATTAATCCTTGGCTCCTGACAATAAGAGCACTGATGAGGAAATTGACAGTGATGATGGCAGTGAAATTGATTGTCCATCCATTAAAGAGGCTTTTTACGATATCAACGTGTTAAAAAAAACTTGTCTGGCTAGAAATTGCAATGAATTTTTACTCGTAGTGAATTAGAAGAAAAGCTTCTTACACTAAGCATAAAAACTGGCAAACAGATGAACATAACCGACTTTTTTAGCTAGTGACATTGTGACAAAAAAGTTGTCCTTATTACCCAAACTTTCCATTAAAATCAATCGAGCCGTTTCACGAGGCATGTTGAGGTCACGAGTTAACTCTCTAGCACTGGTATGACGATTTTCGAGAATGATTTCCCTTGCTTTTTCGACGTTATGGTCGGTGATGGAGGAGGAAGACCGGCCGAACGAGGCGCGTCTTCTACGGTCTCCCGACCATTCTTAAACGGTTTATACCATTCGTAGACTTGTGTTTTCAATAAAATATACTCCCTATAAGGCAACATTCGGAACGATTCCTCCCACGAATTATCGTTCAAAACACAAAATTTGAGACAAACCGTCGTTCAATATTTTTTGCATTGTAAACTTTGACGAGCATTAATGAGGTGGACTGGTATTAACATCTGCCATAAACAAACTAGTTGACAGATACCGCTCAGAAACTCAAAATTGAAAAATACTTAAGTATAAATATAAAAGTTTACCTGGTCGTTTCTTAAATTAATGATAAATATTGTAAAAAGAGAACATATTAATATTAAATTTTTGTTTGAATAGCGTTGAATTGTCTGAAAAATGCATAGCTTTAAGTTTCTTAGCAAAATTCCTCGCCAATAAAAAAAAATAATAAAATTTAAGTTAACTGCCTTTTTGGGATAGCTGCCTCGCAAGTCAGTGCAAACTATTGGAGGCAGCTAAGCAAATTATACTGTAATAATATAATATAAAATAAATACTGTAAGCTTATAACCATTAATTATATACACAAATTACATGTTAATATTATAAGTAGTGCCGAAGGCCTTTGCAGCCAGTGCATAATTTAGTTTTTAAATTTACTTAACATTATTAAATAATAATAATAATAATAATATTTGCTGATACTGTATATGTAAGTTCGCACTATAGACCACAAATGTTTAGGAAATTTCGCGAGCTCGAAGTTTAGTTTCAGGCTAAAGAGTCTGTTCCTAGTGGGCTCCTTATAAATATTTCGATTAAATATATTATAATTTAATGCTTTTTAAATTAAAATTAGTTTTTTTATAAACTAGGAGCCTATCATTAGTTATAAACTTAAAAAAAGGAAAGATTAGATTACAAAATCCCGAATTTCAGCTTTACAATTTTAGGTTATGAATTTGGGTAACCAAAGCCAACGATGGTTCATATGAATTTTAATATTACGTTTCTATACTATATTGGCTTGCCCATAGAAGATTCTAAACTAAGGCTGGGGCCACACATTGTTTTGTTCACGCAAAACAAAATAAATTTTCGACTTCGGCAGCGAAATCATTTTTGCTTCCTGCAGCGAAGGCCAGCCTTATAGAAAATATACTTTTATGGCTTTATCAACTTTTAAAAAAAAATTAAATAAACAAAAAAAATTCAAAAACTTATCCACGATTTACTTACTTATGATACAAATAATATAAGCTTCAACAGTAATACTTTTTTTTGATTTTAATTTTTGGCCAGAAATTTTGTTAAATGGAACATTTTTTGAAAGCTTTCTATTTGTACAAATGTATGTAGTTAGGCAGTTAGTTAAGAATATGATTTAAAAGTAGAAACTTCTTCAAGCAATCTTTACGCTGTGCTGCAATGTATATTGAAGACATTTTATTGGCGTACTGTAAAATAAATAAATTGAAAATTTATATTTATTCTTAAATATGATCTTATTACTTACCCAACAGTAATCCTGTTTATAGGTAAAATAGTTTTTCTGAAAGACTTTCTGCTGTATCGCGCTGTATGCTGGAGCCAACCAAAAAGGCCATTTTGTGTGCATACTATAAAAGTGAAAGAAATTTATGAAATTTTAAGAAGACCTCGATAATTTAAATAAAAAGTATTTTGTATTAGTTACCAAACAACAATCTGGAACGCGTACTGTGCCAGGCCAGTTATAGTACATGAAACATAGCTTATAAGCCAATCTTTGGATAATATCAGGTCCATAATTGAAATCATCACGAAGTACGAGCCAGGACCCGAACATTTCGGGTAAGCAGCTGGCTGATAAGGTGATGAAAGAAGTGGCACCCGCACTCGGTGTACGTGTGCACGAAGTGCGAGAGCTCAAGCGTGGTGGTGCGATCATTCGCACGCCATCGGAGGCGGTGATCAAGAGGGTGGTGGGCCACAGAAAGTTCACCGAAGTCGGCCTTGAAATCAAGAAGAACCAGGCGCCAAAACCGAAGATCACGGTTCTCGATGTTGATATGATGATACCCGCTGAGGAGTTCATGAGTGAACTCTACGAGAAGAACTTCTCGGAAGTACTCACGCCAGCGCAGTTTGAGAAAGCCGTCCATTTGGAGACGAAGCCTTGGGCTGTCTCCAACGCCACCGCTAATTTGACGCTCGAATTAAGCGAGGAGGCTCTGGACGCACTTAACAAAACTGACAGGATCTACATCAAGTGGTTCGCCTGCCGCTACCGAACGCTGGTCAGGACATATGCCTGCCATAGGTGTATGGGTTTCGACCACAAAATAGCGGACTGCAGAATTAAGACCAACGTATGCCGCCAGTGTGGAGAGATGGGCCACTTCGCTGCAAAATGCACTAGCCCAGTGAGCTGCCGAAACTGCCGTTTCAAGGGCAAACCCTCAGGACATGCCACGCTGTCGAGGACTTGTCCCATATACAGCGCGTTGCTAGCGAGGGTGCAGGCTAGACATTAATGTTTAGTTTCGCCCAAGCGAATTGTGGTCGCGGACGAGCTGCAACCATCGAGCTCGGAGTCAGGATGCGAGACTCAAATCATCTCTTCGCACTCGTACAGGAGCCTTACGTAGATCCCGCTGGACGTATGACAGGCCTCCCTGGAGGGATGCGGTTATACCCAGACGGGCGAAATAAGGCGGTGTGCATAGTGAATGATCCGGAAGCCATCTGCATGCCCATAGCGCCGCTTACCACAGATTTTGGAGTATGCGTGGAGTGTCACAGGGAGATATGGCACAATCTTCCTCTGCTCCGTATACTGCCAGTTCGACTGCGAGTTGGAGCCGTACCTCTCGTATTTAGATGCGGTACTATTGCAAGCTAGTAACAATCCAGTCATCTTTGGCCTAGACGCAAATGCAGCATCGCCCATGTGGTTCAGCAAGCTCTCAGCGTACTCACTGAGACACCAGAACCATACCCGGGGCTGAGTGGATTTTGGAGAGCCGTGCCAACGTGCTGAATGTACACACCGAGGTGTACACCTACCACCAGCTGACTACTGGAGCGAGCAGTGACATAGACGTAACGATCGTCAACGATGCAGCGTCAATGTTGGCCACATTTGACTGGAGAGTGGATGTTTGGAGTCTGAGTGACCACAACATCATTACTGTTGTGGCAACTCTAGGCCCAAGTAGCGCAGTTGAGAGCAGCCTTGCTCCTGTGCCATCCTGGAACATCTCCACTGCGCGTTGGCGATTATTCAGAGACGAATTGGTAAGACTGGCAGCTGAATTACCGGAGAATTTCGCGGAGACACCACGCAACTGCACTGCGCTTGATTGTACACGATGTGTGTGACCGAGTGTTAGGCCGCAGATCGCCAAGAGCAATGAGGAAAGTGGTTTGGTGGAATACCAGCCTTAGTACCAAACGCCATGAAGTCAGGAGACTCATGCGTAGGCTCCAGAATGCACGTCGGAGTGGCAATGACGATGCTGAGCGACTTGCTATTGAACTACGGATTTCCGTACGCCAATACAAGAAGCTAATTCTGTCGGCGAAGGAGGAGAACTGGCGACGCTTCGTGGAAGAGCATTCCGATGACCCATTGGGGCAAGTCTACAAGATTTGCAGAAGACGTAAGAAGAGCACTGAGATAGGGGCACTTCATTCGGATGGCAAGCTAGTTGTAACCTGGCACGATTGTGCGCGAGTGCTCCTCCATAACTTTTTTCCTGTTGCGAAGTCTGATGCCCCACCTGCCATTCCGGATGGTGCTCCTCCTGCCCTCGAAGTATACGAGGTAGGTGCCTGCGTCGCCAGGTTGAAGAGCAGACGCTCGCCTGGACTTGATGATATCACCGGCACTATCTGCAAGCAGGTATGGTGTGCCATCCCCCAGCATCTGACGGCGCTATTTTCACGCTGTGTAGCTGAAGGCTGTTTCCCTACAGAGTGGAAGCGACTCAGAGTGGTTGCGTTGCTCAAAGGGCCCGATAAGGACAGGAGCGATACTGCTTCTTATCGTGGAATATGCCTGTTACCAGTGTTTGGGAAAGTGCTTGAAGGCATAATGGTAAATTGGCTAACAGCTCGGCGCGATATGTGCTCGGCATCTTCGTGGACTTCAAGGGTGCCTTCGACAACTTGGAATGGGTTGCCGCGCTACGCCGAATCGTTGACTCAGGATGCAGAGAAGCCAACTTATGGAGAAGTTTCTTCTCTGGCAGGAGTGCAAGCATGGTCAGCAGTTATGAAGAAGTAACTATTCCGGTGACTCGAGGTTGCCCACAAGGGTCCATCAGCGGTCCATTTATATGGAACATGATGATGGATCTACTTCTCCAGCGCTTGGAGCCGCACTGTGCACTCAGCGCGTATGCAGACAACCTGCTTCTCTTCGTGGAAGGCAATGCGCGCGCTGCTCTGGAGCTGAAAGGCGGTGAACTGATGTCCATCATAGTTGCTTGGGGAGCCGAAGTTGGAGTAGCCGTGTCCACCAGCAAGACATCCGTCATGCTGTTGAAGGGCACACTGTCTCCCAACAGGCGGCCACTAGTGCGATTTGCTGGAGCAAATCTGCCATATGCAGTGAAATGCCGTTACCTGGGCATCAAAGTCGCCGAGCGGTTGAATTTTCAACTGCATATTGCGTCCTTACGTGATAGGCTGGCTGGAGTCGTTAACGGGTTGGCACGCGTACTGCGGGTCGACTACAGTGTTAGTCCTCGAGACAAGCGGACCATATACACCGGACTCATGGTGCCTTGTGCACTGTTTGGTGCCTCAGTGTGGTATGCCCTGGTTATGAGACAAGCAAACGCCAGGAGGCAACTGCTGTCCTGCCAGCGGCTCATCCGGCGTGGCTGTGTGCCTGTGTGTCGTACAGTATCCACTGACGCCATGCAGGTGCTAGCTGGAGCTCCCCCTTTTGATCTGGTTGCTATGCAATTAGCAATTAGGTTCAAACTTAAGCGTGACTACCCGCTTGTGGAAGGCGATTGGTTGTTTGACCAAGATTTAACAAATCTTAGTTGGACGGACAAAATGGCCTTGCTGGACGAGGAGCTGCTACGTGCGTTGCAGCACAGATGGGATGAGGGAGACAGACACGTGCGTGTCACTCACCGATTTATCCCAGAGGCAAGTTTTGTGTTCAGGAGACGTGATTTTGGCTTCAACACACGTGTCGGATTTTTTCTGACTGGCCATGGATCGTTTAATGCTTTCCTGCATACAAGGCGCTTGAGCAGCACGCCCGCGTGCTTGTGCGGCGCTGAGCTTGAGGATTGGCAACACATCCTTTGTGTATGCCCGCTGTATGCAGATGTGCGGTGCCTTGATGGACTAGGAATACATGAAGTAGATGGACACTGGAGTTTCCCTGGAGTGTTGGCGACACCTGAGAGGATGAGGCTGCTGGCAGCATTCGCCGAAGTCGTATTTATGCGGCGTCGGCGGATGATCGGACCACAGACGGCAGATGGGTGACCAGTCCCGGGCATTGGATGCCAAAACTGGCGGGGTTCCCCAAATCCGAGTCTGTCGGGACTGAAAGGGGAGGGCACACCGAGCCCTTAATTTCGGTACCACGGGTTGAGTTCACGTTCCAAGCGTGCTCATTGAGGTTGGCCCCCTTGTGGGAGCATCGTGGTGGCTGTGGTTGAAACCTACATCGCGGGTAGAGTCAGTTTGGCTCGGCGTGGTGTTGCGATCTCAACCGGGTGCTGCTAGCCATAAAGCAGAAGAGATGATAGATACATCTCGCTCCTCACCAAGGGGGAATTGCATGCCCGACAACATGCATTCAAATTGGTACCATGTCGGGCCATTTGTGATACTAAAAAAAAGTCGTACATTCCATTTCTTGTTATAGATTTATCAACAACAGTGCCCGGCGATGGATTTTCCCATTTATTTTCAGAGCCCTACAGCACAAAAAAGTTAATGTTAGATTTAGCAAGGAGAAACGCATTCTGCTTACCGAAAAGAATCGAGTGTTAATGCGTTTTTGAACGACCACAAATGTTATCTTTATTTTATCTGAACAAACGGCCTTAAACTGTGGAATTTCATATTGGGCGCACACGTTAAGCTGTCCATCTCCCACACCATTTCGGAAATTTGACAAATATTACGTTTTTTTTAAGCCTTTTTCGTCGTTTGCCTTACCTGTAAATTATAACACTTTCCGGCATTTGACCATTCCATTTCACGTATGCATCTAGCGCTGCCCCAAACGCGGCGGTTAAACCACCGACAATTTCTTCACGTTTAGTTTGTATAATAGCTTTACTATACCATTGTGAATATGTTGAATTCAAAGATGCAACAAAAGCTGTCAAGTTGTACGCAAAATATATAAAATTTATAAAATCTATTAAAATTTTTACATACCGGCTACAGAATTGCATTTAAGACCGACATCATGATACGAACTAATACCACAAATCATGACGTTTTTAAATGGAATTTTAACTGTCCATAAGGAACCTCCCATTTTGCAATTCATTTGCAAAACAATTTTTTGAACAATTGATCGGTTCTTTGATTCGTCAAACAA
>JBAMAX010001542.1:0-209869 GCA_037043745.1 Chymomyza amoena
TACTTATTCTTTACATCGATCAAAAATAATCGTAAAGAATCATCTCTATATTTCGACACAATTTTTGAATTACGAAAAAGCATAATACTCTATTCTCTATAGGCAATCTATCCTAATTAATCAGTTACATAAAAAAAATGTTATTAGTTGGAGCTCCATAATATACCCTTTTGTATCACCATATTGCATTCTATCATTGGAATCATAATAAAACCATTCGATATGGTTAAACAAAAAGTATGTTACGGAGCTCTGGTAGAATGATAATTTACTATATTTTTTTAAGAAAAAAACTTTCCGAATGACTCTCGAGTCCGACCCCCCTCTCTCTGGACGGGCCTGCTTCCAGGTACCCTCATCAAATTTTTGTTGGTTTTTAGCCCCGATTTCCATTTTTTCAATTGCGTTCCGACAGTCTACTGCGGGTTAAGAGAAACAGTATTTTGAAAACTACTATGTTATAGCTATTTAAATTTATTGGGTTGGCATGACCTGGTCTGACCATATTGATAGTGGCTTTAACACATTTACAATAACATCTTCCAAACTGGAATAGTTTTTTCTCACTGTTTTGAAAATGATGTATAAATAACTCTAATAACCTAGATACTCCGATTGTCATGCTTAGGATTATGCATACAATAACTTATCATATTTGTAACGCTTTCTACTCTGTTCATTCATACAACAGAATCTTAAGGTCTGAACGCCTATGGCTTCATATTATAGGATGCAAAAAAACTGTTTTTTTTCTTAAATTTTTTCATATTTCGTCTCAGTTTTTTAATAAGCTTAAAAAAATTACTTATTATTGTTATCCTGCGTCTTTTCGCCAAGTGTACTCTTAAAGTTTAGCCCAGTCAAGCTGTAAGGCTCATAAGCTGCGGCTGCTCAGGCATTTTAGATTCTGAGCTGAGCAGAAGTTACTCGAAAGCCGTTCAACTCAAGTAATTCTTCTAATGAATGCGCTGCAAAAGCAAAGTGTGTAAATTGAAAAAGTACAGCACAAAAATAAAAAACATAAAACATAAAAATACGCTAAATAAATGTTAGAGAGACTGGCAGGATAAGAGATATAGTCAGTTCGTCAAGCAGCAACAAGCGCAACTGAATAAATAATAAAAATAAAGTATACGTATATATGAAAATATCCCTCGGGTGGCGGCAAAAAAATAAAAATGCAAAATATTGAAATGTTGATGAAGTTTACTTTTCTTGATTCGTTTTACTTCAGCGAAGGGCGAAAAAGACGTTCCAGCATTCCTTGTTGTTAATCAAGGAGCAAAACTCTTGCGGAGACCGAAAAATATATGCACTTAATTGAGGGCTTTTTTGTTATCACTGAAAATCATTCAAATGTGCAGCTAACAAAACTTTATTTTTTTAAAGCAAAAATTTATTTAATGAATATCTTATAACAAATGATGACAACTCAGTGTGGGGTGCTTTGTTATAATGAGTGTGGAGTGGGCAGGCAGGAAGTAAACGGAAACAGTGTGAGCTCATTAATTTTCACAGCCTTTGTATACTTTGATGTTATACATGTATGTGTGTGTGCTCGTATGTCCTTAAAGGCGGTTGGGGCCAGGCAAACAAATCACAAGACACGTGTTGCTTTGATATTTTATGAGCAAAACTTGGAACCTCAAAAACTCATATTAAGCGACAAAGTTTCTGCTTTTGCTTAGCAAAATAAATAAATATGTATTAACATATTGGTGCATGGCAGCCCACATATGTGTGCATGTATCTATGGGTGGGTTTTAGTGTGTGTGTGTGTACGTGTGTATACATAGCAATTATAATGATTGCATGATATGGTAGCTTTTAGGCATCATAGCCATAATCATCATATTGGCCAACATTCTACTGAGCCGAGACACACGCAGCGGAGTCAAGCCAATTTATGGCCAGCGTAAGACCAACTGTCACTTCATTACCATAAATATATGTTTACAATATCAGTATATATGTGTATGTGTGAACTCGTATTTTAAAATAAAAATATATAGTTATCTGTATGTGTGTTTATGCCTTTTGGGAATACACTTTAGTCATAAAATCGTTAAGGAAGTGCTTTTATTTTGATCAAAAAAGAATTCTGGGGATAAGAATTCAAGTTTTTAAGAGCCAATATATCAATTTACCGCAAGTCGTTTTCAATTTTAACGATAACTCTGACAGGCATCAAATTTTTGTTTTCTTATTTGTGTTTTTATAGAACTTTTTAAAATAAAAAAAAAATACTTTTTAATTTCTGGTAAAGATTGAAGCTTTTAAAGGGTTTAGCTGCACTTGGAATCATAATTGACGAAAGGGTTTTAAAAAAAATTGTGATGAAGAAAACTATTTTGTTGGAAAATTTCGGTTTAGTTAAAAAACAAAAACTTTTGGAGCAAATTTGGCAAAAAAGATTTTTATTTATTTATTTATTTCCATACATGAAGCTGAATTTGTTTATTTTTTAATTATAAAAATTTTATCATATCACCATTTTTTTAATACATATTTTGATTACTGAAAATACAAATCAAACAAATAGAATGGTAACATATTTAAAAAACAAAAATAAATCGAAAATTTTAAAACATTTTTTTCAAAAATTTTAAGAAAAACATTTACTTTTTGTGACAAGGTACTAAAAATTGCCATTGGGTTTATTTATTTTCTTCTAAATAATGATAATTAAAATAATAAAAAACTTGTATTTATATATTTAAGCCGTAGCATCAGTGGCCTCCACTTTATGATTGTTTTCAGTAATACTTACATAAATGATTAAATATTCAAATTAAAAAAAGATGAAATTTCTTAGAAATGGTGTATTTTATTAAAGGAATTATTATTAAAACTAGTTTATACAAATTAAAAAAAATGTTTGCATCCTAAGCAATTTGTTGTCATTCCTGTTGTAAAATGGCATGCTTCAACCGAAAATTAAGTCAACAATTTTTTTTGTGGAACTTATTTTGAGGTATTTGAAAAAATCAATTTTTTTCTTTTAAAAAAATTGTCTCTACTTTAAAGCAAATATCCCTGGTTGTACTAATCTAATTTTTAAATTATTCACTAAAATGTAGATAATGGAATTACTTATCGTTTAAATAATAATCGGTAACATATCGATCGTTGTTACGGGTTTGTCCCAGTTTAAGCATTCTTATGAATTTTTTCATAATTTACATCAATTTTTATTTATAAAAAATTCCACTGTAAAAGTAAATAAAAAAATTTCCAATAATTTCAGCAATGGTAAAAGAAACAGTTACCTATCTCTTACGGACTACGTCACAGAAAGTTATAGTTACATAACATTTTTTTTTTCTCTATATTGATTATATAATAGCTGACAGAGTTTTTTAAAAAAAAAACCAAAACATTTAGATTCATACTTTGTTTGCTTTTAAAGATATTTTAGCCAAACTTAGCTTTCGGAGGTTTGAGTTGCCAATCGATCTACCAAATTTTATCAAAACCATATTCGACCGATTCGTTCAAAAAAGATGAAGGCATAAAACGTTGGCTTATAAAGACATCGTAACCAAATTAGACTTTCAAAAGTTTTTTGGAATAGTTAAGCAATATATCATATCATATCGTTTTTTATATATTTATTTTTTACAATATATTGGTATGGGGAATATTAAACCCATCCGACTTAATTATACGCCTTTTTTTTAGAATTTAAGCGTTAATGCTAGTATTAAGAGTATTCGAAATAGAGAACGTTATGCGTAAATTCTAGAATAAATTTTAATTTTGAGTATACTTTTTTGAATATACTTTTAATTATTTAAATTTGCGTTTCAAAAAGTCTTCACTTTCCATAAGCAAAATATGTTGGAATCATAGGAATCCTCTAGCTAATTTTTGTATGGTCATAGTCCCACTTTGGCGAAATGGTTCTCTAAATAAAACAAGCAATACAATTTTACAATAAATTTTTTAAGGGGGTTTTACTATGTAACAGTTTAAAAAATCGATTTTTTTTTTAAAAATTTTTTTAATCTAAATAGTGTTAACAATACGCTGGTAAAAGTATTTTAATGTAGACGGGCTCGTTTGGCAGTGACAGAGAATTTTCCACGGTCATGCACGGTCGTTTTTCGTGTTTCTGCTGTATATATTTTATTACGTTGTCAATCCTTAAACGTGTTTTTCCGAAAGTCGTCTTTTTAGAGGTGGGATGAACGTTTTCCAAAAATCTGCCTGACCGATCTTGCCATACTAAACATTTTTATAATCAGAAAACATGTCGCAACAGATAGACACGAGCTTGTTTTGAAATTCTTGTCCAAAAATCTTTAACAGACTTGAATAACAGAAAAAAAGTGAAAAAAATTATTTGTTTTTTCAAAATTCTATTATTATAGAATTTTTTGAATTTTTGAAAAAGCTCGTGTCTATCCATAGCCAACGGGATAAGAAAAATAAATTTTAAAAGTTTTTGGTTTCTGATAATCTGATCGGTCAAAATCGTTGACCCCGTGCGCCCTGGACACTTTTGACGAGGTCGCAGTGAAGGACGTGTAGCGGTCACATACGTCATTTTTATGTAAATCAAAAAAAACTATTAAAAGTTCAATAATGAATGATAACAATACAAAAACTGCTTCCCGAAATCATTTGTAGTTTTCTAGTAATAAATTATATAAAAATATAGCGCTCGGAAATGAGGTATTACATAGTAAGACCCCTTAAGTTAAAAAAACTTAAAGTTGAAAAATGATCTGAAAAATATTGGGTTGTCCAAAAAGTAATTGCGGATTTTTCATATAGTCGGCGTTTATAATTTTTTTAACAGCTTGTGACTATTTAATTGTATTTTTTCTTTTGACATTTATTAGCTGTCACTATTAGCTTGCTTTAAAAAGAAAGACAGTTTCAAAATTGGTTTCGCAAATTCCGTTCTGGAGATTTTTCACTTAAAGATGAGCCACGTTCAGGTCGGCCAAATGAAGTTGATGTTGACCAAATCAAAGCATTAATCGAATTGGATCGTCATGTAACTGAGAAGTTAAATATACCAAAATCAACCGTTCATTATCACATAAAAAGTCTTGGACTGGTGAAAAAGCTTGATATTTGGGTACCACATGAATTGGAAGAAATTCATTTAACAAACCGAATCAACGCTTGTGATATGCATCTTAAACGCAATGAATTCGATCCGTTTTTAAAGCGAATCATAACTGGAGATGAAAAATGGATTGTTTACAATAACGTTAATCGAAAACGATCATGGTCCAAGCATGGTGAACCAGCTCAGTTCAGTTTTTTGCAGATAAAGGCCAGAAGTTCTATGAGCGTGGAATACAAAATTTGCCGGGAAGATGGCAAAAGGTTATCGAACAAAATGGAAATTATATATTTGATTAAAGTTCATTCTAAGTTTTATTAAAAATGCATTTACTTTCTTTTAAAAAATCCGCAATTACTTTTTGGGCAACCCAATATATGCAGTATTTTGGAATTGATTGCCCATAGAGTTTATTGGCCAAAATTTGTTTCGATAAAACAAAAGACATTAACGTGAAATGTTAGAAGAAAATATTCACAAACACCAATATTCCAAAACCTTAAGTTTTTTTTTTATTGGATTATAAACTTCTCTAGATTTGTCATCATGTTTCAAGTTTGCAAATTGAAATCAAACGCATATTTGAAAATGGGCTCTACACATTAGGGTCTCTCGTAGTCGGGGTAGCAAAAAACGTATTTTATGCTATATAGCTTGTATCTGGCTTCTCTGTCTGCTTTTTGTTTGTTGCTGTGCTCTCTTAGCGTGTTGATTGCAAATGAAATATATTATTATGGCAAACACGCAGTCGCCGAGACTTGGCCATTCATTGAGCCTCAAAGTAATGCTGCTTAGCAAAGTCAATGTCACTGGAGCCTACAAAAGTGCCACCGCCTGGCAGCTTTATTAATTTATATTGTTGACTTTTATCAGCCGACAACGGCCGCGCTAAATTTATAAAATCAAATCAAATGAAGGGAGGGTTGGAGCTGGATGCAAAATACTATGGCGGGTACCACCTGTATATGGGACTTATCGGGCAACACGTGTAATGAATGCCTAAATTGTCATTATCACCCGAGCGTGGAGTATGTTTTTCGTTGTCATGTCAGCAAATATTATGAAAAGATATCAAATGCTGCAAATAAGATTTATGGTGCGTATGAGCAACCAACTGATGTTATGCCCTGGGTATGATGCGACGCGACACGCCGCAGGCCGACGCCTACGCCGGATGTTGTGGACTTTAATGTGTGTGAAGATGCTGCCGCGAGCAGGGAAGTGTGTTTAGATTGGTGGACCCGTTGGCACGCAACGGCCATGACAATGGCGCACACACATACACAGACAAAGTACAATTTATGTGTCCGTTTATGGGTGTATTAGTAGGACGACAGTGGCGTCGCTGTAGCTGACGTTGGCCGGATGTAGAGCCGTGACATTCAAACGGAAATTCGGCAACACGCAAACACACACACACTGACACATACACTGCCGCCAGCTGACAGTTAGCAAAGGGGGTAGTCGAATCCGCACTCAACACGCCGGTTGGCAGGTGTGCTAAAAGTGTCACAACTGTCGACTGTCAGCTGTTGGCCAAAAATGCCTGCCACATTACTTATACGCCCCGTGGCGTACGCTCGTAAAAACTCTGCGCACATTTGCTTGCAAATTTTGCTGTTTACGCACACACAGACATACACACAACGAGTACATCACACACACACACAATGCCTGGCAATAAGTCATAAAAAACAGAAAGTTGTAAAGGGCTCTTAACTTTCACTTTCATCTCAGGCAATGGTAACTTTGTCTGTTGTCCAGCCAGCCATCTTCATCCTACCCACCAGCTTTCACTTGGATATAACAATGGAGTGACTGTGGATAAGCGGAAAAGGCGGTCTGCAATTGTTGTGCTCGGCATGGCGCGACTTCAATACGCATACGTAATAAGAAGAAGCCAAATGTAAGTGATGGAATTTATTTTAATATTGACCAAGCCGCACACCAAACGTCCATGCTTGAGTACAATAAGCCAAACGTGGTCGGTCCATTTTGGCTGAATATTACTTAACATTTGGGACGCCATTTCTTTATTTTAGCGCGCCATCAAATGAAATGAAAAGAAATGAGTAAAAACGAAATGAGAAGGCATAAGTTGAGATAAATGAAAATTTGGTCTGTTGGTCTCTGCGGAGGGAATACAGTCGAACTTGTTTAAATTGAATTTGTAAACGTAAGATTTATAATTGTTTCAAAAGGATTCCGCTGGCTAATAATTTAAAGAGTTTTTCTTAAATTTCTTTTATTTCAAATAAATATTTAATATAATATTTTTCCTTTGAGGCAAATTAAGTTTTTAAGAAGATCTACAACTATTATACTCGTACCATAGTTTCATAGTTTAGTATAAGTTTCTTAAATTTTATCGGTACAGTACTTTTTTAACGAAACTTCGATTGTGACCTCTTGAACGTCGGGCACACATCCTATCACAAAAATTATTCCACTGGAACTTTTAAATTGGAAACAAATTTTTTAAAAATACACGGATCAAGATTTAAATAATTTAGTCAAAATAATAACTAGTAATTTGGAAATAACTTTCAAAGACTTAAAATTCCTTTTTATAAGAAGATAGTAGTAGAAGTATAAATTGATAGCTAAGCAATATCTCTTCAAAATTAAGAAAATTTTTAAAAACGAAAGTGGAATTTTAGTTAATTTTGGGATATAGTATGGATTTGCTATGTTATGCTCATTAATTTCTTATATTAATTATGAAATGGAGCCCTGTTGTTCAATTTGCCTTAAATTAAGTGCAAAATTTTAATTCTAAAAGGAATCAATAAAAGCAAGCTCTTTTAAGTTAAGCAAACTTCAAACAAAGCAGTTTCTATCTTCTGAATCATTCTTTTTAAACTTTTTATATTTTATTTACAAGCTATCTTCAGACAATAAGTAAATTTACTAAATAATAATTAACAAAATAAAAGTACAAAAGCAAGTTTCCACTGAAAACTACTATTGTGTTTCTTTGAAAAATATAAAGGCAGCTTCCTCTGTTGTAGTTTTAATAGTTCTTGTGCTTTGTATATATGTACGTAACATGATGACCCGGCCTTCCTAGTTCTTAGTTGGTTTGAAAATTCAAATTGAATGGGGTTTGTTACTTGTATAGTTTTCCTATAAGAAAAGTTCGCTATGCATAGGTTTTACTGTACGTATGCGTAACTTACTTTATGCAGCTGAGCGCTAATGAAAAGATGTTTTAAATGCAAATTAAGGCAAAGTCCATCGGCTTAAGCCAGCAAAAATCTCAAACATCTTTTTATTGTACCAGAAAATTTGCGGCTCTTAATGAATTTGTCAGTTGAAGTCCGTTTGTACGCTTCAGTTGAGCGCAATCTAGCTTGACCCACATCCAAAGGATAGCAGTCAAGTACCCACATGCGCTTATACACACTGAGTGCCTTATCAGCAGCTTGAGTTAGGGCAGAACTACCCTTTTCATTCTACAGATATATATAATTAAATGCTGCGTGTGTGTGTGTGTGTGCGTGTGGTTGACAATGGCCGCAGGTGGAGAGTGGGGGGGTAGCAGTGTGACTTAGGCATGGCCAATGACTTCTTCAGCTGCCACAACTAACTATTTATGTGAGTTCCTTTTGTTAAGTTGTGGTCCGACTTGAGTTGTTATAAACTCCGACTACAACAACAACAGCAATAAAAAGAACAACTGCTAAACGCACCTCGAATACCAAGCTGAAAGTTGGCTAGAACTGCGCATATTTTGGCACGCGCTCTTATCAAAGCCAACTAAGGCAAATCGCCATAAATCTTTTGGCTGATTTATGTCGCCGCTTGGCATTGGCCTGAAATTTATCGCAACGCGCATTCGCTTCGCATGATGACAGCTGCGGTTGCCGTCAGGCTTTTCAGCGACTACAATTTCAGTTGAAGCTTTACTTTAGCGCCTACATAAAGGACGTTGAGAACGTAGAAGTGTAACAGGACGTTCGTATCGGTAACAGTATCCTTTGTCAACGCCGAATAGCCGTCTTTAAGGAGACAAACGGGCAAAAAGAAATATGGGCAAGCGGCAAGTGGGCTGAATGTGGGCTTAATTATCAATACCCAGCTTGGCTTCTTCGTTCATTGGCAGCGCCGATGAATTTTTGTGTGACTTTTGTCGGAAATTAATTTCCTAAACACTACAGTCGAAAAAAAAAATTGTACTTTGTTTTATGGAATATTTGGAAATTCGCAGTGATAGATCAGATAAAGTGGATTTGAGTTGTTTGGACATCGGGTCAGTTTGTTGCGCAGTCAAATTTTAAAACTTACAGCAAGGGCTTTAAATTCTTTATTTAGCTGCAATTATGCAAAATTAATTTTAAATATATAAAATAAATTTATTATTTTAATTAAAAATAAAACGATTTCTCTTAGCTTTGAATAAAAAACCACTTACAATTAACATAGGAAAAAATTCCAATTTTTATTTACATTTTTCAACATTAAGAAAGAAGAAATTTATTTATTTATTTAAACTTACTAAAGTAATGCTGGTCAGATATAAATCATAAATAAATATAAATCAATCAGGGTTTATAAGAAAGGGCCAATAAATCTTGATCCAAATCTTCATAATGTCACTTTTTATGGATCTTAAGATCCATATTGTTTTAATTATTTATTTTAGGAGTACAATTAGGCACAGTTGACATTATATAATATATTATAAAAAAAAGTAAAATTTAAAAAAGAAAAATAGAAGGTATAACTAATCCGCGTATCTAGCCCGATGGGTGAACTTTTGTAATGATATGCACCTTCTCACATCAAGAACTATCCAGACACTTGGATTTACAATATAAAAGTTGAAAAAAAGGAAGCAAGACAAAAATTAAACATTATATCAAAAAAAAAGTGCCAAGGGATCACCGTTGACCAAAAGAGTGACTCATAATATAGGATGGGTCAAGGATGCTCGTAGTAGCAAGTCAAGATAACTTAGGATAGAAGAAGTGATAAATTGAATAAACCGTTTGGAAGAGAGGAAATTAAAAAGTTATTATAATTAGAGCATAAGACACGGAAAGGATCGTGTAAAGCATAATTAAATCTACAAAGTTGTAAGGCTAAAGGTTGAAAATTACGAGTTACTCTAGAAGGAATGACAAAAGTAACTTTGCTAAGTAGTACATTGGAATCGATAAGACCAAGTAATAGCTTATGCAAGAATAACACGGCATGGCATGTTCTGCGATGATTTAAGGAAGGCAATTTAATAAGGTGAAGTCTATCAAAATATGGCAACAGTCGGATGGTTGGGTCCCAGTTTAAGCCACGAAGTGAAACAGGAGAAATTGCTTTTGTACGGATTCAATCATGCCTTGATAAACTTAGTATTGAAGACTCCAAACGCAGGAACAATATTCTAAAAAAAGATGGACGAGAGAGATATAAAGAAGTTTGGTTGTGTTAGGGTCGGGCCCACTCTCGATGCGATCTAAGGTAGAAGATTCAAAAAAATAAGTAGCCAAATAAGGAGCAGAACGATAAACTTCATAACATAACATTTTGACTTGTTCCAAAAGATTTGGTTGATATTGCACTAAGATTATATCTTAAATGTAAGTAAGTAAATGCTAATTTTTATCGGAATAGGACAGACAAAGTTTGACATTGTCCGCATACATAAGAATGCGAGAAGATTTGATTACTTGCGGGAGATCATTTAAAAATAAATTAAAAAGAAGAGGGCCAAGATGGCTACCTTGAGGTACCCCTGACGTGACCTTAATTTCTGATTTCTCGATTATAAAAATAGGACGAAATCCAACTTAAAAGGAAAGGCGAAAACCTCAGACGTGAGAGTTTTACAATGAGAAGATTATGGTTTACCGATTTAAATGCTTTACTGAAGTCAGTATAAATGACGTCAGTTTGCTTTTTTTACGGTAAAAGCTAGGTTAATAATAGATGTAAGTTCTAAAAGGTTAGTAGAAGTGGACCGACGATTTATAAGCCCATGTTGGGAATCCGACATTAAAGAACGACAGTAGTGTTGCAATTGTGATGTGACAATCCTATCACAAGCTTTTGGAATTGATGAAAGCTTGGCAATACCACGGTAGTTATCAATGTTGGACATGGAACCTTTTTTATGAATAGGGATAATATAGGATTAATTCCAGATGGCCGGAAGACAAGAATATTTTAATGAAGTGCGGAAAAGATCAGATAATGGCATAGTAAGTGAGCGAGCACAATACTTCAAGACACTATTAGGAATGACATCGGGGCCTGGGGAGAAGGATGATTTAACGGACAGTAGGGACTCCAACACGTCGGTTTCAAAGATTTCTGGATTAGCAATAAGATTAGAATGAGGTAGGTTATAGGTATAGTTAGGGTCAATGTTATGAGAGTTTACAGAATTTAAAAAATCAAAAATATCACTGCATATCCCAGACATTACAATAAGACAATATCATAATATCTTATTAGGTCCTTCGTCGAAGAATTTAAAAGGAAATATTTTGATTCTTAAAAAATAGCTTACAAATAAAAGTTGAAAAAAATAAAGGCGAAGAAAGTTTTTAAGATGAAAGTACAAGCCGTGATATACGATCATATTTTGGCAAGGATTATACCAAACATATGCTTTTATAATACATACATTTTGTAACTAATATTTATAATAGTAATTAAATAGTACTGATTAAAATAAAAAAACGAATACGATGTT
The DNA here is from genome assembly GCA_037043745.1 of Chymomyza amoena. NCBI lineage: Eukaryota > Metazoa > Arthropoda > Insecta > Diptera > Drosophilidae > Chymomyza > Chymomyza amoena. The sequence continues at coordinate 11,778 of JBAMAX010001542.1, forward strand.
TTGCCTACCTCAAGGAAGGAATGGTAGATCGGAAAATTATTTTGATTGCTTTTATTATCAATATATATGTATAAAATAAACTTATGTTTTACGTGTTACGGATGTTCTCATGAACGCGCTGATGAATTTCAAATCAGATCTGCGTGTGTTAGAGGTTGTCAATACGGAAGTTTTAAGCCTATTGCGATGTGTTTGTGTGCATTGGTTCGTGAGATATACGCATTTTTGTGAATTTCGGTTTTTGTGTGTTATTGTTGTTAATCAATGTGCGAGGTCCAACATCGTTATAATCATTGAGAACAGTGAATGGCGTATTGTGTGCAACGTATCGAGAGGCATGTCATAAATTGAATTTGTTGCAAATGATTTGCAGTGGGATCAAACTTTAGCAGATGCTGCTATCAATGCTGATCCATATCAAATACGATTTCTATTTGCGATTATTTTGGCAGCATGTTTTCCATCAATTCCACCTGAATTGTGGATAAAATATGAAGATTATTTATCAGAAGATATTTTGTTTCGTGTACGTTAAGCCAAACGTAATCCAGTGAAGGAACTTACGCCAGAAGTTTACAACGAAGCTTTAATATTGAAGATCTATGGTTGGCGATGGTTAATAAAGCATTAGGACAATTGGGAATGCCGTCTCCTAATCGATCAATGCATGCTGTATTTCAATTGGAAGAAATGCAACGAATCAAATTAATTACTAATCTAATCGTACTGCCAAGGAACGTGAAGATCGCAATAAACGTGAAAGAATTCGGTTAAAAAGACCCGTGAAGCGCGACATTCGATTAATAATGATGCAAGTTTGAATCGAGCTGCAATCTAATCTAAAATCTTATACTTTTCCAGATAAGCTAACTAAAAATCTTACAATGTTTATTCACTTTAAGAGTATTCAAAAAGTTTGGGTTATTAATAGACTAAGGTGCATTATAAAAAGTTTTTTCTCAGTGTATAGAGAAACAATGAGTAAGAGACAGAAAAAGAGACAGACAGATGCTGAGAGAAATGGAGCGAAAGCTAGTAAATGTCACACCCACACATCAGCTTACGTGCTGTTGTACATACACGCTGCAAGGCGCCTACTTTGTGTGTGTGGTTTGTATATGTGTGCGGGTGTACGGTTGTGTGTGAGTTTTTTCTCTGCTCACTCATTGTGTTTGCATTTAATTCTGTATGACTAACGGAAATTTGCGGCCTTCCGACATTTTAAATTGCCATTTAAGCGCTGAAAATGGCGTGTGCAGACCATTACACAAATACAGTCGCAATCAAAACCTCCACAAATAGAATGAAACTGGCGCAAAGTAACCAGAAGAAGAAGTGAGAAATGCGCTTGGGATATGTGTATATATAGATATCTATATATATACATTTGTAAATTGTATGTAAAGAGAAAGATTCCAATGGGACTTTAGTGTAGCAAGCGAACACAGAGATTGCTCGATAAATCACTTACAAATTGTGTAAAAAGTTAACAAATTGATTGATTTCCGTTGAACCTATGATTTCATTAGAGCAACTCTTGAAAGTATGCTGCTTAATGTCATAAGATAATATTGTGTCACGTCTTTTGTCATGGGAATTGCGGCAGGTTTTTCAAAGGAATGGCTTGTTGAACTTAGCAATGCAATTAGCAATGTTTTCTTAATAAGAATTGAGATTTACGATAAAGTCAACAAAACAGCTTGCCTTCTTTTTTAAAATGTTGCTACTTAAAATGAAGGTCCATTTGTAATGGACTAAAAGTATTTGCTGATTTGATGGCAATGCAAACTTTTAAATATAGACGTGACCAAGAGATCTTGAGCACCTAAAATATCAACATTATTCTGCTCAGGTACTTGATAATGACAAAGTTGTGAGATTGATTTATATCAAGCTTTAAGTTTTCTTATTTGGAAAATATTTAGAAAAATACTACACGAATAAGCCTAGGAGAAGACAGATTCAAAAAGAAAGCCTCTTAGAGTTCTCTGTAGAGTATGTTTATTTATATTTGTAATGTATGCTTCTAAATTTAATCGATATAAATTTAATCTTTTTATACCCTGTACCGTATGGTACCAAGGGTATATTAAGTTTGTGCAAGCCGAAAATGTATGTAAAATATAGAAGGAGACGTCGGAGACACCTCAAAGTTACCTAAAATATGATCAGGGATATATATAGAGAAGTCGATAAACCCATGTCCGTCTGTCCGTCTGTCCGTGTGAACGCCTAGATCTCAGAGATGGTAACAGCTAGAGTTACCAAACTTTCACATTAGATCCCATATTAACCCATAGGAGACAAGTTTATTTTATTTTTTGATATCGGGGATAAATTATATAGCTCCCATGGGGGTGTTTGAGACGACCTCGACAAAAAAAAGAGTTTTAGATGAATAATTCGTTTGTTTATGAAGATATCGTAACCAAATTTGGTATTCGAAAGTTCTTTATAGTTCCCAATCACTGTACCAAATTTGATCGAAATCGGTTGACTATATCATATAGCTCCCATAGGACCGATCGGCCAAAATAACTTTTTTAAAGAAAAATTCGCTATATTTCGTTTTTTAATAAAGATATCGTAACTAGATTTGGCGTTTGGAAATTTTTACTTACACTTAAGCAAAGTGCCAAATTTGAACAAAATCGGTTAACTATATAGCTCCCATAGGGCCGATCTTCCAAAAATCGATTTTTTAACAAAATTTGTTGTGTTTCGTTTGTTTGTTAAGATATTGGGACCAAATTTGATATTCGTGAGTTTTTTATAGTTCCTAAGCACTGTATTAAATTTAATCCAAATCGGTTGACTAGATCATATAGCTCCCATTAAACCAATCGGTCCAAAAAAACGTTTTTTATACAAAATTCGATGTTTTGTTTGTTTGTAAAGATAGTTGAAATAAATTTGGCATTCATATCTTTTTTAAGGTATTTAAGCACTGTGTCAAATTTTATTGAAATCGGCTGACTATATCATATAGCTCCCATAGGAACGATCGGTCAAAAAAAATTTTTTTTCTAAAAAATTCTTCTGTTTTTGGTTTTTTGTGAAGGAACCGGATTTTATTGCAAGCTAGTGGTACAGGGTATCCCAAAGTCGTCCGCGCCCGACTTTCCGTACGCCATTTTTGTATATATGATTTGATTTTGCACGCAAATTTAATGGAAAACTTATTTACCAATCATTTGCCAAGACTGAGTAATACAAATGCCTAACTATATTATACTTGATTGGCTTCTGAATGCTTTCAGACACTTCAAAGGATGTCCTGAATTATTATTACTCTATTTACCTTATTCGTTAGGTATTTAGGTCTACAATTTAAATAAAATTGTCATAGATTTATAAACTGAAAGCATTTTATGGCATTAAAATTCAGCATGCTCTTTAGGTATTTCATTTTTCTACTCATTCGTTATTTTTTCAAATTTTAAAAGTAATTTTTTAAACTGACAATATATATTGAACTAAAATTTTTTCAAGGCAATGAAAATAAACTGAAATAAAATGCCCAAACTTAACACAGGCGTTTCTAATAAAAATAATATGAATTTAATTGAATTCCATTGAAATGAAATAAAAAATAATAATTGTGTATGCATTTTGTTAGCAAAGAAAAAATTAAAATTTTTATTAAGTCAAAGCTGCATGCAGAATGGTAATCTCGGCAATCTACCGCTCGACATAATTATATCTATTGTGTATATAAATTGAAATTATTGCATCGTTTTATTTTTATATATATTCACTAAAAGTATAGTGATTTTTTATATGGGTTAGATACACTTATTCTTCTATTGAAATAAATTAATGTATTGATGGAATTGCATCACATAAATTTCTTTTGATCTATATTTAAAATAAATTTTCATTTTCAATACTTTAAATAAGATTTGCAACATAGGTTAGGTTAGGTTAGGTTAGGTTACACTGGCCGGCCACAACAGAGTGCAGCCTAGCATAGACCTTTTGGTCCTTAGTTGTGCCAGATTTGAGGTTATTACGCAAAGTGATGGTCGGTTAAAAATTTTACTTTTTAGCGAAATTAAGTAGCCAAGACTGAGTACCCGACTTGCAGCCTGGCCACCTCTTCTAGACCGACAAACGCTGGTTCTCCTAGGGTGCTCAAACGATGTCTAGAGATGGCTGGGCAGTCGCAGAGTACGTGTGCTAGGGTCTCAGGGACTTCCGGATCCCTGCAGATCCTTGCCGTTCGCTTGCCGTTAGTCCCATCCTATGCGCATGCTTCGCTAAGAGGCAGTGTCCTGTTAGCACACCCGTGATGGTCCTGCATTCAGTGCGTGAGAGTTTCATTATAAAGTTACTTTGTTTCCTGCCGTAATGAGCCAGCATGATTTTCGTTGTGTGACAGCTGTCTAGATTTTTCCATCTAGCTTCAGCTCTGCGCTTCATGTTGCACTCGAGCATAACGTAGAGATGTTTGATCGGTCGGCGTACGCCGTGTATTTGTCCCTTCGGAAGCTCAACACCGCTTTTGGCAATTGCATCCACCATTTCATTCCCCATTATGCCTTTATGTCCAGGCCTCCAGTAGATATGCAGTTTATTAGCCGCAGCTAATCTCTGGATGACTGCCTGGCATTCAAGGACGTGGAAGGAGGATGTACAGTGCGATACAATAGCCTTGATAGCGGCTTGACTGTCTATAAAGAGGTTAATCTTTGTTCCAGTTGAAGTGTTGGTGCATGCCAGCTCAGCCGCCTTCATTGCGGCGAATACTTCAGCCTTGAAGATACTGCAATGGTCCGGAAGCCTGTAACTTTGAGTTACATTAAGCTCGGAGCAGTATACTCCAGCACCAACGCCCTTTTCCATCTTTGAGCCGTCAGTAAATAGGTTAAAGGTATTGTGACTGGGTATAAGGCCTTTACGCCAGCCGTCTTCCTCCATCGTCACCTTTACCCTTTTCCCAAATTGTAGGTGCGGTATGACATAGTCAATTTCGTCAGAGAGCCCCCGTCCTATTGAACTATGTCCGAAGCGAATGTTCTTAAAAAGACCCGCCGCTTTTAGGCGCCCAGCTGTACGAGCAGCTGAGTACTCCGCGTAGAGGTCAATCGGAAGTAAATCTAAAATGATGTTTAGCGCCGCTGTGGGTGTTGAACGGAGAGCCCCTGTAGTGCACAGCGATGCAAGTCGCTGAACGCGTTCCAGTGGCCTCAGGTACGTCGTTTTGGTTGTCGCCTTCCACCAAACTAGGACGCCGTAGAGCAGTATCGGACGAACAATTGCTGTGCAGCACCAATACATTAGAGTGGGTGAGAGGCCCCAAGTGCAGCCCAGCATCCCAGCCCAGCTTGTTATCCAGAACCACTCCTAGGTATCTAGTTTGCGTTTTCAGAGTCAGTAGAGAGCCGTTTAGTTTAGGTGGGGTCCACTGCGGGATTTTGTATCTCCTGGTGAAGAGCAGTAGGTCCGTCTTCTCCGGATTAACGTCTAGCCCTGCATTAGTGGCCCATCGGTGAATCGTGTCCAGTGACCTTGTCATCAGATCACTGAGAGTTGAGAGGCATATGCCTGTGACTACTACAGCGATGTTGTCAGCATACGCAATTAGTTTTGTGGCTCTGCCTTCAAATTGTTTGATTTGCAACACAACTTTTATAATCAAATTATAAAATATTTTTTTTTATTTTAGTAAATTAAATCTCTTATTTAATCTTAAACTTAATATTTATTTAATGTGCACTAGCTACTGGGGCTTCGACTCGCAATATGAGCTTCAAAGCTGATTATACTAAATATATGTATATTTTTTTTAATTTCTAAAAATTAAAAAAAAATTGTTTGGTACCTAATTTAATTTGGTCGCTTTAGTGAAGTTTTAAATTATAAAGTAATGAGGGAATAATTTGTTATTATACAAATTTAAGTCAATGCTCGATTTTTAAAAAGAATTTCACAAAATTTCATGGTTTTGTTTTTCTGAAAAATTTTTTTGACTTTCTTAACAGTCTTCATACCACTACCTGATAAAAAATAAATAATAATAAACAACTATATTTGCTCAGAGAACATAAAATGCGCTTAAAGAGTCTGTCTAAATTGGTCTACAAAAAAAGAAAAAAAAAATAGTGCATACTTTCACTAAACCTAAAAAGTATCTGATGCATGTTCGACCGTCATGTCGCATACTATACGTATACGCAATATCTTCAAGTATGTGCTTAAGTTGATTTCTACTATATTCGTGCAAAGAAAAGAGAAGAAAAGAAAGGAAAGAAAAGAAGAGAAAATACCAAAATAGTCAACCTAAGCAAATGGCTGACAATATGTTGCAAATTACAACAAATGTGCATTGTTAGATACGCATGTGAGTGGGTCTTATTTGGTATTACGAATGTGGCAAATATGCCCAGGAACTATATTGCGACAGCTGTTTGGACTTTATTGTGGCTACAAATTGGCAATTATTGTCAATAAATTGCGTATTCTTGACTCAGAGTGTGCTTAGTTTACCTTTGTGTTTTGTTTTTCATTTATTTTTGCAACGCATCTACCATTTCTGGTTACTTAGTGGCAAGAGGCGTGTACAAGTAGCAACAAATGAGCTCGTATATTGCTGCTAATGTGGTCCATTAAGGCTGCCTTCTGAGCATCTAAAACCAAAAAGGAACAATAGCAACATGGAGCCATAGCTCTTAAGGTGTTGACCACACAAATTCGATTGCACTGAATACTCAGCAGCGTCCTCCATCCATTTATTGTTGTGTGAGCTATGTCAATATTTGAACTCGGCCAAGTACTGTCAGGCTCTTGACTCGGATTTGTAGGTAAACAAAACCTGACATTGTGGCTTCGATGGCAACAAACCAGAATAAGACAAATCCATTAATCGTTGACTGCTTAGCCTAATTGCATTGCAGTGCGGCTTTGTGTCGGCTTAATGTCTGTTGGCAGTCAAGTTTTGCATGTTTTTTGTCTTAACTTGGTCTTAAAGATTTAAATGGACGGCGTTTAATGTATGCAAATTAAGCTGCATGTTAAAGCACGCTGGCAAAATGGGTGCGTCTATTAGAAAAAGCGATTTTCAACACATTTTTCACTTAAACTCACGCAACACTGTTGGCAGGAAGTCTTGGTACTTAATACGCTTCGTTTCACTTGAATAGCTACAATTTTGCTCTAAATCGGATTGCAAATACACTTTTTTTTTTTTTGGTATTAAAACATTTCGCATATTTTGACGATTCCTTTGCAAACTGACAATGCTGTTAAGAATATTGAAACCAGCGAGCGTGCCGAAGGCCGGCTAGTAAAATAATAAATTACAATTTTGTTTTATCAAAGCGATAAATTCGTCGATTCAATGAAATAAAATATTTGTTCTTTGTCCGAACCCGTGTTATTTAATTTAATTTTAAAAATTTACTAAAAAACTTCTGAACGCTAATGCTCATCTGTTCTAATACTTATTCCATTCAATTAATTTTACTGGCATATTTAAGCATTCAAATTATGCTTCAAAAGGATCTTAGTGTTGATTCCTTCAAGCTTGAACATTGAAATTTAATGCGGCTTAAAATTAATCTTCAAAACAAACTGCAATTTATTAGAATTGGGTTTTTCGAACCAGTAGATGTCCTTCAACAAGCTTAGTCATGTAAAAATTTAAAAAAAAATATATAAATAAATGCAAGTAGCGCTATTTGAGTGGAACGATGTGTCTATGTGTGTGCCCAAAGAGCATAACAAATCGCCATTTATTCTGCAACATGGTTGGCAGCAACTGCATTGAAACTTGATATAGATAAGTGTCTTTGAGCTGGAGTGACTATGTATTAGTGTATCTATGTGTGTGATAGATCGAAAACAGATTGAGAGAAGTTGCATTTGCAATGACAGCAAAATTGCTCGTGTATAGAGTCAGAGATTGGTCGTGGCCATGTAAGGCAGCTTATAAGATATGGTAATGCAATGTACGCTCCTCACCAAAGAGATTTGAATAACAACAATCCGTACTATTTGCCATTATCCTTGCTAGCTTTGTGGCATGCAAAGCAAACAACAACAATAATTTAGCACATGTCAAAGCTGAGAAAAATTATACGCATTTTTCACCTTTCGATTTTGCATTTCCTTTAAGCTGACCAGAATCTTATATTGGTTTTTATACACTATGTTTATGAGCATTATAGTAGGTTTGAGAGATTTATATAACAGGCAGCCGGAGGCATGTCACACTTGAAGATGTTTGTGTCAAAGATGTTATTGTTTGCTTTGATACTTATTAAGCCATGCCAGTCTATGCCTCTGAGGAGCATTATTTCTAAGCCTCTGAAAGTCTATCGATTCATCTTATCTACATTTTTGCAATAAAATAAAGATAGAATTGTACATAGCTTACAATTGGTAGATTTAATATTAATAGCACGCATAACTTTTGCACAACATCTTAAATCGATATGACACATTGCGTATACGTAATTTTTTATAAAGAATCATAATTTGTAATTTCTTTTACGAAACAACGTATCTATAGTACAGCTTTACATCAGCTAATTAAAATATTAGAATAAAGTTGGAATAGTTAAGTATATTTAGTTAAAAAAGAGTAAGCCTTTTAGCATTGAAATAGATTTTTTTCGATAGCGAGTAAATTGCTGTTTTTTTAGTCATGTGCGATTTGTGATCATCTTGTTTTTCCATATTTTCCTCAAATTTCTCTGTTGTCCGATGCCTCGACTTTTTATTAGTGAATTTATGTTTTTTTTTAATAAACAGGTGATTTCGTAAAAAGTATTTTTAAGGGTACTCGTTTTCAAGATTTTTCCAAAATCATATTTTTGGGCACGTATTTCAGTGATTTGTCAATATCTCGTGAACAACATTTTGTATGGACCTGGAGACAAATATATCGAAAGGTGTGGATGTGTTCTTTAAAGTGATTTACGATAACTATAGATTAAGTACAGTCTGTTAAGTAAGAGCGTGTACGGCATAACTTATCAAAAAATTGATTTAAACAAAAGTTTCTTTACATCAATTTATTCTACATGTTCCGAAGCATGACACAATTATATCAATAACATGTCCAGTCACCACCAGCGTCAATAACCACCTGGCATCTCCGCGGCATATTTCTCCAAATGCGTCGAATTTCTCGGAAAAGGTGTTTCAAAGTAAATGTGGGTCTTCCTCGAAGCTTTTGCTTGATGAAGGCCCAGAAGTTTTCGATGGGATTTGCATCAGGGGACTGTGCAGGCCAATCCAAGGTGACGATGCCTTTTTCGCGCTTCCAGTCGGTACAGAGACGACGGCGGAGTTTGGGGTCATTATCTTCCTGCAGAATCCAATCTTCTTTTTATTGATAAATTGACTTTTGGCAGTCGGTAATAAAGCTTTTCGATAAATTTCGACCATCCTGGGAGCATTCAGGTTCTCTGTGAAGAGATGCAAAGTGCCGAAACCCTTTTTGAGAAGCATCCCCAAAGATGAATTTTTATAGGGGATACTTGAAGACAAAGATCAGGCCCGTGGTATGATAGAATAACCACAAACAGAAGATTCTTCTTAATCACGCTTCCTCTTGAGCCACGATCGGGAAGGTCATCGACGTTTTTCGACTCCTTGTAGCAGTGCACCCACTTCTGAACAAAAGTTTTCGACTTGTTCAAATATTTTGCGCCGCTGCATAGGACATTTTGGGTCCTTTTGGATGGGTGCAGAGAAAAACTTCCTCGAAGCGTTCTGCATATGCAGTACTCATTCTGCTTAACGAACTTATCCGACAAAGTTTTGACTTCCAATCGAACTTTTTACTAGTGCGTCAAAGACAAAGGTTATGTCTACTTGTAACCGAATTTTTAGAGATCTACTCCTTACCGACTGCGGATAATGCCGTACACGCTCTTACTTAACAGACTGTACAAATAATTGAAGTGAAGCCTACCAACCAGATTTTGAAAAATTAAAATTTTTGACTATTTTACAAAATTAAAAATATTCGGCTTTGTTTTTATTAACAATAAAAATGTTTAAAAATTATGTTAAGCTTTAAGCTGAAAGAGATTTCTTTTACGAAAATTTTAAGATCTAAGATCTATGTAACCAAGTAAAATAAGCTTGCCAATTCGCTAATTAAGAAGGTTAATTTTTAGTGTAAATTAGTGTTGTTGATCAGATTTTACAAGTTCAGGACTTTATTATTACATTACTTTTATTTATTAAATTATGCTATACTAAGGATGCATTTTAAGCAATATAAGTAAAATAAAGATGGTTGCTTATAAAAATTACAAGTTTCTTGCAAAAATTTGTCCAATGTCAGCCGATTGAAATTCTGCTCAGTCGTACACTTTCTTTCAGAAGAAGCAGCTAGAAACTAGAGGAATACCTTATTTTATTTTTATTGAGTAGACAATGGAGTACAGAGTATTCTTATGTCGTGCAACATTCCTACTGATTCCAATTTTTTTCTATTTTTTTGCAAGCAGTATGACAAGTTTCCTTTTGCTGCTCTAGGTTTATTTCCTGTTTTTCAGTTTGGAACAGTCAAGTTGATTTCCTTTTCATCTTTGTGTCAGGATAAACTTTTCATTTACTTGTTTTTTGTACAATAAATTTCTCAGTCTTTTATCCCGCATATTTTTTGCAAAACACTCTTTCAATTCGTAGTACACAACATTCCTACATTGGACTCGACAGTTGTCGCAACGTTGCATGTAAATAGAGTTTAGCCTTGTTCAAGCTTTATGTACAATAGTTTTTCTTTAATATTTTTGATATATGCAAGTTTTGCATTTATATTTATTTTTTATTTTTGTTGTTCGAAAGTATAATTTGAGCGCTTATACAGCTACTCTTCTTTTTTTTTCTAGTTAAGATTGTTCAGAGTTTTTGCAAACTTGTTCGTAGCTTTATTTGCAAGTTCATATCAAACGCTTATATATATATATATATATATGTATATATATGTATAAATGCATTTTTTTTTTTTGTTTTCCCTCATAATTCAAGTTGGATTTGGAGCGTTGGGGATTGCAGTGGCACAAGAGTTGTTGTAGTTTCTAACGAATGCTGGGCAGCTTTTGAAATGTGATTGCTGATGTTTGTAGTAGAATTTGAAATGCGGCTATGTAGAGCGCAAGAATTCTGATTTATATATTATTTTTTCTATTTGCTATTTTCTTGTAAAATCGTTGTGTAAGTTTATGCAGAAAAAAGTTACAAATTCAAAACTTGAAATTTATTATGCAAGTTACTTGCAGCTGTTTGTATATCTGCTTAAGCGCACAAACTCACAATGTTTTAATTAGGTAGCTTTTAAACAAATGAATACGTATCAATCTGGCAACGCTTAGAGTGACAGTGTTGTAAAATGCCGAGAGACTGTAAGCTATGAGTAGGCATTTATTGCACAAGGCAAACACTTGAGCGACTTAGTGCGCTCTCAGACACTCTCTCAATTGCTTAGAGTCTGTTGACAAATGTTGCGCGCTGAAAAGCAGGCTATAGTAAATAGCAAGCAGTCGAACAAGTACCTCAACCAAAACAACAACAGCTATATGGTAACAACGGAAACTGTTGGCACTTTTTAAAGCCACAATTTACTTTTTTTCGCATATTTTCATGGCCAGATTCTCGCTACTTAGCCTTGTTGCCAATGCCTGCACTTACTATGTGGCACACAATGAAATATTAATAAATTCCATTACCAAAGAAAATACACTCGAGTGCACAGCTACATCAATGGCATTGGTAACAGCCGCACACACACATAGACACACTCTCACACATATAGCTATACAGATACACAAGTGCTGGGAAAAAAAAAATTCTTCGCTACTTTTGCCACGCAGACAATTCTCAATTGAAGTTGCCTTAGTCATATGAAGGCAAGGGAAAGAGTATGGTAGGCAGCCTTGGCGTGTTTATACAACTTGGCTTTTCAATTCAATCTAAAAAAATATATATATACACTCACACGCACAGACAGCCACTCTTAGATACATTTATCGCATATAGACATCTAAAAGGCATTTATAGTACAGTAACAATATTTTCTGTTTCGTTGTTTGTTGTTGTTTCCAAAGCTATGTAGCAACTTTATATGGTATATGTGTATAGTATAAACGAGGGAGGGCTAAACCGTAATCGTTTTGACTTAATAATCTAATTTTAAAGTAACGTACTTAACTTACTTACTTACAAAAAGCAAATTAGACTTCCCCAAGTCCTCAATGTATTTTCGTTTAAAAAATGCCCATAGCTTTTCGGAGAAATCTATTTTCAACAAAATATTCTGGAAACTTGTACAATTTTGGCTTTAGATTTGTCTATTTTAAATCCTTTTAAAAGCTTCTACTTGTTGAATCATGCCACAGGCAAATTTTTTAATTGCTGCCTTAAAGTATGCAATGAAATTTTTGCTTTAGTGCGTTTAGCCTTGTTTTAGCCTTGTTAGTAGATTTTTGCTTAGTCTTTTACTTTTAACAGTACGTTTGGGCTTACAATATTTGCTAAGTTTTTCGAAATTCAAAGTTGAGTCATTAAATGGCGAGTTTGATGAAATGTTGCGAGAACTTGCTTCTGTACTTCCAGAGCAATTGCTGCCGTAACACTTTAGGTTTATTTTTACATTATTTATTTAATCAAAATATGTGGTAAAAAATATATTATAATAGTACAAGATAGTTATGTGTGATGTACAGGCAAAAAATAAGTGTATGCTAAATAGATGAATGTTACTACAAACAAGAGATGTATTTATGCTACTGCAGACACAAGAGAATATAAGAAATATTTTTTTTGGCCATCAATGGACTTTATTTCTTTATTTAATTTCTCTATAAGATTTCCTCAAAAATGCTAAAAACACCAGCAACTGCTGACTTGCTGACTTACTTTCCATACTTAGCCATTTACTTTTCTGCCCGCCCTCGCATGTTTGTATGGATTCTTAAACTTGTATATCAGTTTCGATTTACTTTGCCAAAGTTTATTGACTTTGTTACTCTTCACTTTGCGCAAACAGAGTTTCAAGCTTTTGAAAAAAGACAATAACTAAGTTTGCAACTAAAAAATTTCTAAAATAAAAAAAAAATAATTGTAAATAGAACAAGTTGAAGTTGTACACAAAATTGCAGCTAAAAACTTTAATGAGTTTTTTAATGAAATTTTCGCTTATCGTCAAAGGCAACAGCGCTCATGTACAACTACTTAAAAGCAATTGGTATTAACAATAATAACTATTTGATTTTGTAAATGACTTTCTGTACCGTGAGCAGTTTTAGGCAAATACGCTTGTTAACAAGGCCAACACGAACTAGAGCTCCAAAGTCAAAGTCAAGCACTTAGTCGCTCTCTCACGGTTACTCTTTGTCCCCGTCAGTGCCGGCAATTAAATGCAAATGGCGTGTGAAAGGCAATTTTGAAAAGTACATAGACAAAAAGTAAGTGCAAGGCAGTCGTACAGCTAATTTGTAAGGCGGCCAAGTGGCACATAAAAGCTTTGGGGTTGTGGGCGGCTGATGCGGGTGGGTGCGGTAAGTTCACATTTCGACAATGCCATTAGAGTTGTGCTTGAGTGGCTTTCATGGTTGGCCAAAAGTCAGACGATAGCAGCAACAACGAGCAACTAGCCAAAGTGCTGCTGATTGGAATGGTGCGATCTGCTGATGTCTTTAAAACGTAGCATACTTTTGAGCGCTTGTGTGAAATTCACTTGATAATTTTTATAGCTGCGCAATAAATGGGAGTTGGGTGTGAATTTAATGAGGTATACCAGACGATATGAAGTACCTACAACGGAATTCTTCATAGCTTGGACACACGTTAGACACTACGTGACAACTAGTAAAAATAAAGAAAATGAGAAACCATTTTTTTTTTGTATAAAAATAATAAATAAATTGGATTTACCAGCTGAGGAACTTTTATATTCTGCAAAGACATAGACTTATTTTTTTTGATTGGCTGTACTGAACTCATTTTTCTCATTTTATTGGATATTTTTATGTTTAAAACAAAAACCACGCCAGGGTTTCATACACTCTATGCTCCTATCTACAGCGATAACTACTGCTCTTTCGTAGTTCACTTTTTTGTACAGTCTACAAGTTCATAATTTTTATACCCTGTACTTAAAAGTACAAAGGGTATAGCTGGGTATAGGTGCAATGTATGTAACGGACAGAAGGAGTCGCGGCAGACGCCAAGTTCTTTATACCAAAATGCTTATCATAACCTCGGGTAGCGATTGAGCCATGTCCGGCCATCCGTCAGTCCGTCCGTCCGAATGAACGCGTAGATCTCGGAAACTAGAATAGCTAGAGACACCAAACTTCTCCAGCTGGTGCGCATATTTCCTCAGAAATTTGTTGAATCATGTCAATATGTTTCCCCGAGGCCCGTCATAGTTTTCGCGGTTTTTGGCAACACCGCTTAATATTTTCATCGGAAATTTAACAGAGTGATGCGATATGGAGATTGGAGGGGAGGTTATCGCATACAAGGCAAAGTCTCTGATTGTGGTCAGCACGGCGGCCGCCAGAACGATTCTTGTTCCTTGCTTTATCCAAGTTGACACACAGCCTCCTCGTGGCCCCTTCAGGATAGCAGATTAGCACCAGTCTGTGAACCAATGTGTGCGGCGCTGTCCAATCCCCTGGACATTAAATCTGGGTTGTGCGTATGGCTTGGAACCCGCCACGTAAAAACACTTATTCAGTGAAGGGCAAGAAACAAGCCTCGGAAAGGACTCCTTTTTATGTTGACGACCACGGCAAACGAATAATGGACAACGATTAAATGAGGGCAAAACGAAGTATATGCTGTCGTCAAGTAGGGACGTGCGGCGGCTTGGGTCCCAGATTACGGCCGACAGCTATACTTTCGATGTTGTCAAGGAATTTATCTACCTTGGCACCGCCGTTACCACCGACAACGATGTCAGCCTGGAGATCAAGCGCAGAATCACTCTTGCCAACAGGTGCTATTTCGGTCTCAATAGGCAATTGAGTAGTAGAGACCTCTCTCGCGCGACAAAACTATCACTCTACAAGGCACTCATCCTTCCAGTGCTTCTTTACGGCGCGGAAGCCTGGACCGTGTCGCTAACTGATGCAGCTGCCTTGGGAGTTTTCAAGAGGAAAGTACTGCGCAAAATCTTTGGTCCAATTCGAGTTGGCGATGACTACCGCATCCGCACCAACCAGGAGCTGTATGAGCTCTTCAACGACATGGGCGTTACTCAGCGTATCAACATCCAGCGGCTTCGCTGGCTCGGACATGTCGTTAGGATGGACGAGGATGCTCCAGTTAAACGTGTGTTGGATGCGGTAGTCAGCGGCCGTCGGCGGAGAGGACGACCGTGTCTGCGTTGGAAAGACCAAGTGGAAGGGGCCCTGTCTTCGCTCGGTGTGACCAACTGGAGAAGGCGCGCGCAATGCAGAGGCGCCTGGAGAGACGTTTTAAGGCAGGCCGTAACCCGGTAATCGGGTTGGTATGGCCACATAAGAAGAAGAAGAAGATGCGATATGGTTACCTACATGTGTATGTGTGTCAAAAATTAACAAGATCGGACAAATACAGCAAAAGCTACAGTCAAAAATATACAAACTGCGTTAATATTTGACTCTACCTAATTGAATCGGTTTTTTCAAAAACCTCATAAGTCCATAAATTCAAATTTTTCAGGAATCAATAAAAACTGTTTCATACACAAACAAATGAGTATTAACGGACTTTTTATGCTTAATTTAGTATTTGAGTGATATAAAATTAGAATTGTAAATAACCTTAACAGTTTATTAATGAAAATAATGAAAAAATCCCTAAAAACTATTTTGGACTTATGTTGTTTTAGCAAGAAATAGGATTAGTGGTATAAATTTTAACCAAAACAACTGTTAAGGTTATTTAAGTTAAAATTTTTTATCTTTTAAATACTAAATTAAGCATAAAAAAGTCCGTTAAAACTCATTTGTTTGTGTACGAAACAGTTTTTATTGATTCCTGAAAAATTTGAATTTATGAACTTATGAGGTTTTTGAAAAAACCGATTCAATTATAAACATCACGCGTCATGTAAAAACCTCATAAGTCACTGGACTTATGTTGTTTTTGCAACGAACGTCTTTTTCACGGTATTTTTTGAAGAGGAAGGATTGTATTGACTTATGTAATTTTAAGCCAGAATACGTATCTACCTTTAAGGAACCATTTTCAGCAAAAAAAGCATGTTGCAAAAAAATGTGACTTATGAGGTTTTTGAAAAAACCGATTCAATTATAGTTACAAGTGCTCTTGAATCACAATTATTGGTAAGCTTATTCAAGTGGTTCTAATGAACAAATCCACATCCAAATTTTATCGATGCGGACCCACAACCCCACGCAATCGATTTACCGCATTTTTTCCAACACCCCACAGCATATAAACAATAAATTAATCCCATATACTTTCAAAAGCTGCTTCGACGTAATTTTTGAGTTTTATCATAATCGGTAAAAATTTTCGGAGCTTATAGGTATAAATATAGAATTTCACCAAAAAAAAATTAATTCCAATTGGAAAGTTCTTAGTAAGAAGAAAATATTATATATAAGGGTATTCCACTGTCGGGCACCGCCTCGACTGTACCACATTTTTTAAAATAAATTTATCAGTTTGTGCATCTGTCATATGCATGTCTATGTGTATGTGTGTGTGTGTGTTCTATTGTGTCGGAAATTGAAATAGTTTGCATTAGATGGTTCCTGGAACAATTTAATTCCCTTTTTGCGGCGGTTTTTGTCTATTTCAAGCAAACATTTAATTGCTCAAAGCAAAGTCAAGCTCGCGCATATTTGCTCGGCCGCAATGAAACCTTTTATTATAATTTAGGAACAGAACGGGGCATTCAGCGGCAGAGGAGACGTTGACTGAGAGTGTTTTGGAGGGGTGGCACGGCAGTACATTGCGTGCGCTCAAGCGAAAACCACTAACAGAGAGCAGCGATGTAAACAGTGGCCTCCTTTAAATGTATGTACATATGGATGTACATATGTATGCATTAATGTGTATATATATATGTATGTGCTGCTGTAAAAGCGTGCGTGTCGGC
This sequence comes from Chymomyza amoena, assembly GCA_037043745.1. Taxonomy (NCBI): domain Eukaryota; kingdom Metazoa; phylum Arthropoda; class Insecta; order Diptera; family Drosophilidae; genus Chymomyza; species Chymomyza amoena. The sequence continues at coordinate 28,855 of JBAMAX010001542.1, forward strand.
TTGCATTGACGGCAAGGACAATGCCAATGCTGACGTTAGTGTAGACCTAAAACTAAAACCAAACCTAACCGCAAATAATACAAAACACAAACAGCAGCTACAACACTGGCACTAACTACAAAGATACGAACCACATGTATTTGGTCTGGCAAAGTAACTGTGGCGACCGATACTTGCTGCCATCATTAGCTTGGCGTCGATTTCAAACTCACTGTGGTCTAAATAGGCATAGTTTGGGTATTAAAATTAAACTTTCACAAATTGTGATATAAGTTTGGAATTGAAGTGCACAATCCGTTATAGAAATGTTTTAAAAGTAGATCGTGGCTTTGTGTTTAGTCAGTTATCGTAACACTTCGTAATTTAGATATATTAGAGTCGCTTAGCAAGGCAATATATAGAATATTCAATAAATAACATTAGTTTACAAACTTGTCATCGAGTAAAACTTCGCAAAAAAGTGTTTTTTTATGTTAATTTTGGGTCAAGAAATACGAAAATTCCTTTTGCACCATTTTCAAGATTGTTTAAGAAAAACATATTTTTGGGCACTTTTTTAGCTATTCGTCAATATCTCATAAACAAAATGTTGTTTCGAAAGATCATGAAAGGTTAGATCGAAAGGCATTGATGTTCTCTTTACAGTGATATTTTATATGTACTTATGTACATATTTATAACATCTACAATTCTTGACGATAGACATGTTTTTCGAACAAAAATCTCAAAAACGTTACTTAAGAATAAAAAGGTTTTTATTTACATATTCCTAGACCCAAAATTACACAAAAAAACACTTTTTTACGAAGGTTCGTTTTTCGTGAAAGCTAGTGTAATCTATTGTGCCCAATTCTAGCCCTCAGCTAATCTAATTCCAGAAATAATCATTATTGGTTTTAGTCTAGTAAATATGTAATAATGGTACAAGATTCATGACTGCCAAACATTAAAATTGCCAGAAAGTCACACTCTGTAATTATATATTGAGAGTATTCCTCTCTAACTTTACAGAATCTGCGGGTTCTACAATCTACCAGAGTATAACTTTGTTAGTACGCTAAAGAAATTTTTGCCCGATTGTACCTATTCAGATCATAGATGCCAAGGAGCTGTTCTAATCCAGTTCGAGTTTCGACTGGATCTGCCATTTTTTCGTAATAGCTGTTTTGTTTGCTAACACCATTGATTAGCTATTGCGGTTCTAGAGGAGCTCTTACGTCTAGGATCACGCTCCCCATAAAACTATTTATAAAAAAAAGTTATATTCGGCTTGAAAGCTATAAGAAGTATTTTACTTATACTTATTGGGTAAAACACCACTAGTTGCCATCCTTTTTCATAGCCCTTCAATCTGTGAACGATGAAATTTGGCTTCGAATCCCCTTTGAGCAAAACTTCCTTTAAGAACATGTCTTATTTTGAAGCATTTATAGTCAATAAAATGATTATGCAATATAGGTATGTAGTCAAATTTCACTTTTTGGGGATACAAACCCTATTTAATAAACTTTTTTACATCGTAAGTCCACATGCAATTTTAAACGGCCTTTTTTCCTGGTGCTCTTAAGTGAATTCGAGGGACAACCTGTGTTGGTAAAGATCATTCTAAAGTCGGCTAGACACTATTGCAGCATTCTCAATTCGTGCAATTAAGGAAAGTGCAAATCTGCTAAGCATATCTCGAGGATTACTCTTTAGACGATTTAGTTGGAATTGCTAAGGCTTTTATGACGTCATCCATATAGGAGACGCCCAGATCACTGTGCGTTATGAGACGACGAGGTGGATAAAGTTTTTGATATGTGGCATCTGGCTGCAGTGTTCTGTACCCGAATAGCTTACGTCCATATAAGGAAGACATTTCGTCCGTTAAGCATGACAATTAAAATGAAATATAATTTCCGAATTTTTCCAGTACGCCTCCACACAATTTTAATGAAAAAAAAAGAAGTTTATTCCTAAATATTTTTTCAGACGCCTACAAGCATTTTTATGTTAAAATTTTGCATTTTCGCCCACTGTGTCGCCGAACGATGTCACAGGGTCGTAAGATTCGTGGGCCATAACAACATTCAAATTATGTCAAAATCCAAAACCACAAACAATTAAACAAAATTGCAAATTAGACGTAATTTAGACCAAAAAGCAAAGCCAAACCGCTTGATTCTTTGTACTCGTTCCCCTTGACCTCAGTAGAACCCAGTTTTTGCCAAAAACTGAATACATTGTGCTCATTACTGGGCGGCGCCGTTTGACAATAAGAAATCAACTGATGGAATTGGTTGGGACTTTTCCCTATAACAGCCCATTTGCGGTTTGTTGTTGTTGTTGTTGCTTTTGCTGCACAATGAAATGTCAAAAGGAAGGAAGTGTAGGAAATTGCCTATTTGCAATTGTAATTTATTCATTTTGTTTAATATGCCGTGAAGCGCACGGGCCACAATAAAAGCCAGAAAGCAAAGCAACCAGAGCCCCCGAAAAGCACCCATAACTCCCATGGTTCACAAGAGGCGCCCCTGAGTACCCCTAAGCAGTTAATGCCCCCTAAAGTATTCAACAAACAATGCGGCCAAATTGTGCAAAACAATAATTTTCTGCCAGTCGCGCATATTTTTTTTTTTTGGTTATATCAAATTGGACAGGGTTTGGGGCTGACCATTATTGCAATGGCATGAATAATGGCTTCATGTCAAGGTCGGTTATTGTTATCGCTATTGTTGATATCAATTAGGAGTTTGCGCTTAATTTACCTAATTAACATAAAGGCAGTATGACTTTATATAAAAGCCAAAAAAAGAGGAGGTGCTGTTTGGACTGATTTCTAAATTAGTTTTAGATTGATTTGATTGTTGGTTCGTTTCAAAACGCTTAAACATACAAAGAGACATATTTGATTCATTAAAATTATAAGAACCAAAACAATAGACTGTACTTATGCAAATATATTGTAGCATTAAAATATAAAACTAATTATACCAGATTCTTAAAATACAAGAAGTATTACAGCGAATATTTCTGGCCAATTTTTGGTAGCTTTTATTACAGTCGCATGGGACTTCTATATCTGCCCTCGAATTTTATTATGATCTTAATATATCCCTCTATTGTACAAAAAGTGTTTTGTTTTCTCATCTTTTTGAAAGTGTAGAGCATGTTGTGTGTATAGCAGAAGATATTTGTTTCTCATGATTTTTTTCTCATGTTTTTATAAAGTAAGGAATTTAGAGAAGTAGGTAGGAAGAAGTTGAATTTGACTGAAAAGGAAATGAAAGAGCCCCTGAACCGCTTGCGGAGATGGAGGGGTGGAGGTTGGTGAGCGAAGCGAGTAGGGGCTGAAGCCCCCTTACATAAATAAAAAATTTGTAACCAAAATTCCGTCTTCATCTACATTTTCGTTTCGATTTCGACATTCGCCCCGATTTGACGCTTTTCCTACTTTTTCGAGATTCATTTACGATTTTTTTTTGTATCGATTCTTCGGAAAAGTAGAGACTTTTGGAAAAGCTATCTTTTTAATTTGTATGCTTATTGAGTCGTAAAGTTGTGAGCACTGAGAGAAATAACACTTTTTACGGATTTAAATAGTTTTGAATGTTTATTCAGTTTGAGCATCACACATCTAATGACACACGCTAATGAAAACAATTAGGGTATTCACGCTTGCTGTTGAGCTGTGGTGTTGCAAAGTTGCGCAAACAATCAACCGATTAAAGCATGACTCCCTTTTGTTAACTTTTTGAGTTGTTTCTATTTTTAATTTTGTAAAATTTTATTTTGGTGTGCCAATTATTTCACTTTAGGTTGGGTTAGATTGATTAGGCTGCTCGACCAAAAATTCACATCACTCAGATCCCAGGAGGTCCATTGTGATGCCCAATTATGGGAAGGGGAAGGAGGTAGAAAAGTATTATTCTGTTCATTGTACCGTGGCCGGAGTGCTCGGGAGATGCGACAGCCGAACACGTGCTCATTCTCTTTTCGTTCGAGCTTCTAATTTGTACAACGTGCTGTGAGAGTCTTCTTCTTCTTCTCGTTTGTAGTATGCGATATCAGAACCTTGATTGCCGCCTAGCTATCGATGGCGTATATCTCGGCCTGAAAAACGCTGCATTTGTCTGAAAGACGGAATGAAAGGTTCGTCAAAAGCTTTTAAAGAAGACGCCTGTTTCCGTGCTTTCATTCGTCTTCGATCCATCAGTTTAGATCGTCAGCTCGTTTCCATTAAAAAGAGATTTTGCTGCCAATCCAGCAATTGCGCCAAATTCAAATAGAATACTTCTGTGATCAGAAGTAGATGGCATGAGAAATTCCAGAGCCCGGAGTCTTACTGCGTTTCTAGCCGCCACAGACTTCATGAAGGTACACACATGATGAAGGTTCAGAATTGCATCCAGTGCCGTGAATTGCAAGTACCAGGAAAAGCTTAAAAAGGTCACCGTTTTTACCCCGTAAGGTTGCTAAGGTGAAATTTGGTGTTAACCGCCATCTCCTTATGAGATAAAAGGTCTGACGACTGCAGTATATAGTTTAACCAGTGGTTGTACGGTGTAGTAAATGCCTAACGCTCGTTTCTTTCTTTCTTCCGAGTTTTTTTCAAGAGAGTTTGGATTCCAGAATGAGACATGGTCCATCAAGGGAGGGTGGTGTGAATTCGGTAATCATTTATTTTCTAGGGACCAGCACCACTTGGGTCTTCTGAGGATTAACCCCAAGACCTTTTAGTTGCGTCCATCTTAGGGTGCCGCCAAAAGCGGACACCACTAGCTCACTGACAATGGGCAAAGATTTAGCCACATCATCTGAAAATATATTTAATTCACTTTGTTTGTATATAGAATGCACAAAAATTAATTTTTAACTAATTATATAAAAGCTACAAAGTAGAATAGGTTATGAGTTGAGTAAAAGTTGAGTCAACTTTTTAAAAACACAACAATTCACTAAATAATATCTGTAAATGTTGAAAATAGTAAGTCCTATTCTGTATATCTGTAAGTTGGATTTTTTAGTTGCAATGAAATCATAAAAATTTTACAGGCTTCATACCTTTCATTCCCTGAAAAGACAAAAATGTTCAAGGTTTTAAAATAGAATTGGAAATAGAATTGATGGATAGAACGCTTTTTCTATCTAAGTTTCTCGAGTTTTTTTATATCAACAAGAAATTCGAAGCTAATCAAGAACCTATACATAACCAAGATAAAAAAAAATGATTCCATCTGCTTGATGTTACACACATTTGATCGCACTCATTGTCCCTTTGGCCTTTTGGGCTATAGTGTATAAAAACAAGATGGCCCCGAAGTCTTTCGTACTGCTCATCGTCATGTTAATAAATGAGTGCCCATTTGTGTAAGGAAAATGACAAAGAAAAAAAAATATTAAGAAAATTGTTTAGGCTGTCAAATTACGTAAACATTGTCATAAATGAAAAATTCAGCGACAGCCTCTGCCTCTGCCACTGCCGCTGCCACCGTCGCTGTCGGCAGCAGCGAATGCCAACCGATTTATTCGCTGTGGTAAATTTGTCAATCTCGCCGAGAGTTTTTGTTCTTGTTTCACTTGTTGTTGTGGTTTAGGCTTTCCCTCGGCTTAGCCGTAGGACACACATACTCAATGTTTGAAGCTGCCATTTTGTTTACATTGCCATAGTCCAAACAATGGCTTTTTCGCCATTTTTTTCCGCTAGTCTTTGGTGTTGTTTTTCTTGTACGCTTTTTTTGATATGTTGTTGTTTGCCAGCTTGCTGTGAATCGTGATGCCGCTTTTGGGCGTGCGTGAGTAGGCGAGACATATTAATTATTCATTTCATTTTTAGAAATTTGGCTCGGCTGTTTGTTGGCCGGAAAAGTGCGGGGCGTTTTGCTACTTGGAGTCTGCTGCTGCTGCAGCATGCTTTGAACTGTCTGTGATTTATAAACACGCGCTCTGCTTTCGGTGATTTACTGCAAATTGCTTTATAATGTTATATAAATTTTGTTGTTACTGCCGTAACTGCTAAATTTTTTTTCTTCTGCTGTTGTTCTTGTTGTTGTTGTGGCACCCTCCCGCCGACAGTATGTAATTACAAAAACGCAACAGTAAACGCCAGGCAGAAATAATGGACAGCTACGACGCGTCGTCGACGTCGACGAGTTTAAATTGTGCGCAAAATTCACTTCACTTGTAAAAACTTAAACATTGCGCATACGCCACATTGGCACGACCTTAATTTTTTTGGTTTGGTTGTGGGTTTTTGTATTTTTTGGTGTCTTTTTTTTTGAGTTTGTATTGTAAGCTGTCGACAGCAGATGCGAGTATATGCTTCTTTTGAAACATTTTAATGACTACGCCTGGGAAACATTTTAAATTTATATGTTTGTATATAGGTGTTTACATATACAAATATATGTGTTTGTTATTCTGTTTATGCGGCAGCGATAATTGCAATTCGAAAAGAAGAGCTTGCTTATTAGTATTAATTAAGAATAATGCGCTATGAAATATTACGTGAGTAGTACTAGCAATATGTGAATATATCATATATGTAGGATTGATATTTATGTAGGATTGATATTTATTTGTTTATTAATTAATGAGTATAATGAACTATAAGAGTAACAACTTTAAACGACTTTAAAACGACTTTACAACTTTTCTTGACTACCGCTTTTCGACTCTACTCTGTTCTGCTCACGCTGCTGTTGTACGCCCTGCCAACTCCCGCTGTTGATCGCGCTGCCAACTCCCGCTGTTGATCGCGCTGCCAACTCCAGCTACTTATCTTTACATATATATGTTGTGAGTGTTGTAAATTTTGTTATAACAATCAACCGTGCTCCAATTCGGGTTTGTTTTGCGTGCTCCAGAAAACGAATTTTTTTGTCTATATTTCCCTTTATCGATAAATTATAATAGCTCTGCACTTTTTATCATTATATGCTTTTTACATTTTATTTATTTGCTATTTTAAATATTGCTTGTCCTTTTTTATTTTATCTTTTAAATAAAAATACAAAAAATATTAAATTAGCAATAATATCACTGTCCAACAGTGAAAAAGAACTTTTCAAGTGACCTAGTGTACGTTGTAGGTCTTGACGAGTAGATCACGATAGCGTTTTTCAAAATTGTCTAACACCCCCAAAATCGGAAGTTATTGCTTAAAATCCGTTTTTCGGGTACTGCGATCACTCCCACTATCACAACGTCGCCATTTTTCGACCGATTTTCGATTGCTTTACGGTTTTGGAAAGAAGAAGATTCAAGCTTTAAAATGATATACATTTTTTTATACTTCATACAAAACAACTACGAGATTTTTTAAAAGTTATCTAAGATTTACACTCTTTTTTTCGATTTTCACACTTTGAAGTCATTTTTATATAACATTTTGTTAAAACACCTTTACTTTTTTACATTTAATCTTAAATAAATTTTAATTCCAAGTAAGAAAAGTTATGGTTTATTAAAATCGGTCGATAAATGTTTAAGTTACGACGCTTATTGTAAACAAGGAAATTAAAATTTCATCGACAAAAAAAAAGTTTTAGATGGATAATTCGTTTGTTCATGAAGATATCGTAACCAAATTTGGAATAATGCTTAAGAACAATAAAAAACTTACAAGTGCCAAATTTGGTCGCAATATTTTAAAAAACAAACGAAATACAGCAAATTTTGTTAAAAAATCGATTTTTTGGAAGACAATTACTATGGGAGCTATATGATATAGTCAACCGATTTTGTTCAAATTTAGCGTTTTGAAATTTTTTAGAGCACGTAAGCAATGTGCCAAATTTGAACAAAATCGGTTGACTATATCATATAGCTCCCATAGTAATTGTCTTCAAAAAATCGATTTTTTAACAAAATTTGCTGTATTTCGTTTGTTTTTTAAAATATTGCGACCAAATTTGGCACTTGTAAGTTTTTTATTGTTCTTAAGCATTATACCAAATTTGGTTACGATATCTTCATGAACAAACGAATTATCCATCTAAAACTTTTTTTTGTCGATGAAATTTTAATTTCCTTGTTTACAATAAGCGTCGTAACTTAAACATTTATCGACCGATTTTAATAAACCATAACTTTTCTTACTCGGAATTAATATTAATTTAAGATTAAATGTAAAAAAGTAAAGGTGTTTTAACAAAATGTTATATAAAAATGACTTCAAAGTGTGAAAATCGAAAAAAAAAGAGTGTAAATCTTAGATAACTTTTAAAAAATCTCGTAGTTGCTTTGTATGAAGTATAAACAAGTGTATATCATCGTAAAGCTTGAATCTTCTTCTTTCCAAAGCCGTAAAGCAATCGAAAATCGGTTGAAAAATGGCGACGTTGTGATAGTGGGAGTGATCGCAGTACCCGAAAAACGGTTTTTAAGCGATAACTTCCGATTTTGGGGGTGTTAGACAATTTTGAAAAACACTATCGTGATCTACTCGTCAAAACCTACAACGTACACTAGGTCACTTGAAAAGTTCTTTGATTTTTGTCAATTCTGTAGGACAGTGTATTTATTGAAATTAAACACGACTTAGTTATTTTTGTTGCAAGTCAAATTTATTTTGTGAACTTAAAAAAATTTGTGTAAATATTCGTTTTGGGTTGTGCATGCTATTTTTTGTATAAGTTTAACAAAAAATGTAAAATAACTGTCAGTGATAATCTAAAAATATCAAAAAATAGCTAAAAATTATTTCATTATAAAATGTGTACTTTTTTAAAGTAATTTGCCAATTCGTATGAATTCATCTTGCAACAAAACATTTGTTTTTAGACCACATAAAAAATTTGTTTTGGTTGAATTCGGAGCTTCAAACATTCGATTTCATAATGAATTCGAGTAAAGTTTTCGGACTTGTTTTCCAGAGCACGGTCAGATAACTCGAATTCTTAGGTAAAGTTTGGGTAAAATGCAAAATTTCTTGATATTCAACATTTGATGCATGATTTTGCATGATTACAAGACCTAACAAATTGATAAAATGTTTTTTTTAGTCTGCAATTTAAATTTCAATTCAAACGGATTCTGAGTATTTTTTTTTTCTCAAACTTGTTAAGTTCAAAAAAGCGAAAAAAATTGTATTCCATTTGTCAATAGTGCATACTTTGGACAATCTATTCCTAAAGTTTCATGAGGTTCTATATTAAAAACCAAAGTAAAGGGTGATTCATTAAGACCTTTTTTTTTCAATAGGGATTTTCGTGTGGATCACGTGTGATCCATGACAGCTGTCAAAGGCAAAGTTGTTCAGTATTCATTGCCAAATCATTATGGAAAGCCGAATGATCTTCCTGCACGTTGCCGTTTTAGTGAATGAGCTCTTGGTAAGATCGATGAAATTCCGTTGTTTTCGACCAAAATTTTGTTCAGTGATGAGGCCCACTTTTGACTCCACGGTTTCGTGAATAAGCAAAATCGCCGTATTTGGGGAGAAGATCAACCCGAAGAGGTTCACCAGCTGTCATTATATCCAAGAAAAACAACGGTTTGGTGCGGTCTGTGGGCTTGTGGCCAATGATTGTCCGTATTTTTTTAATAATGAGCAAGGTGCGAACGTTACCATCAATGGCGCACGTTATCGGACCATGTTAACGGACTTTTTGCTGTCTGAAATTGTTGCCCGTGATCTTGACGACATTTGGTTCCAACAGGATGACGCTCCGGTTCACATTGCTAATGAAACAATGGCTCTATTGCGAGGTCAATTTGATGAGAGATTAATTTCACGTACGATCGTGCGATATCACACCGCTCGACTTTTTTCTTTGGGGTTACGTAAAGTCAAAAGTTTACGTGGACAAACCAGCAACGATTGAGGCCTTGGAAGCCAACATTACACGTGCTATTGGCCAAATACCAGTGGAAATGCTTGAACGAGTCATGGAAAATTGGACCTTCAGGATGGACCATTTAAAACGCAGTTGCGGCCAACATTTGAACGAGATTATTTTTAAAAAATGGCGGACGTAAAGTCGGGCGCGGACGACTTTAGGATACCCTGTACCACTAGCTTGTAATAAAGTCCGATTTCTTCACAAAAAACCAAAAACAGAAGTATTTTTAAGCAAACATTTTTTTTTGACCGATCGTTCCTATGGGAACTATATGATATAGTCAGCCGATTTTAATAAAATTTGACACAGTGCTTAAATACCTTAAAAAAGATATGAATGCCAAATTTATTTCAAATATCTTTACAAACAAACAAAACACATCGAATTTTGTATAAAAAACGTGTTTTTGGACCGATTGGTCCTATGGGAGCTATATGATCTAGTCAAACGATTTGGATTAAATTTAGAACAGTGCTTAGGAACTATAAAATACTCACGAATGTCAAATTTGGTCCCAATATCTTAACAAACAAACGAAACAAAACAAATTTTGTTAAAAAATCGATTTTTTGGAAGATCGGACCTATGGGAGCTATATGATATAGTCAACCGATTTTGTTCAAATTTGGCACATTGCTTAAGTGGTGTAAAAAATTTCCAAACGCCGAATCTGGTTACGATATCTTTATTAAAAAACGAAATAGAGCGAACTTTTCTTTAAAAAAGTTATTTTGGCCGATCGGTCCTATGGGAGCTATATGATATAGTCAACCGATTTTGATCAAATTTGGTACAGTGATTGGGAACTATAAAAAACTTTCGAATACCAAATTTGGTTACGATATCTTCATAAACAAACGAATTATTCATCTAAAACTTATTTTTTTTATCGAGGTCGTCTCAAACACCCCTATGGGAGCTATATAATTTAACCCCGATATCAAAAAAATAAAATAAACTTGCCTCCTATGGAATAATATGGGATCTAATGTGAAAGTTTGGTAACTCTAGCTCTTACCATCTCTGAGATCTAGGCGTTCACACGGACGGACAGACGGACAGACGGACAGACGGACAGACGGACATGGGTATATCGACTTCTCTATTCACCGTGATCATATTTTAGGTAACTTTGGGATGTCTCCGACGTCTCCTTCTATATGTTACATACATTTTCGGCTTGCACAAACTTAATATACCCTTGGACCATACGGTACAGGGTATAAAAATAAATGCCATAAAATATCCTTTCGAAATCATAAATAAAGATCCCATCATTCCTTTGAAATTTGCATTTGCCAAATCATTAAAAAAAAAAGGTCTTAATGAATCACCCGTTAACAGTCGTTTCAAGCTCGCTGTTTCGGCACGCGTCCCCAATGTACTCAAAACTTTTAACTCGATTATCTCAAAAATTCGTTTTTTGAAAAGCACTGTTACGATGAGCACGTTTTCTCGAACACCATTAATCCAATCGATTTGAAAGCTTCACACGATTGTACATAATTACAATTGCTGCTTCGTGAACGAAGGAAATGGAGATAAGACTTGAGTAAATATCTTTTAAGGGTGAATATAGGAATTTTTTACAGCTTAAAAATCTATTTTTTCAGAAAAACATGCACAACTTTTGTGGAAATCGAGTACTGTCATTTTCTTCGTTCACAAAGACCGTTTTGAGTTTAATCCTTAAAATCAGTTTGAATTTTGCCATTTCAAATAAGCCATTCCTAACTGATGTTGTTACCATGTGAAAAAGGTGTTTTTGTACGAAGGCAATAGTTCTGCCAGTTTTCATTATAAGCGAGTGAAAAAAATTATGCAATAACCTTATTATATCTACATAAGAAAAAAAAAAAAAAATTATTAAAATTCTTCTTATTTTTATAACAAGTGGATATTAAATAAATGGTATAATTTTTTGTTCTGCTAGTTGGATATTTTAATTAAACTCATTTCTGAAAGCGTTATTAATTTTTATCTGAAAAGATAAGGCAAAATATTGATTTTACTATTGAAGGAATAATTATTTATTAATTATTCTTAAATTTTTGGCTCTTCCAGCTTACCAATTTGCTTTTGAGCGTTTCGATTTTAAAAAATTATCGAGGGTCTACATAAAGAAAATGAGTAATTAGGCTTATCTGCCTTGAATGCTTATTAACATCAAGATGTTACAATAAATAAATGCAAAATGAAACAATCTCTCTCAGAGATGCTTAAATTAAATTTAAATAATATTATTTTTTGAATTTCTCCTTTTTGCGATTTTAAATAATTATAAAATGTCGCACGCATAAACTGTCTATGCTTTTGGCGCAATGTTAATGCAAAATCTTTGTCTGTTACAAATTACAAGCATGTGAGAATCTGTGTCATTGTGTGTCGGTTTATCTGTCAGTATTTATGTAAATTCTCGGTCATGTATTCACTTTTTATTGTGTAAATTTCTTGTAGCTGAAAATTAGAAATGTTCCACTGCGTTCAACTTCACTGACAGTGCGTGGCAAATTGCTTTCCGAACTCTGCTGCCACACGCACATACACACGCACACCAATACTTGACAACAACAATAAAAAAAAGCAACTTCGATTTTTTTTTTTACTTTTTTACGCCATTTCCGTTTTCCAACAATAACTGAAGAACTCAGATACACACACAAATAAGGATAGATACCAACTGCGCCACATGCAGCCTGACAATTTGCATGAACTTACACAATACAACAGTCAGAGAAAACGCATATATAAAAAGTACATATAAAGTATATAGTATATACATATGTACATGAACATACATAAAGTAATATCAGCCTTGCATTAGAATTATGCGCAGCCTTCGCATCCAAAATGAGCAAAAATAGCAAATAATAACAGGCGGCGTTGGAAATATTTAGTCGAAATTTACGTTGCGTATACGCAATAAAAGCTGAAGCTATTATAGAAGTATTAATGCCATGCAACAAAAAAATACAATAATAAACGTGTTAAATTATCGATCTGGCTATGTTAAAGCTCTTGAATATGCGATTATTATGATAGCAGAAATAATTTATAAATATCGATACTTTTGTGGGCATTGTCGAAGGAGATAGAGTAAAAATTAGGAAAGTTAAGTTTTAAGGGTATTCAAAAAACTTTGGAAAAATAGACTCCCTGTACCTTAAAGGCATCGTGCGTAAAAAATAAAATTATGCAAATAGCAACGCTTTTTGCTGTGAAAAACAATTACCGAAGTTGGTTCTCCCAATGACCTGCAACACTTTGTGGCCTTGTTTGATATAAATAAACAAATTTTTGAAAAGCTTGTTAAAGAATTTTAGTTCAAAGATTTCATAGAAATAGTTGAAAATATATGCAGTAGAAATAAACTAATAGAGAAACAAAAACTAAAGTTCAGCAAATATTATGACTCTGACCCTGCTCCTGTACAAATGTTATGCAAGTGGCATGAGACTGTACTTATCGTTTTGCTCATTTCCTGCCTTGATTTTGTAGCGGAAGTGCAAGAGCAAAAGAAATTGGGCAGTAAGTGTATAAGCGGGGGCAACATGGGGGGCTGAGAGTGCCCGATTTATGCCCAACACTTTTGTCACTTCAATAACTTTGCTGTCATGTGCACTAACCTACCTTAATGCTTCTACTCTTTACAGCCGGCAGAGCACTCGACGTTAAAACAAAAACGGAGGAGAAATTTAAGCAACCAAGGACAGCTTAAAACAACAAAACAGCTAGCCAAACAATTCGCCTTTTGTCTGGCAATTGGCCAAGTTAATAGAGCAACGGTTACTGTGTAGCGCTGCTGATTCAGCTTTTGATAATGACGTTGTTGCAGTTGCTGCTGATGATGCTAATGATGACGTTGTTAACTTGGCTACTGTTACCGTCCTCTGCCGCTTATATCGTGCACAACTAAGGATTGCAATAACAAAAAAAAAATACAAAGGTTTGCAGACAAGAGAACGCCCACAAACTACTTGCAACGAGCTTTCGAGCAACTGCTGCTGTCCATTGCCCGCACAGGTCGCCGGCAGGCAGGCTTACTGCATTTCCGGTTGTTGTTCCTGTTGTGCCGCCATTGCTGCCGCCATGTTGCTGCTGCACGCGGCGGGCTTGCTGCCGCAGCATGTGGCACATAGCATCTGCCTGGCCTGGCTGCTACTTTTTGTGATTGTGATGAGCGGTAAGTGTACAAAGTTCTTCCCTAGACCACAATAAAGTACAGTGAATGTTTATTCCCATGGCCTTACTTTGCTTTTCCATTTAGTTGTATAACGTTGGCACAGTTAATTGTCGACATTTGTTTGCGAGCAGGCCTTTGTCTGACAGACCGTCTGTATGTCAGTTAACCAACTGGCCAGTTGGCCATTTGTCCATTATGCGGCCCAGTGCAAAAGCCAACTAGTGCAATTGTTGGCAAACAAGTGCAGCGGAATAAGATTTTGTTTTCAATTAACAATTAGCTTGGTCCATCTCTATATTGTTTGTTCTAAAACTTTTGTCGGTGCCACAAAGTTATTTGCCAAAGTTATGCTCCAGCATATTTAATTTAAATAATAATATTGCGTATACGCCTAGCAGGCATAGCGTGGTATCTTTATTAGAAACTTGTTTTGCACAGTTCAAATGTTAAAAATAAAAACAAGCGCTAAATTTGTGATACATTTATGTGCACTGCATTTTAAATTGCAACCAGACTAATTGGCCGCTGGGAAATTTGAAAATTGCTGCAAAAACAACCATTTTGTTTAGTCAATAGACTTAAAATTGCGCATTTGAAATCTCGTGGTGCGGGCTAATTTTCACAGCTACAGTAAAAAGCTAAATAATAAATATTTAATTGATAAAAGCCTCAATTTGTCTGTTTCAATTTTTTGAATTGATTGAATTTAGCAACGAATTGTTTGGAGCTCAAAGTAATTGAAACGAATTGGGAAAATAATTTTAGAATTTTATGGAAATTAATTTTTAAAAAATTATTTAAAATTCTTTCATTTTGTTTATGCCAATTTAATTTTAAATAATTTTTATCTGAAATTAGCAAGCAGAATTTAAAATGAGCGCATTGTTTTATCGATAACTAATAGTTGCGACAGTGTTGATGTGTTACGCAAAGAAATTTCCCTTTTAATTTCCCTTTTACTAAAAAGAGCTAAGCCGTGCCTAAAATCAACGAATATTGTTGCGAAAGTAATACTTTGTATAATTTTATTAGCAAAGTCTGAGCAGTATTTTGGTGATAATAAAATGTTATAGAAAGTTGGATAGCTGAGAATGTGAATTTGTCGCGAAAAATAAGGGAAATATATGAATTTAACAACAATAAAAATATTTCATCTTGACTTTCATATAATACTTTGTTATATAATTTCCCTGCGATACCAATTTACGAACCTCCACTGTACCATAACAACGAACACATTGCGCATACACGTTGCGTGTAAAAATATAATTTGATAAAATTACGCATACGCCTAATTAGCTTGGGGACTAATTTTAATAACAGACAATTTACACAAATAACATAAAACGTTTCATAATATAAATGCCGAAATTTCGTTTGGCTTGAATTCATAAAACATTTAAACTCCGGTTGTGACAAATTGCGCATACGTCACATATGACCCAAGTGTTTTATACAATTTGTAAAATTACCATGTCCAAATTAATAACTATAAATAATAAAATTTGGAGCTGCAAATTTAAATTTGCACGCGCCAAATAATATGTGATGCCTTGGCCACAAAAAATTAGTTTCGCTAAATTGATTTATTTTAAAATTTGTTCAGCAAGAGGCGTGTCAAACAACAAAAGTTAAGCGCTTAATATAGTTGATTTATTTGCTTAAAGCCTGCGGGTATTTATTATATTTACATCAAATATAAACCTGTCGAAAGTTCAATAAAACCATTTAAAAAATACTGTAACTTTTAGATTAATTGCATTTTGTTGCACAAAAATATGGCACATATGGTAGTAGTTTTTGTTGTTGTATTTATGTGCAGCACAAAAATGGACAAAATATTTCAAAATTCAATTAAAACACAAAAGTAAACAAAGCAAAGCATATAACCAACTACGGTTCGGAGCGGTGCACGAATAGGGAATGCACTGCAATGTCTTAATAAAAGTATTGAATATTTGCATAAAACTTTTTTAAAAAGTTAGGATTGGCCAACATATCCGAAAGACGGTTTATTTTGGTAACTTAAGCTGTTATGAGCACCATGCACATACGGACAATGAGAAGAACTTATGACCTGCCTGTTACCAACTTTATACAAACATAAACTATCTCTGGGCCTATAGTTTTAGGGTATATAACAAAGAAGCAACTAGGAACAAATGACAGTATACCATTTCCGTTTAGTTTGGCTGTGTGCGTGTGTGTGTGTGTGTGCTTGTCTGGACAGGTGGGCGTGGAAATAATTAAAGCCAGGACAAATAAATATTGAGGACAATGTTGTTGTACAGCTGGCCAAAATGGCATGATGTTGAAATAGCTGCCATTTTTGGGATATTGACAGCAGACATTTTGACATTTACTGCAGACTCTTTTTATTTGCTTTTATTTGCCAAAGGCCATATGTGTCAGTGTGTGTCTGTGTGTATATAAGCGTGTGTGTGTGTGTGTGTGAGTATGTCTGCTAGCTAAAGTTTTGCTAAACGCTGCTTTAAAAATTTAAGCATGCTTTAAGCTTGTGTCTGTAATACAATATAAATATAAAATATTAAGTATACGTAAAGTACTTCTGTTTGAAGTGTCTGCATTCATTTCAACAATGCCATTTACAAATGACAAGTTTTTCTGGAATTTTTAGAAAAATGCTTATTCATTGCTTTGTTGAAGATTTTCACTGGAATCTTGTATTGTTAAACCTCTGGTTGTTGTGAGCTGTTTTTGTGTCGTTTACATTAAAGTTTAAACAGTTGATTCTTAGAAGATTCTTGTACGTTGGGAAGGACCATTTTTAGAAAAATATTTTCTGTGACTTATGTGGCTATTAGTACTAGATTAAAGACAGAAAAATATTTTTTGGATGAGTTTAGTTGGCTTGAAAACAAATCGTCTTCGAACAGAAACTACTTTTGAAAAAATTTCTGATCATCAAGTAAGCTATTCATAAGTTATTGTCCTATTTTTCAGTCTCTTTGCTGCACAGTATTTTTTTAAAAATTGATGTTCTAGATAATATTTGCTTTATGAAACCAAGACATTTGTTTTTGTTAAATAATAATTTTCTCTTAACTTAATAATATTGAGTTGAGACATTATTTGTTCATAATTAGGCAATTTTTTAAAACTAGAATTGCTTATAAAATAAAGGATGGCTTTTGTTTTGGGTTTTTTGTCCATAGAAAAAAAAAATCAAATTGACGAAATTAAATTTTAGAATTTTATTCTAGCTTATGCACTTACTAGTTGGGCTGAAAAGTTCGTAGGCTAAACCATATATGACGTTACTAGAATTAAATCCATGTGAGTTTCAGTTAGTACAATCTTTTAAAAGATTCGTGAGCTAATTTGACAGCTGTCGAAGCATTGGTTCGTGAGATATACCATTCTGAGTGAAGCTACTTTTGTTATTGTAAAAAACATGGAAAAAAACGAACATCGTGTGTTGATTAAACATTGCTTTCTGGGGGGAAAAAATACTGTTGATAAACATTATTCGAACTCTGCACCAGCAAAATATACGGTTGAGAAATGATTTTCCAAATTTAAGCGTAGCGAAATGTTACCGAAGACGATGCACGTAGTGGTCGCCCAAAAGAGGCTGTTACGGACGAAAACATCAAAAAAGTCCACAAAATGATTTTGGGTGATCGTAAATAAAGTTGTTCGAGATAGCTGAGCCTCTATAGATTTCAAAGGAACGTCTTGGACACATCATGCATGAATATTTGGACATGTGAAAGCTTTGTGCAAAATGGGTGCCCCGCGAGCTCACAGTCGATCAAAAGCAACACGAGTTGATGATTTGGAGCAATGATTACCGATTTTCAACCGTAATGAAAACGAGTTTTTCCGTCGATATATAGCAATGGATGAAACATGGCTGCATCACTACACTCCAGAGTCTAAGAGTCGAATGGATCGCCTTGAAAAGGATAAGACCATAAACAGCGACTCTTATAAAGCGTTATTGTAGCGTTTAAAGAACGAAATCGCTATAAAACGACCGCATTTAAGGAAGAAAAAAGTGCTGTTTTAGCAAGACAATGCACCGTGTCACAAATCAATGAAAACAATAGCGAAATTGAATGAATTTGGCTTCGAATTGCTTCCGCATCAACCGTATTCTCCAGATCGGGTCCCCAGTGACTTTTTCCTGTTCTCAGACCTCAAAAGAATGATCGCTGGAAAAAGATTTAGCTCCAATGAAGAGGTGATCGCCAAAATAAAGGTCAATTTTGAAGCTAGTGAGAAATCGTATTATAACAATGGTATCGAAAAGTTGGAAGTTCGCTATTATCGGTGTATCGCTCTCGAAGGCAACTACGTTGAATACAAAAATTCAATTTTGACAAAAAGAAATGTTATATATATCATACAATACATACTCTAATATCTTTATTGATGCCAACCAAAAGTCCTTTATTTTTATCTACTTAAATTTGCTTTTTTTCGCACTATATCGTTTTTTAATCCAACAGCTCATTCATCAATCGCACAATATACCCTACAATCAATGGAAATGCTTTGTTAAGTGCAATTATGTGTCAGGTTTTTATCATTTGAAAAACTATTTTCCAATACGTTTGATTTCAATTATGATTGATTTTGTGTTAAAATAACAACAAATAAACAAACCAAACACGTTGAATTTATTTATGTTTTTAATCAACTTTAAATAACTTGAAAATTTTTACATTTGATACTACTGCAAAAAATGCAATTTATATAAAGTCCCTGAGTTATAAGTGTTTATGATTCATAAAAGCAATTGCTTGAGAGTCATGCTCTTTCAACCAGTCACATAAAAGTGTGCTGCAATATTTATCTTGGAAATTTTTTTTGCCAATTTTTTTATAATAATATGGTTGAAGTTGGTCAACAGCAGCAACTTCACATACACAAATAAACTCTTCTCTGCCACCCTAAATGCAAATAAATTTGAATGCCTTTGACAAACACACAGTGCGGAGTTTGTTTGTTATGGCCTCGACGACGACGTTGCACAGTGGGCCAAATGGCTTATTTAGCTGAGATTTATTAATAACATATGAAAATTTTTTTTCATATTTCATTTACGTATTTCTTCAGACAATAGCAACACAATGAGAAAATGTTGCTAATTTTTCTCAGATAATTTAATTTTGTAGAAAAAAAACTATAAATAAAAATAAATAAAAAAATTATTTTTTGTTTTATATAAAAGAAATTTTGTTTCTGTCTGGTTTCGTCCGAATTTAACTATTTTTATAGCTTTTTCTTTTTATAACTAAAAAATTTCAAAAAAGACAGCTCAAATCCATTTAGTCCGCATATGTTCTTGTTAGAGAAATTTATTTATTACTTAAAAAAAGGTAATTATCCTCAAAATAAATGCATTTTGTAGTCAAATATTACCCAAAAAAATATTTTTATTTTTTATTTATTTTACGCAAGCGATTCGAGCTAGCCGCTATACCCCAAATTTAGATAGCGCAAATTTCGTAGAGAAAGAGGACTTTTTTAAAGCGCAACTTTTGATCGTTTGGTTAATATGGGATCGAAATGTTAGTCGCTTGTCGAGTATCACTCCAAGATATTTCGCTTCACTTTGAATATTAAGGGGCTGGTTATCTAGCCATACTGCGAGTGGAGTCTTCCTCTTTAAAGTGTATAAAACCGACTGACATTTGGTTGGACTCAAAGTAATATAAGTCCGCTTTCTTGAGGTACTCCAGCTCTCATCAGCCTGGCAATGAAAAGCGTGTTTTTGATGTCAATAATAAAATCTTAATTTTAGCCAGAAAAACGATCAGCCAAACTCTGTCAAACGCCTGTTTGACTTCGAAAAATAACCCCAAACAGTTTTCTTTGTCGTCGAAAGCTTTAAGAATGGGGTTAGCCACTCTATTTACCTGCTCGACCGTGCCGTATCCTTCCCTAAACCCAAATTGATGGTCAGTTAAATAATTGTTATGTTCATTGATCCTTTTAGCCATCAAAGTCTCCCGAAATTTGGCAAGAGTGGGGAAGAGGCTTATTGGACGGTGGGATTCTGGGTCCGACTCATCTTTTCCAGTTTTCCTGATCATGAAAGCTATTTTCCATTGGGCAGGGAAGTGTTGTATTCTTATTATTGCATTAAAAATCAGCGTAATAAACAGAAGGGCTATTCTGTCATGACCTGGGGCCTTTGATTTAGGAAGCTTTGTTATGTTTTCTTCAACCTCATTTAATCGGATGGGACGAACGGCAACGTCATTTGGAGTGGTAATTCAATGATGCTGAGAGCTTGTCTTACTTATTAATCCGTGGCCAGTTTAAAAGGCGTAAATCGCTCTTCGAGGTGCTGAGAAAATTTGGCAAATATTGAACGAAAAGCTGCGGTTCATTTTGGACATTTTCACGGCTCAAAAATTTAATTATTTTTTAAGTTAATATTTTTGGTAATCATTATACATCAACATCGAATCAAAAACCATTTCAAAACCATTTTTCTAATACAACAACGTTTTAAAAAATGTATAATGAAAAAAAAACGTTTTTCTTGTTTAAATGATTGCAAAAACTTTTGTTGTGTTGGCTTATGAAACGATAACTGGTAATAAAATAAAATCCTAATACATTTATACGCATATTTCAAACTATTTGGTCCACTGTGCTAGCACACTGTGACAGCAACAGTGAGCGCAAATTGTGTGCGCAAAAGAAATCAAATAAATAAATGCATTGAAATGAAACCTAGTGAGCAAACAAATAAACATGCCAACACGGCTTAAAACAAGCCCAAAAAGAGAAATAAACGTAATTGGAAAATGGAAAATAAAGTATATGGAGTGTTGAGTGCAGATTGTTGATTGTCGAAAAAAGGATAAGAGTGGAGGGAGTAAATAGTTGCAGGACCAGCAGCCAGGTCGCTTGGCAAATATTTGCAACAAACTTTAATGGCAAGTCAAGTCATTCAACGTTTTCAAAAACTCAAACGAAAACAAAAAAATTGGCAAGTAGTTTCATAAAAACGAGAAAGCAACGAAGTGTTTATACTCTTGTGGGCAGCTGTTAAAGATACTCTATAAAGTATAAATATGATAGATTAGCAATGTGTTACAAAAACTGCTGAAGTATAGTCTATTTTCAGTAACTCCAACAACTTTAGACTTTAAAGCTTTAAAACTTATAACATGCCATTGAGACAGCAATCAGATGCATCTACCAAGCAATATACCCATCTAAAGTTACTTCTGACAGAGTAGAGAATAAACAAAACTGTATGAAATTCAAGTGGCATGCCAACTTAGCCAATATGCCGAACTTGCACAACTTGGAAAACACAGTCCACACCAGCCACAACAGCAACAACTTTTGGCTTACTCGTATAAGCCAGAGCTCGTGGGTAATTGAGTATGAATGTGTAGTTGGAGTGGGAGCTTTAGTAGCACGACTATGTTGGAAGCGTTTTTGATATTTGCTCAACAAAATGAGGAGTACTAGGTTTACCAGGTGCACGGCAGCAGGGCAGCTGGATTGGTGTGGGAGCTGCTCAGTGATCCGCTGCTGATGGCTGGCAAGCAAAACAACTGGAAAATGAATTCGATACATTATCATGGCGTCAAGTCGTGCGTGGTCGCTGAATGGAGTCAGGAATTGGCAGCTGTAGCAGCGACCAATGGACTTGGCTCTTGGTTTGGACCAAAGTGGCTGCCGAAAAGTATAAATTACATGTAATACCCGGTGTGCCTTTATCGATGGCAAACCATTTTTTATGCGAAACACCTGCAGCACGAAGACCGGTTCGGAGTAAGGGATGTTGAGGGTGTTTGTGTGGGCTTGAGATACAGGGAATGTGCGCATAAATGAATTGGCAATGAACCACATTCTTGTTTCAGTTTCAATTTCTTGCCAACGACGCACATACATTTATTTATGGCAGTGCACAGTGGTTAAAAACGTATTGTTTTGTTTGTTGGCATAAGTTGAAAGAATTTTTGGTATGATAGTATTTTTTATTATATAATAAAAATAAAAATGGGTAAATATAGCTAAACCTTTAGCGAATTCGTTGAATCAACTTTGGCCATAAAATTCTTATTTCACATCGGATCAATTCGTTCGACACATCAAACTAATGCTAACGCCTTGTCCCAACTTTCAGCTGATTTCTTCTTACAATTTTTCAAAAAAGTAAATTTATGCCATTTTTAAAAGTGCTAGGTAAAGCCGAACGCCTATTTTTTTTGCTGATTCTGCACAGATATGATCTAAATTTGATTATTTTCGATTAAAAATTAAAAGGGCAAATTATTGTTTTACAAAACTGAATTTAAATGTGACAAAAAACTTAACTTAAAATTATTCTCTAAGTTTTATCAGTTTTTCCAAAATCAGTTTTATTTTTATTTTTCTTTCAACTATAATATATATATAGTCACAAAAATTATATTGTGAGTCTAAATGTCGATTGACAGACTAATGCCATGCTACCATTTTGGTTTTTTAAATGAATTACATAACAACATTCATATGAGTTCGTAAGAAATACCTCACTGTCGGGTTTGCCCCACCTCACTCTATTATTTGATGGAAATCTAGGATACCTCATAACCTGATTGCTTGACTCTTCAAACGTTTATTGGATTATTTAATTATATTGAGTTAAGTATATATAATGGCTGTACTAAGATAGCGCTGAGTATGACGACATCAAAAACGTGTTGATACAATAATTCTTGGTGCTCTTCTCATGCCCAAATCATTGATGAAAATCAAATGCCACCAGGCAATCGATATTTCTAGGTCCTCAGCAAATTCTCCAACGGTAATTCGACGATTGGCCAATACCATTTTCATTACTTCATAAATTTTTTCCGGCAGGCTCTTCGTCGTTCACATCTTCTCGTCCTTCTGAGAACATTTTGTACCACCGATAAACGTTGCTTCGGTCCAAAGTAGTTTTTCCGTATGCCACAGTCAACATTCGGAATACATCCGTGCACTTCATTTCGTTTTTCACACAAAATTTGAAACAGGTTCTTTGATCCATTTTTTTGAATAGGTAAAAATCGAAGACGAGCCAAAACACGAGCAAGCAAAGTAACTGTCAACAATTAGTGAACATTCAAAATGGCCGAGCTTGTCGGCATAAGTGAGAGCCATGATTAATCGAAATTCGAATATACGTAACCCTCGAAAATTCAATTCAATTTCGCGATATTGCCAAAATACCTGCAAGTCACATTCGGGCAGCTTGCGATTCATTTTTGGACCGTCTCAAGGCCATAGTGAAGGCAAAAGGTGGCCATATTGAGCGAAAGTAAATTGTTTCTAAATTTCGTATTATTTTTACACACTTTGTACCATGAATTGAGTAAAGGTAATTTTCCAAAATGAATTTATGGCCTTTTTAATTGGTGCCGGACCCTGTAACATCTAACTCAAGTTTCAAGAATTTCTTCTTTTTTTTTTATGCCAAAAAATAGGCATTTTGAACCAGTGTGCAGTGCGGCTAGATATGTGTGCGGGTGTGAGAGTGTATGAGTGTGAGTCTGTATAACAATTTGATAGATACGCGGAATGCTCGAGAGCCAATCGACAGCCAACATAAATGCTCAATTTGGGCCATTTGGCGACAAGTTCCTTTCGGGTACAAGTACAATACGACATTGCAGCACATTGTTGTCGTTAATATGATGGTTGTTGTTGTTGTTGTTGTGACTCCCAGGGTAAAAGCAATTTTACTAAATCTGCAATTGTTATGTCTCCATCTCTGTAGCATGCTACTAAACAACTCACTTTACTTTATATGTACCCATGTTCATGACCATGTTCCATGCCTATAACCATAGTCTTGGGTTCCTGCTAACTTCAGTTTTATCTCCCTTGGCAGCGCTCATTTTGGCAGCAATAAAAGGCGAACGTTCTCACACGTCAAATATTTATATTACATATAGTGTTGTTGTATGATTTGGGTATTGATTAGACGGTTCGCTTAGTAGCGCAAACTTTTTACATAAGGACCTTTCAATAATAATTGTATCGTTTTGTGTTAGTCTACGCTGTTTTTACTACATATTTATGTGCCTATATATGCATGTATATACAAAGTATATATATGCTTTTATGTTCGAGCATCTATGCATATCACAAACGGTGAATGGCTCAATAAACAAGGCATATCCATGACC
This sequence comes from Chymomyza amoena, assembly GCA_037043745.1. Classification (NCBI taxonomy): domain Eukaryota; kingdom Metazoa; phylum Arthropoda; class Insecta; order Diptera; family Drosophilidae; genus Chymomyza; species Chymomyza amoena. The sequence continues at coordinate 53,019 of JBAMAX010001542.1, forward strand.
ATAAATCATATGAACAACTTTATTGCATCTATTAAGAAGTTTATGTATATAGTTAAAATTTTATAGAGCAAAGTTCAGCAGGAACTGGCAATTAGGCATAATCATTATGTATGATGTGTGCCACAAATTGTCTAAATCCATACCAACATGCCATTTAAGACCACATACACACACACAAAGTTAGTCTCATTTGCACATATATAGTATATAATATAAAGCTTATTGCAGAGCAGCAGAGAGACAATGAATCTTGAAAACTCGAGCCTAAAATTGCAATTTGCTTCGTGCTTAACTTTAAATCCAATTTTGTCTATATACTTTCATAAATAAATTTATCGAGTTTAATTTTTAAGCTTAAAATTGACACGATTTGCATATGCATTCAAAATGTCAAGAGTTTTGAGTCTTGTAGATATGTCCTAAATTCTAAAATAAAAAAAAAAAATTAAAAGAAATCCATTTTGTAGATAGCATGGCAGACCATAAGTTTTATTTAAAAAACGATTAGCATAGATACCATATGCTTCCAAAAACTGCTTTGTCTATACGCAAATTTGTCTTAACATTTTGATATATTGCCGCGGCTTGGTCGTATCCTTTTTTTTTAAGTGGCTTAGACCCTTTACATTAAGTCTGACTTATAACACATGCGAGGTGTGTTCAAAAAGTATCGCGAATTTTGAATGTTCGCTGGTTACGTATCTCGAATTTCGATTTTTTTGTGGCGTTATGTTGGTATTCATGTCTCTCACTTATGACGACAAGCTCGGCCATTTTGAATGTTCACTTAATTGTTGACAGCTGCTTTGCTTGCACGTGGTTTGGCTCGTCTTCGATTTTTACCTATTCAAAAAAATGGATCAAGGAACCTGTATCAAATTTTGTGTGAAAAACGAAATTAAGTGCGCGGATGCATTCCGAACGTTGACTGTGGCATACGGAGAAAACTTTTTAAACGTCATCTCTCATTTGACGTCTGCGATTCTGGTCTCACAGCTGAATGTAAGGGTTATTAAGTTAACTTGAGAAATTTAATTTTTAAATAAATTTTGCTCGTTCCTGACTGTTTATCCTATCATAAATCATTTGTATAGCATTCCTGGACACCAATATTTCCCTAACTTTCAGGAGCTACAATCTTGGGGTGATTGATATCAATATTTATAGGATTGTAGAAATTGTTCTGAATTCTACACATCTTAAATCACAAAAATTTTCCTCCTCCTCTTTAAGAAGCATCAATGCGCCAATGAATAATAATTTTCTAATTATATTTACTTTTAAAATTCTAATTAAATATTATAAGATTATTAGAGCTTTTATTTTAAGCTACATTAAGCTTTTGCTAAACATATTGTTATCGTTAAAAGTTATGTTAATACTTTATACTTCCAGTTAAAGCCAAATTCTATGATAATGTTTTAGCCAAATGTTAATATCCTGAAACGTTTTGTTACGCATCTGCTGTGAATTGAAGTAACTTGGCCACTACTATCCTCTAGTATCGACAAACGTGGTCCATTGATGAGCACTGATTACCCTGTTTTGTGTTTATTGGAACCGTGTTTACGTTTGCTACGTGCTACATACAAAAAAGCACTTGAACCCACCACATTCTTACAGCTAGCTGTTGGCAGGTTGATGATATTCCCAAGAGCGCTCTTGAAGCGGTGCCTCATAAGTCGCACTTATGTTGCGCAATTGCTACACTTTTTTGTTGTTGTTATTTTTGTTGCTCTTGAGTGGCTTGAAACAAAAACAAAAACAAAAGCAATCGAGAATAGAATGCGCTACAAGAGATGTACATTGGCTGAATGATTAATTTTTTGTTTGGCGCTGAAAAGTATGCTATGTTATTTTCATTTTCGAATACTAGCATTTCCGTCAAACCTATTAAATAGCATATCCTTTGCAACATTTCCGTGCTGGCACTTTAATAGCCAATACATAAAACATTTTTTAAATGCCCAACAGACAGACACACAAATACACACACACTCTCACAAACCATATGTAATGCTGCTACATTGGTATGCGGGTGGTATATATAGTATATGGTATGGTATGCGTTGGTATGAGGTATACTGACTATGGTCAGCTGGAATCCTGCAAAAAATAAAAAGAAAAATTATTGATGAATTTTGTTTTATTGGACCAGCATGCACCTTTTAAATTGCTTTATATTTGAAGCGCTTGGCTTTTTTTCATTCGATTTTTTCATTCGATATTTGCTTGTTGTGCTGCTACCCTGTACACTATAATCTATGTAAGCTTTGGGTATATCTACTTGATTTGTTGCTATCTCGCAATCAGCAGAAAGCATATAAAAATGTGGTATTTCCAGGACTATTTTTTTAGGGTGATGAAATTTTATATACGATCGTAAAGGATTGAGCTATTTTTACATATTTTTTAACCAATAGGTAGTCTAGACAAAAATTAAAAAAAAATTTACCTAATTTAAAAAAAAAACGTTTAATTGGATCGTATTTCACACAGTGGTAGATATGAGTTCAATATATATTAGAAAAATAGCCCATATCCAAAATATTGAATGGTTTTTGGAGTAAATCCCTTCTTTAATTTCCGAAAAAAATTTTCAAAAATCTCCATAAATTTTTAAGTTTTTTTGTCAAAATTTATCACTTTTAAATTTTTGAATGCATTGGTAATGGAATTGAAAACGAATAGAAATTAATCTTACATCCAAGCCAAATTTATATATTCTTGGATACAACAAATTGTCCTTTGCAATGGGTCAGGGATGCCATAGTTGTCAACAATATTCCTGCAAAAATGTGTTAGCAATGAGCAAGGGAAAGTGGAGTACGTGGCGAAAGCATAAAAATCGGATTTGGGAGCACAGAAACACGAATCCGAAGAGAATTGTTCGCAAAGTACAGTTGAGTACTCGAATTAAGAAACGCGCTAGAGCTACTTATTTTAGTAGTTGAATTCTTGTGAGTCTAATCAACAATAAAACGCAGATTTTTTAAAAAAACCACGAATCAGTCTCATTTCTTTTTTTTTTTTGGTATTAGTTAATTGTGTGCAGCGTGTTCCACCGTCGACTGATGTTAATTTTTATTATACCCTGTACCGTATGGTACTAAGGGTATATTAAGTTTGTGCAAGCCGAAAATGTATGTAACATATAGAAGGAGACGTCGGAGACATCCCAAAGTTACCTAAAATATGATCAGGGTGAATAGAGAAGTCGATATACCCATGTCCGTCTGTCCGTCTGTCCGTCTGTCCGTCCGTCCGTCCGTCCGTGTGAACGCCTAGATCTCAGAGATGGTAAGAGCTAGAGTTACCAAACTTTCACATTAGATCCCATATTATTCCATAGGAGGCAAGTTTATTTTATTTTTTTGATATCGGGGATAAATTATATAGCTCCCATGGGGGTGTTTGAGACGACCTCGACAAAAAAAAAGCGTTTTAGATGAATAATTCATTTGTTTATGAAGATATCGTAACGAAATTTGGTATTCGAAAGTTTTTTATAGTTCCCAATTACTGTACCAAATTTGATCGAAATCGGTTGACTATATCATATAGCTCCCATAGGACCGATAGGCAAAAATAACTTTTTTAAAGAAAAATTCGCTATATTTCGTTTTTTAATAAAGATATCGTAACCAGATTTGGCGTTTGGAATTTTTTTAGACCACTTAAGCAATGTGCCAAATTTGAACAAAATCGGTTGACTATATCATATAGCTCCCATAGGTCCGATCTTCCAAAAAATCGATTTTTTAACAAAATTTGTTGTGTTTCGTTTGTTTGTTAGATATTGAGACCAAATTTGACATTCTTAAGTTTTTTATAGTTCCTAAGCACTATACTAAATTTAATTCAAATCGGTTGACTAGTTCATATAGCTCTCCATAAAATCGGTCCAAAAACACGTTTTTTATACAAAATTCGATGTGTTTCGCTCTTTTTGTAAAGATATTTGAACCAAATTCGGCATTCAGATCTTTTTAAGGTATTTAAGAACTGTGTCAAATTTTATTGAAATCGGTGGAGTATATCATATAGCTCCCATAGGACCGATCGGCCAAAATAACTTTTTTAAAGAAAAATTCGCTATATTTCGTTTTTAATAAAGATATCGTAACCAGATTTGGCGTTTGGAAATTTTTTAGAGCACTTAAGTAATGTGCCAAATTTGATCGAAATCGGTTGACTATATCATATAGTTCCCATAGGGCCCATCTTCCAAAAATCTATTTTTGTTCAAAATTTGTTGTGTTTCGTTTGTTTGTTAAGATATTGGGACCAAATTTGGTATTCGTAAGTTTTTAATAGTTCCCAAGCACTGTACCAAATTTGATTGAAATCGGTTGACTATATCATATAGCTCCCATAGGAACGATCGGCCAAAAAAATTTTTGCTTAAAAATTCTTCTGTTTTTGGTTTTTGTGAAGAAATCGGACTTATTACAAGCTAGTGGTACAGGGTATCCTAAAGTCGTCCGCGCCCGACTTTACGTCCGCCATTTTTTTTGCTGCTTTTGTACAACAACTCTGCCTTTGTTACTCTTGCCCTTAAGATAAAGCCACGTTACTCTAAACCCAATGCCGTAACGGAGTTTTGTAACTTTTTTGTGGAATATTTCAATGGTTGTTCTTGTTGTTGTTGTTGCCCTTATTGTGGCCAAACAACGCAACAACATTTATATTGCTTCGTGCGGCTCTTATGGCAAAACGTTGCCGGCATCTAAAGTGGCTGCGATTAGTTTGCTAATGTTGTAATTTCATCATAGCCGGAGCTTTCGGGTGCAGCATTTTGCCAGTCACTGTGCCGTCCGGCCACTCAGCGCTTAACTAAATATCATCAGGTACTTGCCAAAACGCAACACAACAGCTATCCAATACTGGGACCACATTTTCTGCCCGTTTCCAATTTTTGTCAGGGATTTTCGAGCGCAGATCCTCGTGCGTATGCTGTGTATGTGTGTGTGTGTGCGTGCCTGCCTTTGGTTTCAAGTTTTGTCGACTCATTGAAGTGAGTGGCTTTTTATTTGCGAGAAAATGGCAAACATTTTTTTTTCTTTTTGCGTTTTAGCCAGCAGAGTTTCGGCTTGGGTTTGACGTATTGAAAAGGAAATGAACTCATAAAAAGTAATTTGGCCATAATGCCTCTGCTTGAGCTTTTGCCTTTGGCTTTGACTGAGTGAGTTACTTGATTTCCAGTTGCAAATAAAGTTTCGCTTTATTAATTTTTATATCAAGTGCTGTTTCTGTTTCCTATTTTTTTTTTCGAGCTAAGTGCGCCAAAATGGGCTTTGAAATAGCTGAAAAAAAAAACTTAAAGTTAAGACAATGATATTGCAGTTTTTTAATGTTTTTTTTTTGTTTCCTAGGAAAGGAACATTTTAAATACTTACTCCCTTAGTTTGTTTTTTTTTGTAATTATTTAAATTTATTAAAATGTTCTTTGTTTTTTGTTTTCATTTTATTGTGCTTCGGCAGCTGTTTATATCGCCATCAATTCTTGGAAATGTTTTTACATTTTGTTATATGGAATAATAAACAGCTACGACGAATATTTTATCCTGCTGTTTGAGTTTATTAAGAATTTCTCAGAAACGATGAATTGTATGATATGGTATTGTATGGTACATTACTTTATATATTTATTAATTTGAATGCCACTAACAACTAGCGTTAATATTATGAGAAACAAAGAAGTTCTTCAAGTGTAAATAATCTAAAAGCTGCACACAAAAGGCATTTGATTCAAATGTAAATAATTATTATTATGATTCAAAAGGATTGGAACGCAAATTAAATTGCGCCCAACTAAGGCCTTAGGTTAATTTAAAAATAAAATATAAAGTACGAGGGTGGATTGATAAGTTTCCGGCCTGACCAAGAAAAACAACGTTTTTAAGATTTTTTTTATTTCTCAACATAATCTCCTCCAAGGCTGATACATTTCTCATAGCGGTGTTCTAGTCTAGTAATGCCATCTCTATAGACTGATTCGTCAAGCTCCTCAAAATACCCATTTACAGCTTCGATTACTTCTTCATTGTCCGCAAATCTCTTACCGCCAGCCATTTTTTGAGGTTAGGAAACAGATAATAGGCCCTCGGGGCTGGGTCTGGAGAGTAGGGAGGGTGCGGCATCAATTCAAACTTCAGATCGTTGATTTTAGCCATCGCAACGATTGACTTGTGCGCTGGTGCGTTATCGTGATAAAACAAGATTCTTTTCTTCGCCAGATGAGGTCGTTTAATTTTCACCTCGTGGCTCAAACGTTGCAATAAGTCTGCGTAGTATTGACCAGTGATAGTTTTACCCTTTTCAAGGTAATCAATGTATATAATACGTCTTGCATCCCAAAAACAGTAGCCATAACCTTGTTCGCGGAAAAAATAGTTTTTGCCTTCTTTGGGGTTGGTTCCCCTGGTCCAATCCACTGTTTAGACTGTTCTTTGGTTTCAGGAGTGTAGTGGTGGACCCAAGTTTCGTCAACGGTTATGAATCGACGAAAAAATTCGCTTGGATTACGCTTATACAGCGTCAAATTGGCGGTAGAAATGTTTTTTCGAATTTCGAATTTTCAAGAAAAACACAGAGGCGTCTTGTTCAGTGTGCTCTCAAATCTAAACTAACATGGCGATCGAGCTGAAACTATTGCTACAAGCTATCTAAGGATGGTACTATAGAACGCCACCTCAAGGTAGGCCTAGTGGCGCCAGCTCTTGGTCAGGCCGAAAACTTATCAATCCACCCTCGTATATACAATAAATACAATTTTTAATATGAATTTATAAATTGCTCCCAAATTCATTAAACTGATAAAACTATAAAACTGAAACCGAATGCTTTGTTGCAACCAGAGTTAATACGAATTGCCAAAATAGGTTGGAAAAATACGCATATTATTTTTTTAATATTCTTTGATATTCTTACATTATATTTACTCAAAAACAAATTCAATTAAATTTGTTCCGCTTAATTTTTTCTGTTTTGTAAAACAAAGCTTTATTAAGTAATTGGATTATAGACACATAATTTAAAATATTTCTGTGCATTATTATTATTTCGTGAAGGATATCCCAGAAAACGATTTTTAATAATTCCGATGTTGATTAATTTTTTTGTGAACGTTTGGAAGAGTATCTGGAACGAAAATTGTACAAATAGCAATGACATGGGAATGTGTTAATAGTTCAAATCCTATAAAAAGTAAAAAGAAAAATTATTAATAAATTTTTTTTATTGAACCAGCGTGAACCTTTTAAATGGCTTTTTAAAAGCGCTTCGCTTTTGTTTCATTCGATTTTTTCATTATATATTAGCTTGATTGTATACTTTCAATATGTGTTATATCGACTAGATTGGTATATCACAATCCGAATATTTTATTCGGATTTGTTTTAAAACAAAATTTATTTTTTTTTTATTTTAAACGTGTGTTTTGTTGCAAGACGTATTAGAAAGAACTGGCAAAAAAGTGGAAAGATGTAAGCAATTCGAAGAATAATAATCAAAGGGCTCAAATGACAGAACAGGACATATGAAAGGTACCAAAAAAACATATTGAAACAAAAATCTAACAAAATAGTATAAATTATTAACGAATTACGGTATTATTATTTTTTTTTTAATGCTTAACTTAAACAAAAAAGAAAATACAATTTGAAATTCTTGCGCAAGAGCAGAAAATGAAAAATAATATTACAATATCTGATTCAAAGTAAAGTAAACTAAAAGCATAAAAATATTATAAATATTTTAATCAAACAAATGAAAAATGAAATAGAGTTAAGTTGAGTATGAATCATCAACAGAAGATAAGGATAAGTAAAATATACTTATATTTCCCAGATAGATGAGTATTTTTGTTGCAGTATTTTCTTTTTGCTTTTTTCATCCGCAGAGCTTGCAAGTTTTCTACTGCTTTGTTATATTTATTTATTTATGACAAACTTTTCACTCGCATTGATACCGAATAGTTTATAGTTCGCTGCACTTCGAGACTCTCTGGCATATCAGCATCATAATTTGTATAGCAGGCCGAGCCAAAGGATGCAGTCATTGCTCAAAATTTGGAGAGAGCTGCTTGGCAACAGTAGCGATACCAAAGAGGATGAGTAGTAAAATCCATAAATAAAAATGTTTCCTGCTATAGTTTACCTGGTTTTCGTTTCAAGCCTATGTTATAGGACCTTCGTATTTTGTGGTCAAATTTGGTAGAGTGGCGTTATAAATTTGGGCCGTGCAGACGAAACCAATTTTTTCCCTTTAAAAAAATCTTTTGTTTAAGAAGCTTCAGAAAGATGAAATTCAATTTTAAATATTGAATCGGTATGAATTGAAATTGAAGTTTTACAAAAATTTGAAGCCAAAATGAAATATAAACCAACTTTAATAAAATTCGATTGGAAATCGGAAGTTTTTTATTCAAAGAAAATAAACTTTTAAATTTACTAAGCCACTAGCCAGTGCTGCAAGCCACACCGAACCGTTTTGTTACGAGACAAAATTTAAAATTATTTTACATATTTAGTCAGATTTTAAATCGATCTATAAAAAGACTGATTTTGACATATATAATTGGGGTATTGACCAAGATTATACTGAATGTTTCGATTGCTTGTCGAGTTATAGATAACGGAATATTAAGATACCTTAACAAGATATTTGCCATAATAAATCAAAATGTTTAAAAATGTTCTAATGCTAACAAAATTTTGAACTTTTAAATTTTAAAAGAAAAAGAAAAAATTAAATAAATCTTTTGTTATTGCAGAGAATTTTAAACTCTTAAAATTTTATAAAGTATGTTAAAAAATATAAAATACGGAAATCTTTTGTTCCCTAAAAAAACTGATTTTTTCCCCTTTGAAGTTGAATATTGTTATATTCATTGATACGGCTTATCAGGCCTATATAGAGAGGAAGGAAATTTGCAAATTGAAAAGTTCAGTACATTTTCCCCCAAGGCCCGAATTTACTCTAAGAATTTTCTTGTCGCAGAGCAAGTTTTAAAGGAAAGATAATTTTTAATTGCTCAGTAAAATGTTAGCTTCTGGACCAATGATTTTTATCGTTCTATTCCGATAATAATTTTAAGTGTTTCGGTGTTTGTTTATTAAAAACAGATGATTAAATAATTATCTAAATTGGATCATAATCCTATAGGTATCGGTTGATTTCCAATGAATATATATATATAAACTAGCCGGCCTTCGGCACGCTCGCTCCGCTCGCTCGTCTAGAAACACGTTGACTATTTTCTAGATGAACTGCTAAATGGACAACGGTTGGGTGTCGTTCGTGAATTTGGAATGAGAAAATTCGCCATATTGCCTCGTTTCTGCTAATGCAACATCCTATTTCATATTGTGAAATTTCGTCATTCACATTGTCGGCTCTCACACCCAAAATCGCCATATCGCTTCCCTTATTGACGTATTTGCAGATATATTTTATTGATTTTACTGAGTTGCAATACTCGACGTTAATGTGGGCTTTATACGTTTTTGATAATAATGGCGAAAATGGAACAACCCAACGATTGTCAATTTCAATTTCTTGTTTTTGCACTTTGATTGTGGTTGATCTGCCATTGTCTTCTGTTGATCTACGGCTATATAATGGGTATCCATCGTAGCCCGTAACAGTGTCCGAAGTCAATGCCCTTGGATATCTTTTGAAGCATTTGCCGTCGATCATGCATAGTGAAGTTGGGTTGAGCACACCATATGGTCCGTGGATCATATTCTTTGTGATAACCTCGAACAATTCTGGATCCTTTGTTTGAACTGGGATTTCCGCCGATATCACATCATCAATTTCATGCGGTAGTATTTTCTGAGGTAATCCTCTCTTCTGCCATTCTACCGAATACATCCAGCAGCGAACCTCTCCGAATACACTGCTTTTGATAATAAGCAGGCTTGCTGTATCATTGGGAAATTTCAGTGCTTGGCACTGGTCACATACCTTGTTCATTGTTCCAATTACAACAGATTGACGCGAGCTATAATCGGTCGTATTGTTATATTCGAATGCAGCTCTGTGCAGATTGGATGCATTGCGCATTCGCCTGAATGTTCTTTGGATTAAATTCTGTTCTGCATGGATTTCATCTGATTGATTCTGATAATCCCGATTTCGTCTCATTCTCATTCGAGCATTCATATTGTATTCATCTCGTTCTTCTGTTGTATGAGCAGAATGTGATCTTGCTTTTCTTAATCGATTCAACTTATTCCTTTGTAAACGTTGTTTCTCAGCTTCAGCTGTTCTTTGGGATGATTGCAATTGAGTTCGACGCGAACGTCTGCCAATGTTACGTCTTTTTGGCGGCATTATGTGCAAATATTGATCTGATCATATGTATTTTACACAGAAATCAAAACATGAATCGTTTATAATTTTTGTGTATTTGCTTACGGCAAAAACTATTAACTAAAAAATATTAGTTAATCTGACAATGTACACAATGCCAACCTAAATTAAAAAAAAATTTTGTATTGGAAAATCAAATTGTCCTTTTTAGTATTTTCGTCGCAATTTTGTTATATTTTCTCAACCTTATACCATCCTTGGACTTCCACTAACATTTCAAGACCAAAATTAGCCAAATCGGAGAGAATTTTATATATAAGATAATAATAAAAAATATATTAAAAATGTTGTTAAATCGAAAATTTTTTTTTGTCTTAAAGTTTTATATTTTATTAAAAATCATATTTATCCCCTTATGTATTCTAGAAACTAATTTTTAAAATACAAATATATTACGTTAAACATTTTTCCTATAAGTAATTTACAATCAGACTGGAGAGTGGAATCAACAAAAATTATAAATTGTATGATTTTAAAATGTTAAGGGAATTAAGAGAAAAAATTGTTAAATGGGTTTAGTATAGAGTATTTATAATTAAGGGGCAAAGAAAACATTCTTGGATGCATTTTTGGCTTTAGCACAAAAATAACTAGTTCTAAGTTTGTAAGCCTATTTTACTTATTTTTCTAGTCCAAGAGTTTTATATTTTTAATCTAATTGATTTTGGTTTCTTTTGGGGCATATATTGGTTCCAATTTTTCTTTGACGATAGAACTTTTAAAATAATATTTCATTAATCAAATGATACAATTTCTGTTGAAAAAATTAACTCTATAAAATTTACGATTTTGCATCAAGTTCCCCGGCTAATAAGTCTGCATACTTCCTCCTATAAGTTACCTATGGGTAATCTTGACTGTAGATGAATCACTTTATATGCAAAAAAGAAAAAAAAATCAGCGCACATGATAGAAAGAAAAAGGGAATAGATGGAGCATAAGGGAGACCATCGAATGTGTCGAAAGTTGGTTTTCTCTGCAGCCCTAGCTACAGACAATATTTTACAGTGCAGCTCAAAGAGAAACTATGCAGCAGGTTTTGTATCTTTGGACTACTTGGGATTTGCTTATTTTCCACAACTTGTGCGTTACCTGAGCAACCTTGGCATGGTCTGAGCCAGAGTTGCCATGTTGTCGCATGTTTTGCTTTATTGCTTGGTCTTGCTTTGAAAATGTTTGGCATTTCTGAGCTTAATGATTTTCCGCTGCATAAAGAATGCGCAGGTACAGTGCCCTATATTTCCAATCTGTCTGCCTTATCACACTGGTTTATTGGCTGAAATGTTTATTATACTATATAATAATGTATATTGATTTTTTTTATGAGGTGCTTTGTAACTGGAAGCTCAATTTAGAACAAATTGCAAATTTTGTAAACCTAAGGCGGCTATATTTTAGCTGGTATTAGTAAGAGTAGGCGCGATTTCGCAGCTTATCACACCAAGCAGTTCAAGCAGTTTTGTCATTGCCCTATTGACAAAATAGGAAAACCGTTGTGAAGCAGCAAATTGCCTCGTCACACGAGGGTTAGGAGACTATTTCAATTTTTGGCATAATTTTGTAAAATATATTTTTTTGTGCCAAGTTGCTATCTTTAAAATTTGCGTATTTAATAAGTTCAAAAATTTAAAAGTGCTGCCGCCTCCTTCCGGTGACTTTTGTTATGCGTGTGTAGTAAAAATAAATTCAGTTCTTTTGTTTTTTTTTTTTCTTCACGTTTTGCACAATTGGCGCAAGTTGGGGTCGGTCAGACTGGATCAGAATGTTTTTCATGTGTATTCAATGAACCATAAATTTCAAAGTGCCGCCGCGCCAGACAAGACGACGCCGCCAGCTGCCAAGCCATGCTTCCATATACTACGTTGCTGCCAACTGCCAAGACAACAACAATGGCAACAGTAACACAAGCAGCAACAAAAACAACAAGTGCCACAAAAATACAAAAAAAAAGTATGAGGCAAGCAAAAAAGTTTAAAGTTTTGCAAAGTGTTGACGGTCAAAAGTTTGTCATACACCTGCTGCTCTTTGATGTCCTGGCCATTGTTATTGTTGTTGTTGGTTTTTATATTCCTTGTTTTATGCAGCTTGCAATTTTCAATTGCATTATAAGTTGCTTTACTGCTTATGTTGTTTCAAGCGTTCTAACCACAATTGTTTGTTGCTATTGCTTTTTGTCGCCTACATAATTGGTATTAGACAATAAAAACAAGACAATGGCGAAACACACACACACACATACACACATGCACTAAAAACGGACATCATAAATAACGAGTGCAATGGCTACTCTCTGTCCAAACGACACAACAATAGCAATGTATGATAGTAAGAAGAGAGAGCAAGAGAGAGAAACAAAGAGCTCAGTGGGAGCTGAGGCGCAACTAAGCCGACTGAGCTCCCAACACTTTGCAGCCGATGCAATAAAACCTAAACTACCCAAAAATAAAAGAATATTACGGAAAAAAGAAGAAATAAAAAATAGAGCAAACCATATTCATTGTTTTGCAGAGAGCACATAGTAAAGCGTGATGAATGTAGGATAGTGTACTTTGAAAAATGTGGAGAGCGAAAGAGAGAGAGAGAGAGAGAGTGTGTGTGTGTGGGTGCGACAGGAGCAGGCATTTTAGTCGATGATGTCGCTTATCTAGCAAACAATTTTATGCTTCCGCTTGAGCGACAAACAATGGAGCGTAAATATCCGAAAAACAGAGCAGACCAAACTAAAGCACAGTCGGCTCGAGTTGAGTACAAAAGTGTCCAGAGATTACACTGAGAAATACAATATCATAGTTAGTTTACTCATATTTAAAAGTTTATTTCATAATAAAGAGGAATGTATGTCGTTCATAATGAAAAACAACCTCAGCCAAATGGCCATCACAACCACGCTTACAGGACCATATCCTTTTCATGAAATTTTCCATAACCAAATCGCAAAGTGGCAGCCCTATGTCCTCGATAGCCTCACGAATTCTATCTTTGAGGTCTTGAATCGACGCTAGGCTGTTGGCGTAGACCTTATCTTTCACGTGGCCCCTAAGGAAGAAATCGCAAGGTTTTAAATCACAAGATCTCGGTGGCCAATTGTGATCACCTCTTCGAGAATTAACTCGGTCCGGAAATTTTTCCCGTAAAAGAGTAATGGCATCGTTGCTTGTGTGGCACGTTGCGCCGTCTTGTTGAAAGTCAAAGTTGTTCAGATCAATACCATCCAACATCATTAATCATCTCTCGATAACGTAATACATTCACCGTAACTGTTGATCCAACCTCATTTTCGAAAAAGTAAGGTCCAATGACCCCACCGGACCATAAACCGCAACAAACAGTCACACGTTGAGGATGGAGAGGCTTCTCAACAATAACTCTTGGGTTTTCCGAGCCCCAGATGCGACAATTTTGCTTGTTGACGTAGCCACCGAGGTGGAAATGGGTCTCACCAGTCAAAATGATTTTCGATGGAATTCCGGATAATTTTCATGCATTTCAAGGACCCAATTAGCAAAGACACGGCGTTGTTGATGATCGGCCGGCTTGAGTTCTTGGATTAACTGAACTTTATAAGCCTTAAGACCCAAGACCCTTTATGCAAAATACGGTGTAATGACGTTCGTGGAATGACCAATTCCAAAAAACGACGATAAATGGACAACCCTGGGTTTTCTTCAACACTTTGGGCTACAGCAGCAATATTCTCAGTTGTTCTTGAGCGACGACGTTTACGGGTTTTATTCTTCACATCATTAACTTGTCCCCACAGTTCGAATTGGTCCACCAATTTTTGTATTGCGGTCCGACAAAGTGCTTCACGACGACCCAAAAATGCTTTAGTTTTACGAACTGTCAAGATTTTCACCATTTTTGTATTGAATTTTAATAATTTCAATGCGTTGATGATGAGTGTATCGTTCCATTAGTAGTTTCTAGTTGTCAAAGAATAAAAGCTTCAAAAGTGACAGCTACCGAAATACCGGGTGATTCAAAATAACACCTCTTTTTGAGAAAAGTTTTCTGAAGCAGCTAAGGTTTCTCAAAGAAATAGATACGTGTGCAGCTACGAAAACTAGTTGATTCTAGATATCCTAAGATTAATAGATAACATACCCCTTAACGGACGTCATACCGTATTTGCAGTTTACGTCAGTTTAGAATAGAATCTGTTTTGTTTTCGAAACGAAATGAATAAAGTTGCGGAGTGTAAAGAAGAATGTCCTAGATTCTTTAACTTTGTAATTCTTTCGACAAATGCGTTTTATAGTCGTAGCATCCTTTGGTAAAAACTATAGATTGTGTAGGATACCTTAAAATAACACTTTTAGCTTAAAAGTCATCCAATTTTTAGGGATACATTTGTGATTGGTCTTGGCCTCACTAGAAAGTATTGCAGTAGCAGCATTTCGTGCAGGTGCGAGCAAGACAAGCACACGGTGCATAAGATATGGTGCATAATATCCGTTACTGGAAATGCTTCTGACAAGCAACCCAGTAGGAATTAATGGAACAGTCGGCGCGTTGCAGATTATTGCTATTTACCGACGCAATATGTATCTTTTTTTGCAAAAACTCGCTGTTTTTCCAAAATTACTAATTAATTATTAGCTTTTAACAATCATTATCATATCATAAATAAATAAATAAATAAATAAGGTATAATAGGCGAGAAAATTTGAAAATAGTATACAAATTAGGCGAGTTATAAAACGACTTAAAGTTGAGGTACCCATGTAGGATAGTTCTTTGATTTTCGTTATAGTCAGGTTATGCGTTGCTTAAAGTTCTTGAATAGAAACTCAAGAGATTTTGCAAATATTATATGAGTTGATCTATGAAATACTAGTTTACTGCAAAAATAACTTTGATGATGCTTCAAAAAAAGTAGATCAAATTGAAATAAAAATTTCTCCCAGTGTATTGCCAGTAAACTTTCTAATGACAAAGAAAATTGTGAAAATGCTTGGCATACAGCGCATATAAATGTACAAATGAATGCATGAACAAATGAATGACTGACTGTGTGAGTGAGTAAGTGAGTGAGTGAGTAAGTGAGATGAGTAAGCGAGTGCGTTGCATAGAAAGGAAACGAGTCCTGATGTATGCATGTCCGGTGCAAACAAGGCAAGCCTCAGCATACTTGTTCTAACATGTTGTATTAGTATGTATATAGTATTTGTCTCTGCATATACTTTAGATTCAGCTTGGCCATTGTTAAAGGCTTCAAGCACCAGGACGAAAGGAGTGGTACAGAGAGGCAGAGACAGACAGATAGACGGACAGCACAGAAAAATTAAAAAGGGACAAGAGCAGCAACAACAAAGGAACGTAGTTGATAAGATTTGGATTTGTCTACAACATTTATTGTTCCCTCAGTATATACGGTATATCGTAAATTGTTGTTGTTAAATTTTCCTTTGGTTTTCCACTTTACTTGCTGCTTACTTTGTTCATTTTTGTTGTTGCTAGCTGAGAGGCAATGAGAGGAATGTTGGCTGGAATTGTTGTGGAGTAAAATGTTTTTTGCGCAATTGTCATCATGACCCTCAGTCAAATATAACACACACGTACATTTACTTGCACACAGATACTCACATACACATTGCTCAAATAATGCTAACCCAAATGGCTATAAGGAGAGAAAGATACAGTTGGAAGGAGTGCAAGCGAGCAAGCCTTTAGGTGTTTGTCAAAGCTGTTTTGCATACTTTGTGGCGTTTGCAAATATTTGACCTTTTTTTCGGCCTTTGCCAGGCAACGTACGAAATAAGCGATAAATAAATACAATTTGGTTTGGTCTTTTTATTTGTATTTAAGATTAAGCCGATAGAACACGAATATGATGGCCAAAGCAAACTACAGTAGTTGCTAACAAATTAGAAAGATGAGTCTTTAAGATGTTAAGCCATATGATTGTTATTTAATGTTTATGTATTTCTTAAACGCTGTTGGTTAAATCCATTAAAAGATACTAAACTAGAAAGCTTTAACGATTTAATAATATGGGGTGCTCATTTTGTTGGGCCTAAAATAGCTCAATAACAATGCAGAAATGCAAAAGTGCCAGACTAAAAATGTAGGCAACAATAATCAATTTTTTTTAAGTACCATCACTATTCCATCAGTCCGAGAAGGAATCTGCCGCTTGAGAAATTATTAAGCATATGATGCAATAACAGCATGTAAATAAAAACTCATTTAATTATTTTATTTTTTTTTCCGAAAAGGGTACCTCACTGAGAGGTGGGGCACTGCGACCAAAAGGTCTTTTGTACCATACCCTAAGGTTAAAACAAAAGACTTTCGGCTTTCCTCCAGAATATCAGTTGGTGTTGACCTGAGATGGAAGCGACTAATTCGTTCCTTTCCCATGTGACAGGCTCTGTCCCATACCAGCGCTGGGCAGTCACAGAGAATATGCCTGGTGGTTTCATCGTCTACTAGACAGAGCCTGCACTCTGTAGAGTTCGATATGCCAATTGTCTGTAGATGATATCAAGCTGTGTGGTGGTCAGATAGGTAAGCTACCAGGAGCTTTAGGTCCGCTCTGCCAAGACCTTTTGTCTTGATTGCATCCAGAGGTTTGACAAGTACTTTTGCTTGACGAAGCCCCGGAATGGAGAACCAGTATCTCCTATGTTCTCCGGCGGCCCATTTGTTCATCATGGTTTTGATCGTGGACCAACCAATACCACAAAACGGCGCAGGAGATGTAGTCAGGGTGGAGGCATCGTCGTGCTAGATCGTCAGCGATCGCGTTACCATCCACTCCCAAGTGTCCAGGCACCCAACATAGCACGACTTTGTTCCGGGCGGATAGGGTATGGAGGTAGTTATAGCATTCTTTAACCATCTGGGAGGAGATGCTCCAGGAAGACAATGCCCTAATGGCAGCTTGGCTATCTGAAAAAATGCATTTACGCCACTAGTTCTCTTGAGAAGGATATTAAGGAGGCAGATCTCTATGGCATGAATCTCCGCTTGAAAGACGCTGGGCTAGATGCCCATTGCGGTAGAGATTCTGGTGTTGGGTCCAACGATTCCAACACCTTTACCCTGTTTAGTTTTGGACCCATCCGTGAACCATTGTTGCCATCAGGGGTTTCCACAGGGGCTGCCATCATCCCAAGTCTCCCGGATAGGGAGAAGAGATCTAAATTTCCTGTTGTGGAAAAGTTCCGTGATCATAAGATCTGATCTAGAGTAGACCGATACGTCAGGAACTCTAAAATAATTTGGAAACAAAAAAAAGGCTTTCTGAACTGGCGAATTTTTACTGTACTACGATTTGTGTGGGTATAAATATTTTTCCTTTTGTTTAATGATCATCAATGTGAATCTTAAAGCGGCATTATGTGCATAAATTTTGTGCCTAATGTGGTTAAATAGTGACGAACAAAGGCGTATGCCAATGCTGGGGGTTCCCTCAATCTCTATTATGTGCTCCGGCTATCTATCTATAACACACTGAAGAGCCAGTTGTACGCAGCAGTAAGCGTTCTGCAAAATCCTTTGACATCTGACATATGTTAAAATCCTTTTGTGTTTGGTTATGTGTATGTCTGTTTGTGTTGTGTGTCTGTGCATATCCTAGTGTGCGTTTGCAATTTCCGTGCACGCCAAATGCATTCCTAACGACAATGAAAAGCGCTTTAAAAAAAAAAAACTCCACCCAATCACACACAGTGATTTTAATTAATTTTAACCTAAGTCCCGAACACTGAACTCACTGCATGAACCTTATGTTCATTTCGCTACGGTTGAAAGTTTAGCTGGTTGATGAGCTCGGTTCCGTCAATCCCCGAGAGAATTTCAGCGGCAGCAGCGGCAGCTGCAACTGAAGCATAGCAATTTTCACCGAGCAACTTGAGCAACTGTTGCCTAGTCTTTTGTGATTTTCTATTCCATTTTTCGCCATCTTTTTTGTTCAGCACCTAATTTAATTTGCCAAGCTCAGGCGAAGGCGTGTGGGCGTGGAAATTTGGGCAAAAACGCCCTGCCGAGCCTGTCTAGTTACAACTAACTTAGTAGCTGCAGCTGCACTTGACTCTAGGCCCCATTTACCGCCAACAAATACATACATATGTAGAAGGTCCCAGTATGAGGCCATGTTGAGCATATTGTTAACTTTTTGCCAACGTGCTGGCAACTCTGGCTTATTTACATATTTATAACTTGTAGCAGAGCCAGCCAAAAGCTGTAGCTGAATTGTGTGCCATGACTTGTATCTTTTGTTTTCATTTTGTATATGCATATACGTATATATGTATATATATATATATATATATATATATATATATTTATGTATATATAATGATTTGCAGCCATGCATCTCATATTGTAAAGTATATCCTGTGTAAAACCAAAACTTCACCTTTATAGTCAAGTGTAATGCAAATCATATGCAATGCTACGTTTAAATATGCCGCACTTGAACTTTGCCCAGATACATATTATATCTTTCTATGCCTTTAGTTATTCAAGAGTTGCAGAGAGTGAAGCCGGAAGCTCGAAGTTTCAAATTTTTCATTGTTTGACTAGTGAGCGTTGGCATATTGCCTTATCTTGTTGCATTATATACTTTTCAAAAATACACATATATATATATAGGCTTTAGTTATGTTCCATAGAGCTAAAACTTTAAGAGCAAACACCAAAGTACACGGTTGTGGGCAAAGGTTGCCAGATATAATAATTTCCCATGAGATTCGGCTCGGACTACGTAGTGTCACTGACTTTGTTATTCTTCTTTTGTAGAATTTAATTATTAAAATAATAGCAGCTAGATATTGGGGCTTTTTTAAAAAAAGGTATCATCAAAATATTGGCTAAGCTGGGGCAAACCCGACAGTGTGAGTAAGCCTGAGCTTACACTGTTTCTTCGCAAGCTTTAGTGTTGTCGTGCAGTGCATAAAAAATAATCAAAATGGTATGACTGACGGTTGTCTGTCTGTCTACATTTAGTTGCTCAAACGACAAAAAGTTTATTTTTACGATTTTCAATTTAACTTTTGTAAATTTTTGTAACTTTTTAACGTTTGTTTTTCTTTTTAAGAACGCTAAGTGGACTATATACTATAATCATAAAACCCATATACAGTAGGTGAAAATAGTGTATAATTTTTGTTATTAATTTTACACAGTGAGGCAAATCCAGATGTCCAGTTCGAACCAAAAATATGCCACCAAGCTGTTTGGACAGCAAATACAATAACTCTTATCAGTTACTTGGATATTCAATCCAATCATCCTTTATTAACATTCTCTCAGCTTTCATTTCGATTTATATTTTATAAACATTAAGGTTTTCCTACATTTATACATTCAGATGGGTTAAACCATAATTTTTTTGATTCATAGTCGAAAAACTTATTAATGTAGATCATATCTCTGCTAAATCGGCCAGAAAATAGGCGGTCAAGCTTATCCCACCATTTTAAAAAATGACAAAAATTTACTTTTTTTAAAAATAGTCATAGGTCAAAAATTAGTAGTGGTCAGTAAAAATCAGTTGTTCCAAAAAATTGCATTTTATATAAAACACGAGTTGATCTGATAGTAACATAAGCATTGTATAGCCAAAGCCAAGAGGCAGGTCGCATTTGTTCCACCTTACCCTATAGAAATAGTATAAACCAGAAATTTCTTGTCAAGCATACAAATTCTGTGGCATATTAAGCTGTTTTGCAACTTGTATTAAACATTACCAAAGTAAGCCACTCTGTAACTGTTTGACAAACGTCACGCCAAGCTGTCAGACAGCAAAGCCATTGGATATGTTTGCCTTGGCTCATAGTAGTTGACACTAAACCAATGCGTCAAGTCGCCAATACCTTGCATTTGTATTTTTTTATATTTTTATTTAAAATGCACATTCAAATGTTCGCTTTAATAACGTATGGCATATGTGGCGTATGAGTAATATATGCATTGGACCCCATTCCAAACAACAACAGCAATTCATTTTCACGTCTTTAGTTAGATGCCTCAACAATTTTTAACGCAGCTCCAGTTTGTTACATTCAGCGAATATAGAATGTTGCATAAAATATGTGGCAGGAGCAGTGAAATTGTGTGGCAAGCAACGGCAAGCAGGATGCGAGGGCAAAGGCATTGACAACGCCAATACAGGTGTGCACAATCCAAACGAGTGACATGCAAATGCTTTCAACAACAATTGCAATTCCTGCGTCATGCACACCCACACACACGCAAGCACACACACATGCACACACTCTTCCTATCACCATTTTGAACGTCGAATTCGCAGGTATACTTTTTTTTTATTTTTCAGCTATATGTTTTTTTTGCATCTTTAGATGGATCTTTAGGGCATATGCATTTTGGTATGTAACTTGTGTTACATGAGTGTTTTGCATACAAAATAATTAATGCACGTCTAATAACCAAGCTATGGTCCAGTAAGTTAAGAGCCAGCGAATTTCCATGGTTTGACAGTTTCTCCAAATATCTTAGCGATGATTTGCTTATTTCATCTTTGACGTAAGGAACATTCCAGTCTTTGTGAATCTTTTAGTTGCTACATACCAAGGAGCGCCTGCGATGTTTCTAAGAATTATCGATTGATATCTTTGCAGTATTTCGATGGTCGAGGTGCTCGCCGTCCCCCATAGCTGCATAGCATACGTCAAGACTGGCTTAAGAACTGCTTTGTAAAGCAAAATTTTGTTTTCCAAACTAAGCTGCGATCGCAGAGCTTGGAGCCAATACATTTTTTTGTTTTAATTTTAAGCTGCATATGACGGATTCTTCATCCGGTATGGACATACCATTAAATTAAATAGATACAAAGAACTATTAAGATATATCAATTTAAAAAATTAACCAAATTATTACTAATTTTAGAGTAGAAATTAGCAAGGGCCTTTTAAGTTGTCGTTTCAACCAGCGAAGTAGAGAGAAAATCCGATCCGGCCCAACTTTATGATACCTTTAGCTTCATTGTGTTCCGAGGGTCAGACGAAATTTTTCACTCAAAAAACATAGCCTAAAAAAAATTAATTTACAAAAAAAATTTCACAAAATTTTATAATAACAGTAATTACACCGAGCCCCTGTCCCTCTCTCTCATCGGGCCTGTATATATAAAAACTTACACGAATCTAAATGTTTTTTAAAATTATTTTTGTAGAACATAAAAATATTTTCGCTACAAAGTTAATTTTTTGTCGTGCTCTTGGATAGATGTTTTAGTCAAATGATACATTGAAGGTGGGTCATGTGTTGGTTTGTTTTTTAATTGTATTTTCCCAAAAAGTTGGCAAATTTATGTACCTAATGGGTAATGAATCCAAGAGCGACGCCGGCAGTAGCATAGCAATCGGTAGGGCCACTCATGCCGGTAAGGTCGAGGAAGAGTCCTGAAGCTAAGAGCAGTCCACAATAAACGTTGATGACTTTTTGGCAGCCAAATTGCCATCAGGTAAGCGTCTGTTTCCAGATATCAGGGTAACTAAAGAATCATTGAACCCTTCACTCATTGATTCTTATAAAAGATGTCAGAAAAACAGTAATGGAAACATGTCTCCAAGGGGTACCCATTAATTATTGGTAAATTTCGATGCTACGACAGCCAGCACAGAGGATTTGGAGGTGCTAATTTCACGTTATAACGGCAACACGATGAATGTAACCAGAGGCTCTATGCTCCATTTAGGAGTCCAGAGAAAATAGTAGTAATATACCTAATTTAAGTTTGAAACTACCCATTCATGTATGAAATGTAATATCGCCCAAATAATATCACAGCTGGCTCTAAAGAACCGTTTGCGAAAATCTTAATTTTCAATGACTTATTTTTAAGAAAACTCATCTGGCTGTTCTCCAATACTACGAACGAATAAGCGACACTAATAATTGCCCATGAACTTTAATTTTTGGGACAATTGAATCTTCTAAGCATGCAAATGTGGATCGCCGTGCAAAATTTAGCGTAGACCGACCATTTTATTTCGATTTTTAAACGATACATGGCAAAGATTGAGTAGTTTTGAACTTCATATTCATATGTCGAAAAGCATCCGAACTATGAGTGTTTAACAACCAAACCAACAGAGAACCCGTTCTATTTTTTAAGCTGAAGCAATAATACTTTTTTAAGAACAAATAGACGTGCATCAATTGTTGCCCGAATCATCTTTTGTTTTATTTATGACAGGAACGTGCAATACTACACTATGAATAATTTGTATAACAACCTGCTTTAAAAATTTGTTCGTCTGCACTGAGAAAAAATCCTAAACTTGGCGCCCAATAGAGCGCGAAGTCAACACAATAATTTATTATTTACTTCAAGTTTTAACTTTCTAAGTGGTGGGATCCATAGGGATGGTATATTTGAGTATATATAAAGAATTATGTATAGTGGAGTACAGTGTATATTATAGTCGCTATGTAACTGAGCCTTCAGTTTCGTTTTCGATTTTTCTTCATTGCCATTCGCCGTGTGCCGTAAGTTGCGAACAAAAAAAAAAATGGCTGCTGCGTGTTCTTTAACTTGCTCACCCATA
This sequence comes from Chymomyza amoena, assembly GCA_037043745.1. Classification (NCBI taxonomy): domain Eukaryota; kingdom Metazoa; phylum Arthropoda; class Insecta; order Diptera; family Drosophilidae; genus Chymomyza; species Chymomyza amoena. The sequence continues at coordinate 75,920 of JBAMAX010001542.1, forward strand.
CTAACACACACACACACATACACCTATTTGCACCCACACGCTCTAAAAAAACTCATACGTTCATATACCCGCGGACAAAGCTACTGCACTGAAAAAAAAAACCAAGAATTGTAAAATTGTCAAATGCAGGCCACGAGCGATTTTTATATAATTGAGATTACAATTTTAATTACAGACAGAAATTTAATTAATAACAAAGGCAAAATATATTAATTTCAGAATGTTTCAAACAACTGCCTAATTGGTGCTTTATACTCTTTGTAACAATATCAAGTCTCAATAGAGAACAAAAAATGCTTATAATTTATGAGTGAAAAAGAATCTTAATTTAAACAAATTCATACTCAAATTAAGTTAGATTCATTTTTTTGAGTGTGCTTCAAAATACCACAGCGTTGAATGTGTGTTTGTGTGCGTATTTTTGTATCTATGTGTGCTTAGCAACCTGCTTTTGTTTACAGCAGCCCAAACGTCAATGTTTACGTCAACGTCAATGATAACGCCGACTTCGACGTCGACGTCGACGCCAGCAGCAGCTGCAACAATCACAACAACAATAGCTGTTGCTTCATTTCATGCTAAAGCGTCATATTGTGGGCATTGTTTTTGTATTTGCAGCTAGTGCTGCTGATGCTGCTGATACTGCTGCAGCTTGCCCCATGTTACTCACTCACTTATGCATTCACTCAAATATGCAATGCGCCACAAAATTGCAATTCCCCACTAAGATTGATGAAAAACGCCAACGTCAATGCCAGCAGCACCACTTCAAAAGCACTCTGCCCCCTGATGCTTAAAAATACAAAAAAAGGTCGAGCGCGGACGACATTGCCATACCCTGTGCCACCAACATTGCAAAATTATATTAATTAATCAAATTTGGTTACGATATTTTTCTAAACAATCGAAAAACAAACGAATTTCGCACCAAAACGTGTTCTTGAGCGATTCATACTACGGGCTCTATATGATACAGTCAAACGATTTCAAATTGGATGGAGTACTTGGGAATTATAGAAAACTTTCGATTGCGAGGTTTTATAACGATATCTTCATGAATAAACGAAGTACAACGAATTTTGTAGAAATCACATTTTTGATTGATCCGTCCGATAGGGGCTATATAATATAGTCAACCTAATTTGATCATCTACTTCCGAGTATCAAATTTGGTTACTATATCTTAATAAACAAACGAATTATCCATCGATAACTTTTTGATTTTTTCGAGGACCTCGCTATGGGAACTATATAATATAACCCCGCTATCGAAAAATAAAATAAGCTTGTCTCCCGTAGGATAATAAGAAATCTTATCTGGTAGATTGGTTGATTTTACAATCTCTGAGATCTAGGGGCTCATATGGAAGGACAGACTTTCAGGCGGACGGACGGATATGGGTTTATCGCCCTCTGTAGTCACCCTGATCATACCATGGCTAACTTTGAAGGGGGTCACCGATATCTCCTTCTATATCATACATACATTTTCGGCTTGCACAAACCCCATATACCCTTTGTACCATACGGTATAGGGTATAACAAAAAAAAAATCCCCCAACTATCAACTTCATCAACAATACCATAGGCAACATTGTGCAGCATATCGCTCACATTCTGTTTGCTGCAAATCATGTCATCAATTGAATTTCTAACGATTATTTTTGCACGTTCACAAATCACAGCACAAAATATTCGAGCTACGGATATCTGTCAACGCAGAACCATCTATACATAGTATGTGTGTGTGGATATATCGCATATTATGCTAGCAGTATATGTTCACAATACATTTCGATTACGAATTCAAATCAATTTTTATGCCGCTTCACTTGTTGTGGCTTTCATTGCTGATGATGTACATATCCGTATCCGTATCTGTATCTGCATCTGCTGTTTAACCTGCGGCTGTATGCAATCCGTTAAAGTGCAATGCCCACCTCAAAAATGATCCATGAAAATATGCATGCAGTGGTAACAGCTCAAAATGTTGCATAGTTTTAGGGGCTACCATGAATATTTACAACTTGATTTATTGCTATGCCAAAGTCATCAAAATATTTTGGCAGCCAGCCGCCTAGATAGAGATTGAGCTATGCCAGAACTAAATAGCTATGGATACATTTTGTTTATGGAAGCATATTTGGGGCTGTGTGGTTTAGATGGATCGTGCGGGTTGATGCACTCGTGTCAAATTACCTGCAATTTAGTTATAATTATTAATCTTTCAAATGAATTTCTTGAAGCGCTCAAAAGTGTAATGTTGACGTCACTGCTGCAGTCGACGTCATCAGTACTCTATATTCCTAAGCCTAAGATGTCTATTGGGTTTTGTATGTCTAAATAAACTTTATGCGTATGCTATTTAAAAATAAATGATTAAGTATCCAGAGTTTGAAATAAATCAAGGCATAATAACAAATTTAAGCTGAAACTTTATATATTGAAGATTCATTTTTGCTATAAGCTGCATTAATATTTTCAGTATAGGTGGCCAGTTTTATTTGTAAATTTTTTGCTTATTTAACAGCAAGCCAACAAAGATTTTAATTTTAATTAATGAAAGCAGATATGTGAACAAATTTGTTACTCAATATTTGCAACTTGTTAGCTTCTACAATATTATTTAATATTATATTTCAAATTTCTTTAGTAAAATTTTACAATGTAAAAGATAAGTTTAGTAACGAACCTCTGTTTTGGCACAGGGCAATTGCCAAAACAAATTTATAATTTAACACAATAGAAAAATATTTTGCGAAAGCAAAGTTCATCTTAAATCTAACATTATGCAATTAAATGATAAAATAAAAATATTGAAAGTATATAGAATATATTTAATATAAATATAGAACTTTTGTATGCATTCACCCTGTTATTACGCCTTTTAGCAAAAATTTGGCTTGGCTCTTTCACGGAAACGTATAAACTCCGGCGCGGTTTCACCCGGTGCGCTATTAATTTAAAATACCCTAATTTCCTTCTTTACAATAGCTCTCCATTTTAGTTTTCGCGTACAGCCTTCAAACTTGCGCCACTGACTTTGATACTCTTATTAATTTGAAATATCCTAATTTCCTTCTTTACAATAGTTCTCTTTTTTAGTTTTCGCTTACAGCCTTTAAACTTGTGCCACTGACTTTGATACTCTTCACTTTAACTCATATCATGACTCTCCAGATTTTGCTTATATCCTGGAACTCCCGTCTAAATAAACTCTAAGTCCTAAACGACACTCTGATATCTCATTTTCTATTTTTCACCTACACTTTGCTTAATGTCGCTATACTGCTGAGAGTAGACGCGCTTTCACCACTACTAACACCAAGCAGTCCAAGCAGGTTTTTCTATTACCCTATTGATAAAATACGAAAACTACTACTCGCTTTTTATATTTATATACCAACTTTGGTCACTCTAGTAACTGTTTAAAGCCTATTTAGATACAAGCTTATTGAGGTATCTTCATTTTTTTCTATAACTCGAGAAGTTCCAATAAAATTTGCATGGGTTTGCAAAAAAACGAAATTTTTTTTTCAATATGTTTGGGGAAAGGGCCAACATAAAAAATCGGAATGCCCGTGAAAATTATATTAGAAGGTGCAGCTTGAAACTAAATTTCATGCTTTTAGCTCTTTTCGATTCCTTCTGATCGCAATAAAGGTTGCGAAGTTTGTTCGCTTATTCACTTTTTTGTTGTATTGGCGACAGCCGTTGGAGCTATAATACTAGCCCGAAAAAATTACATTATCAAATCACTACAAAAGGCAACAATAGGACTTCGAAAGACCGTCCACAATTTGAGATCAGTTTTAGATATGGAGGCATAATCAAAATAGCGATCCTATAATGGAACTTGTTTAAAAAAATTTGTAAGCAAATAAAATTTAATCTTTCTGATGATCGATGGAAATATCTCAGAATATTTATTTTTGCAATTGGAGAGACTTGGGCGACTAGAAATGCCAACAACGTTTTATCCTCATCTACCCCTTTCCCCTTCTTTTAATCCTTTCCTTAATTAGGAATCAAAATGAACAACATTGTCTCCGAAAAATCTCACTTTTTATATCGGCATATACTAAAAGGCAAAATAATGGAACTTTAATCTTACTGATGATCGATGGAAGTATCCCCGAATATTTATTTTTGCAATTGGAGAGACTTGGGTGAATAGAAATGCCAACAGCGTCTACCCGTTTCCCCTTCTCCTAATCCTTTCCTTAATTAGGGATCAAAATGGACCACATCGTCTCCGGAGGATCTCACTTTTTGTATTTAGCTTTCCCCAGAGGCGACATTAACTCTGTATCTTTCATATTATAATATAAAAAGTTCCAAGCCGAAAGAGCTCAATACATTAATTGTGTCCAAGTAACAAAAAAAACCAATACTTTTAGGAAAAAAAAAAAACTATGGGATTGCTCCGCTTTGCTTTCTAAGTTCTTCATATTTCATATTTTTTGTTCAGCGAGTAGTAGAGTAGTTTGGTACAGGGTATCTGCAAGTCGTCCGTGCTCGTTCCGCCATACTTTTAGTTGTTTTTATCTGCATTTTGGTTTATCCACAACATTTCTGTGTTTGCTTTCAACGTTAACGCTCTCTGCACGCTCCCTACTTTTGGTTACCTCCTCTCACCATCCAGCTGGCATTTGCCTTTTGCGGTTATCTGTCGAGAGAGCTCAAAACTTAACGAGCCCAACGAGCCTTAAGCGTGAAATGGGCAAATTTGTATGCTTAATTTTTAGCATTTAGCTTGCGCTTAGATAAAACTTATATACAAAGAGGAGCTAGCTGTATGTACCTGTAGTATATGTATATAAACAGTGTATATAGTGCGTCGCTTACCTGTCTGCGTGCACTCACTCTCTCGTCTCCACTTTTTGCTTTCGCTTCAATTACCTTGCGGCTCTTCAGTCTCTGCTGCGGTTTGGCATTGTTTGCGTGCTTGGCGTGCTTTACATTTTCAATTGAATGTGGCTAAAGCATTTCGCTTGGGCCAAAATGCAACTCAAGTAATTGGGAATTTCAGCGCACTTCACTCCAGCTTAAGTCAGAGTCGGATTCATTCAGCCGGAGCGTCAGTCAAGCAGTCAACAAGCCTAAAGCCATAAATTGCAGCTGTTGCAGCTATTTGGTATTATCGTTATGGCCCATGGTTAATAACCATCTTCAATTACAACTTCATAATTCATAAGATAGTCATTGTAGACTCTAGCTGGGCTGGATAAATTTTAAGCTGCACTTAGCAATTGCAAGGAATGTTTTGGCCAAATATTCATAAAGGCACTCCGAGGAGCTTTTGCTATTTACTGGAACTGGCGTTGATAACAGAAGGTAGCGGCTGCATGCATCTTGATTAAATGATCAAATATATTATGCTGGTTGTTGTCGTTGTTGCTGTTGTTGTTGCTGTTGCAAGGGAGAGCCGACATTGTTAAGCTATAGAGAACTGCAGGCAAGTTTAATGGGAAAATGAATGTCGGATGGGCTTTAATTATATCATCAATTGAAGGTATTTAGGTAAGGCTATTAACTCGGAACTAATGTGCATGTTACTTATGGAAAGACAAGAATTTATGCAGAACACTAACTAGTACAGTCAGCCATCTTTGTAATAAACCTATAGAAATAGGTAGTTCTCTCCGTTCATAAGCACAAAATTATGGAATTTGGCAGTTTTCTAAGGCAAAGCAAAAAATCATGTACGAAAAGAAGCGTCGGATAAAATTGTAGAATAAAGGTAGCGAACAAGATAAAAAAATTTTGCTGCAGATCCAAATTAAAAAAAGAGAATACGCCAAATCCTGAAATAGCGCATTTTAGCTATTTGTATTGCAGCGAAATTGGTTTATGGAAAATTTTTAGCTTTTATTGGCTGCCCTGAGAAAGGGAAATACGAGAATTGATAACAAAAAATTTAATATTGAAAGCATGCAAAAATAGAAATGAATAATATTTATTTGCTTCGATTTTATAAAATTTTATATCGATTTAATTGAATTTAACATTAGATAAGTAAATCTTAAATTTGTCACTTGTATATACTAGGATACCGCAGAAATCTATAATGATTTTGCCAACGGTATGAGAACAAATCTTTAGAATCAACCGCAGGCTCCATAGAAATCTCAAAGATTTTTGTTTTTCGAACAATTAATTCCGAATGCTTACGCTTTTGCTACAATGGCAGCAAACTGTTTTTTTCTTTCATACAATTATTTTAGAACACAAAATTTTTTTTTTTAAAGGGTTCTTCACAGAGATGTGGGGCACTGCGACCAAAAGGTCTTTTTTACCATACCCTTATGTTAAAGAAAAAAAACTTTCCGCTTTCCGCATGAATAGCAGTAGGTCTTTTATTGATATTGACCTGAGTTGGAAGGGACTAATCCGTTTCTTTCCCAAGTGACAGGCTCTGTCCCATACCAGCTCTGGGCAGCCACAGAGAATAATGTGTGGCGGTTTCGTCGTCTTCTAGACAGAGCTTGCACTCTGAAGAGTCCGATAGGCCAATTTTTTGTAGATGATATCTAACAGGTTGGTGGCCAGATAGGTAAGCTACCAGGAGCTTTAGGTCCGCTCTGCCAAGACCGTTTGTCTTGATCGCATCCAGAGGTTTGACAGCACTTTTGCTCGACGAAGCCCCGGAAAGGAGAACCAATACCTCCTATGTTCTCCAGCGGCCCATTTGTTTATCATGGTTTTGATTGTGGACCAACCAATATCGCATAACGGCGCAGAAGGTGTCGTCAGGGTGGAGGCACCCTGTCGTGCTAGATCGTCAGCGATTGTGTGACCATCCACTCCGACGAGTGTCCAGGCACCCAACATGGTACGACTTTGTTCCGGGCGGACAGGGCTTGGAGGTAGTTATGGCCTTCTTTAACCATCCTGGAGGAGATGCTCCAGGATAACAATGACTTAATAGCAGCTTGCCTATCTGAAAAATGCATATGTTTGCTTCTCTAGTTCTTTTGAGAAGGATACTAAGGACGCAGATCTCTATGACATGAATCTCCGCTTAAAAGACGCTGGACTGGATGCCCATTGCGGTAGAGATTGTAATGTTGGGTCCAACGATTCCAACACCTACACCATGCTTAGTTTTGGACCCATCCGTGACCCATTGTTTCCACCTGGGGTTTTCACAGGGGCTGCTGTCAGCCCAAGTCTCCCGACTTGGGAGAAGAGATCTAAATTAGAACACTCCTGCACTTATTTAAATAAATGTTTTTAACAGTGATCCAAGAAAGTTAATTCTTTAATACATTAAGCGTTAAATTTGTACAATTTATATATGAACGAAATTTAAATAATAGTCCAGCCCAACAAATAAGCTTGTAGGACATCCCTACGGGCCAAAAGCCAAAATCTGTAAAGAATTCTGTGGCACTCCCGATAAATATAAATTTATTTTCTTATTTAACTTTGTTTTTTTATATGTTTATAAAAATTTCGGCAAATATGGTCAAGAAAACAAAATATAAATTTTTTAAGTCCCTAAAGTTATTTGAGAATTTATGTGCTATGTACAGAAAAGAAATTCCCACGGAGTAGTTAGTCTCACATAAGGTGTTTTATAAGCTAACAAAATTTTTTCGAAAATATCTAACCATACGAGGAAATGCCAACAGCGACAATACTATTGCCGATATATTTTCGCATTTCCTGTCTTTTCCTTACAAGCTCGCTTTGAAGAAGTGTGACTGTGTGACCTTACAAGACAAAGTACATCGTACGTAATATAATTACTGAAAAAGTTGCAGCCATTATTTTGCAGAGGTTAAGCGCCACAACGTAGCAAGAATTTTTTTTTAACACCCCCTCTCGGCGCAAGCAACTAAGCTTACCCACCTCCCCCTAAATGTAATAGTGCGTAAATCTCAACGTCTTAAGATGACAGCAAAAAAGAGCATTTAGTAGCATTTGGGTTTGGGAACAACCCCAACCCCAATTGGTAGCGACATTTCGACGTCATCCCGATGCGCGCCGTGTGCGCAATTACAGAAATTAGCTCTCGTTTTTAATTTATTAGCGCCATTTTGTGCGTGCGCGTAATGTGCGACAAAATGGCATTGATGCCATCTCCGTTCACGGATTTCAGTAGTGGCAAGGAGTTTGCTTTCAAGATACTATCGCAGCCAAGCTCTGTTTGGCGCAAGACAAATGCGTTGGCATTGGATGAGGCTGCTCCAAATTAATGTGCATATAACTTACATTTAGGCAAGACGAGGATAATGTAAAAGGGCAGCAATAAATAGAGCATGTTCTGGCATTTAAGCTGCACCATTTCTGAACGCTTGTACCAACTTGCAGTTGAAGGAATTCACAGATTTGGATGCATATGCATCAGTTGCTTTAATCAGAGATTATGACCCATTTCCGCTGCTGGCAGCGACTGCGACGTCAGCAGCTGCGTCAGTGCCACGCATGGCCAATGAAGTGTGCACATTTTAAAATTTTCATGATTTTCAGTGTGATTTATGTGCCTTAAACACACACATACACAGACATTCCCACACTCACAGTGCGCACGTGCAACGAAATAAAAAATAGAAAATTTTCACCCAGTGCTCCGAAGTGGGCCTACTCTTTACATAGTAATATTAAAAATTTAAAGATTTAGACTGTTGTTGTATACTTTACCTCTATTGGGGAAATTAAATTCTAATAATCGGCCGTGCTCGGGAAAACGAAAAAATCAGTCGAACACTTTAATTCCTCTTGCAACAAAACATTGGCTTTCAAAGCATATAAAAAGTATGTTTTGGTTAAAAACACGGCAAATGTTTCAAAATGATTCATATAGATGCATAAATAGACCTTCATCCCAGAGGTTATGAGTTCCAGTCCCAAGTAAAACTTTCCCCTAATTGTTTCTGTGTGTTCTATATTCCTAACGCTTGCTCTGATTATCGCTATTACAAGAAGTCCCAACTGTCGCCTTAAGGTAGGCAGGTAGGTACCTACCTATCTATCAGAAAATAATAATAACACTAGTCTTTTGTGAAAAAGTATTCATGTGTATATCCATATAACAGTAGAACTTAAAATCTTTTTCTCATGGCTAAAAGATCGTCTCAAAATATTTTTTTATATCTCTTTTTATCATGTCAAAGGAAGCTTTTAGAGAACCAGCAAATTTGTTAGGACCTCCCAGTTTCAACTTTTATAATATCAGATCTTATTGTTTAGAGTTAATGCTGATAGCGCACCCACAAACTGTGGAACCATCTCGTCTAATAATTGAAAACAGAAACTACGTTTTATATATTCTCTTAAGAAGAAAAACTTTTCTTGATTCTAAAATCTTATTCTTCTACCTTGACAAATAAATTCAACTTATCAGCATAATTTAAACTTTGTTAAGTGTAGAGTATAAAAACTGAACATTACACACTCAAGTTGGCACGAAAGCAGCGTTGCCTCGTCCGACCAACTGTAAAGTTTGCTCCTGGACAGGCCTGGCCAGGCAATGCCAAGATTTATTTACTCAACATGCAAATTGCGCATAATTGAAACAAAATATGTGCAGTCAACGCGTCCCCCCGGCACAACAAATGCCTAAAGGCTGCCATGAATTTCAACAAAAAAGAAAAAAATGAAAAACTCGCAAAAAAGGACTTTTCTGAGTGGTAAGGACTGTTAAATGCCTGCAGCAAGTATTGCGTGTGCCGCAGATGTTTTAAGCTTTAAGGTGTTGTACAAAAAATTTCCAAAGGCAAAAGGCCAATGGATATGAAAGTAAATGGGCGTATACAGACTATTTGCCATATGTCACATTTTTAATTATTATATTATACTCTTTTTAAGAGTTAGTATATTAAGTAATTGCAAAGCTAGCTTTTAGAAGCAAACGATTAGGGTACCACATATCTCATTCCATCACATCAGAGAGGAATTAATATGATATAAGCTAAAATTGCCAAAAAATGTCCTAGCTTATTTTTGTGAATCGAGTTTCTATGAATGCCAAGGAAGAATGTTTAACTATTCCATACATGTGTTACGAAAACTCCACATACTGTGCTTACCAAGAGGCCTCTTTAGTTGCCTACTGCCAATTAAGAAAGAAGTCCAAAGGACTCTTGTGTCTTAAATAAATTAAATTGAGGTTATGTTAGTTGTAGTAAAAAATGATTTCATTGCTCCGTCTGAGTCCCGTCGCACAAATCTAGTCTCCAAGTCTGATATACGAGGGGTATTCAAAAAGGAAGTATCCCTAATTTTAAAAAGAAGTACAAAGCAATTTTTAGGTTAAAAAATGAATATTTATTAATTATTTGACTCACAAACTTTTTTTCTACATAGTCACCTTCGACTTGAATACATTTTTCGTATCTGTTATAGAGTTTATGCAAACCTTCTTTAAAAAGAGACGTGTCCTGTTTTTGGAGCCATAATTTGACAAATGTTTGGACTTCTTCGTTTGAAACAAAATGCTGCACACTTGGTGCGAGATCCGGAGAGTCGGGTGGGTGATCGAAAATTTCCCATTTGAATTTTTCCAATAAAGCTCTCGTTTTTTGAGCAGAATGAGGCCGTGCATTATCATTAAAGAGTAAGATTTTTTTGGATAATTTTCCTGGACGTTTTCGTCTGATGGCATTTTTAAGCTTATTTAAAACTTCGCAGTAACGATCCGCATTGATTGTTGTACCAGGTTCCAAAAAATCAACCAACAAAACACCTAACGCAATTCACAATTGGACACGTTTTGCAATGGTAGCTCCATGGTTGTTGTGTTTATACTGCTGAAAAAACTATTTTCGGTCACCAATATTAGTGCCGCTCTTATCGATAGACTCAACACTGATGTTGTGTTCAGTGCGAGGCCGCTAGATGGTGCACAAGAGAAACGCCAGTCCAGGGAAACTTCCTTTTTTTCCCTCGTATAAATGATACTCTTTAACTCATATGTGGACATAATGCGTCCAAGTCTTCAGCCTTGCTTTAATTCTCTTAATAGCTGATACCACAGATGGGTTCAGGTGCTATGAGAGGTTTCTTAAGAAAGTCTAGTAGATAGTAATAAGACCGGACACATATCTAAGGATACTTTTCGTGGGAAAAGACAGATGGCTTATAATCATTATATTTGATGGTATTACTTTTTTTCTGCTCTTCCTCTTCCAAGGTTTTGGAGTCAGGAACACTCTACAGCTTTGAGGATAAACTTTGTATGTCTTGAGCTGTATAGCTTCTATTTTGTATCTAAAAGTAATGAGCTGTATATTCTTGAAAAGAATATCAAATCAACTTAGCTATATAATTTGAAGCGTGCCTCATATTTAACGCTACTTTTAAAATTTTATTTAATTTTTCGAGTTTCTCTCTACTATAGGGGAGATGCAAAAATTTGTCTTTTTTTAATCCAAAAATTATTTTACATTTTGAAAATTTACCTTTCATAAATTCAATCCAAAACTTTAAGGAACATTGTTAACGCTCCATGTCATCAAATGCCGAAATTAAAAAAGATCTAAATATTTGGTATGTTAAACAAGAAGTCAGAAAATTTAGAAGGAAATACATTGAAAAATGGCGTACGTAAAAACGGGTGTACCACTAGCTTGCAATCCGGTTCCTTCAGAAAAATTTTTAAGCAACAACTTTTTTTTGGACCGATCGTTCCTATGGGAACTATATGATATAGTCAACCGATTTCGATCAAATTTGACACAGAGCTTTAATACCTTAAAAAAGATCTGAATGCCGAAATTAGTTCAAATATCTTTACAGACAAACGAAACACAACGAATTTAGTTTAAAAACCTTTTTTTTTTTTACCGATTCCTCTTATGGGAGCTATATGATATAGTAAACGGATTGTAATAAAAATTGATACAATGCTTGGGTACTCCAGAAAACTTCTGAATGCCAAATCTGGTTACGATACCTTTTTTAAAAAATTAAATATAGCGAATTTTTTATAAAAAAATGTCTTTTGGCCGACCGATATGGGAGCTATATTGTATAGTCAACCGATTTTGATTAAATTTGGTACAGTGCTTGAAAACTATAAAAAAACTTTCGAATATCAAATTTGGTTAGGATATACTAATAAACAAACGAGTTATTCATCTAAAACTTTTTTTTCGAGGTCGCCTGAAACACCCCTCTGGGAGCTATATAATTTGACCCTGATATCAAAAAAAAAAACAATAATAAACTTGTCTCCAATGGAATAGTATGGGATCTAATGTGAAAGTTTGGTTTTCTAGTTCTTACCATCTCTGAGATCTATGCGTTCAAACGGACGGACGGACTGACAGACGGACATGGGTATATCGACTTCTCTTTTCACCCTGATCATATTTTAGGTAACTTTGGGGTGTCTCCGACGTCTCCTTCTATATGTTACATACATTTTCGGCTTGCACAAACTTAATATACCCTTTGTACCATACGGTACAGGGTATACAAATTGTTTGATCATAGCAATAGTCTAGCTCTTAATTTAACGGATAAAACACAAACTATTCTTTTAGAAGACTTAAAAGATTTCATGTGCTTGATCTTTCAAGCAGATTTAAACTCAGATTTTTATCTTTTTTTTTTGTTATTTATACTGCCTGCTCCTTTCATTGTTTTAATAATTTTTTATAATTTATTGGTTGATTTTGGATAGATTGTAAATAAAGAAGGAAAAACGCTCATAGAAAAAAAATTTATGTCAATATCTTTATTCGTTTAGGATATATAGCTTGTCAAATAATAGCCTAAAAATGCAAAATTTAGTATTAAGTTATCGATAAATAATCAAAAATACGCAATAAAAATTTTAGTGGTATTTATTCTTTAATAGCTCTATAAAATATGAAAAAATCATAAAGTTCGACGAGGTCGACCAAAAAAGCAGACCGATTCAATATTTTTGATGATTTATATATTGTACATTGTTAAAGAAGAAAAATAGTCCCGGCTTAAGTTCAAATTTTACTGGTTTCTCGAAAGGACTCGTTATATTGTGGAAAAGTTTTCGTTTATTTTATTATTCGTACGTAGAGATGAAATCATATAGAAAGATATGACATGATGACAGACATTATATTTTGCCTAAAATTGCAATTTTTTCAAATTAAGCTTCAATTAGTTGCTGCAAGTGTTTTTTTTTTTTGTTAAATTCAATATAAACCAAGGTTTGGTCTACAAGAGTAAGTAAAACCGAGAGGCGACAAAGTAAACAAGCTTCTACTTTTTGCTTACTTTTTTGGGTATTGTCGCTTTCGCCCCTGCTCCTGCAGCTGCTGTTGCTGCTGCTGCTGCCTTGGGAACCATTAACAAAAAGCGCTACGGCAGCTACTCCAACTGTCCAACAGTCCAATCGTCCATGTGTGTAGGGAGTTTTTGTGGCAGTGTGGGTGGTTACTAACCGTAAACTGCGCATTAGTGTGATTGCATAACATACACACTCACACACATATGTACGTTCACCTCAAAACTTGGCATGTTCCAATGCACGGACGATAAGCGCATAGCTGTTTTATCTATGTATATATATGCATTGTGTGTGTGTGTGTGTGCGCTGTATATCTGTAGCTGTATTTGTATGTGTGCGGAGCGTAAAAAAGGCGCCATCCAACACCCGCAAAAAAGGCAACAAACTCACTGCTGCGACTTTTGCAGCTACAACTGAAAACTAGCAAAAACTTAAATCCTTTTATGTTTATGTGTGGGTGTATCTAAGTGTGTGAGTGTCATGCAGCTGCTGTGGCTTCGGCTTCGACTATGTGCAATTTTTGTGGCAGCGTATGTGTGTCTGTGTGTGTGTGTGTGTGAGTTTAGCTCGTATTGCCAAACGCGTACGAAAAGTTTACACAGCAACCACGACCAACATTCAACATCTCACATCCAATACATAGGAGGATGTATATACATACATACATACATACAGAGATGCAACTAGAGGCAAAACCAAGTGCACCACAAAATTCGCAAGCTGCTGCCGGCTCATAGCTGGTGATAATTTAAGTCGGAAATTTTCAAGGAAATAGCTTGTAGTATGTATGTAGGTACTAGCACACTACGGCAAACTACAGATACAAATACGTACTACGTTGCGGCAAAGAAATAGAGCTGCAAACTTGTACTAAAATACGTAAATTGTAATTACAACAAGTGCAATTACAGCAACAACAGATGCAAAAAAACAACGAGAACAAAAATGGAAAAAATATGTGAGAATGCAATTATGGCCAAAGCAAAAGCTCAACAAACCTAAAGGGCCATTTACGTGTGTGTGTGTGTGTGTATAGTAAATCAAAATGGCAGCAACATTTCATTGCTCAGACACTACACTCAGTCATATAAGTTTACACACTCAAAAACTTTGCTGCCTGGCTTTATTGTTGCTGTCAAACAAACCGAAAATTAAATCATTGTCAATTCATAAAATTGTGCAAAAATTTTACAAATTGCATTTACATATCCTGCACATACCCTCTTTATACCTATCTATATACATAAAACGTCGGCCATTATGCTCCATTTCGTGCAGCAGCTTGACATAAATGCGCATACCAAGTAGTATATACGAAGAGCAGCATCGAGGGCTAGCTGCCATGTCGTTTATATAAGATGACGGCAAAGGCAACAACAATGTCTAACAGCAACAAACACAGCAACAACAACGACAACATTTCTGCGTACTTTGCCCAGCGCCTTTGGGTATGCAATGATTTCTATCCTCTGTTTACGCCTTGCCCACGTTGTGGTCATGTCTGCAAACATATGACAGTCAGTGTTTGTTTATGGGCATGGGCTGACCTTGTTTTTCCATCTCTCAAACGTAATTGACGTTTATTAATTGGAAAACAATAATTCGCCTGCCAAAACGAAACGGCAAACAGCCAAATGTTTTTGGTTTGGCTAATTTGTTGTCCTTGTTGTCAGGCAACATTCCTGACCACATGATTTACGAGCAACGGACAGACCAGCACAGCAGCAGCCTTATCGCAAGCGAAGAGTTTACTTAGCAGAGTAATTCGTTTGTACTTTGTACTAGTAGCACAAATTATAAGCCCCCTGGGTTTTTGCTTTATACTATCCTGGTAAAGGACATTTTCGGTCGTAAATGATACTTGTCAAAGGAAGTGCCTTCAACGAATTGTGAGCGTAAATTAGTAACGATTTTGAAGTTTTTTGTTTGGAAAATAGAGGAGCTTACTATTATTCAGCAGGTAAATTTTTTTTATCGGTTTGCCCATAACTGCATCTTTTGGTGGACTTTTCTTTTGACATGACTTATCTCGTAAGCATTTCAAAATATTTTCAAAAATTTCTTTTCTATTAAGAAAAATTGATGCGGTGTTGTTTGTTTCTTTAAATGAATACTTATAATTATTTTGTCCCTCTATTAAATAAAAAAATGTTTTTTTTTCTCATATTTTTGAAAGTGTAGAACATGTTGAGTGTAGAAGAAGATATTTGTTCTTCATGATTTTTTTTCTCATGTTTTTATAAAGTAAGGAATTTGTCGAAATGGGTAGAAAGAAGTTGAATTGGACGGAAGAGGAAATGAAAGAGGGCAAGCGGGAACAGATGCGTAAAGCTTCAAATAAGAGGTATGAGAAGAATAAAGAAGTAATTTAATTTTATGTGGGCCCTGTGCCGCTTGCGGCGATGGGGGTTTGTGCGCGAAGCGAACAGGGGGCGAGTCCCCTTAGTTTGTTAAATAAATGTTTTTTATGGAATTACACTAATAGTCTATAAGAATAAAAAATTAAAAAATATTCAAAAAATTGTAAAACTATTTAATACCCAAAATATAATATTTATTCGTGTTTTGAGAAAGAAAAAACCAAACTGAACAATTTTATTCGAATTCGGTTTTACGTGTTCCGGAAAATGATTTTTTGTTGTTTTTATTTTAAATAAATTCGTATTTTTTTTATCGCCTTGGGCTTACTATATATTTAACCAAAAAATAATTATTACCTAAAAATTTAAATACAGACAGCCTAGTGTGACAACCTAAAAAAGGCCATTTTTGGGAATTAAAAAAAAAAACTAGTGAATCCATCTATTTAAAATTTTGAGGGTCTATTTATACATGTTTTGAGAATACACAGTAAAATTTTTGAAATAAAATATTAAAAAATTTTGAAATGACACGCGATCTCAGGTATATACCAACTATCTAACTGCCGAGCGGCTACTCTTTTAAATGGCTGTAACTCAAAAACTATTTAAGATATCGATTTAAAATTTTAGTATGTTATTTTTAAAGGTATAACCTATCGAAATATGGAAAAAATTAATTTTTTGAAAATTTCACACTAGGTGTGCCCCTTAAAGAGATTTCAAGGGTTTTTAAAAAATATTTATTTTAATGTCATACGTTATGGGGAAGGTATAGGATTATTATAGGTCTTGGAATCATGGGAGATTAGGGATCTTCTGACATCCACCAGCCACCAGAGCTTAGAGAGTCTTGGCTGTGAGTCCTTTTTAGGGATGCTCATACTGAAGCGCAACAAATTCTTTACAAAAAATTTAATTATTTTAGAATAAAATGCGGAGTTTTTTAAACCCATTTTGTTGATCTTTTAAATTCATTTCGTAATAAATCAGTCAATTTTAAACCACATGACAAATTCGGTTTATTGAAACTGGATGCACAGAATATAAGGTTTCGAGAGGAATCCGAATAAAATGTTTTCCGAAGCATGTCGGATTGTATGTTGTAAAATTAAGCAAGAAACGTTTACCTTTGAGTTAAAGTTTAAAAAATGCATATATGTTTTAATTAAGTTATTAATTTTTTGATCCAGTCTGAGGGCATTTTTTCTTTCAAAATTAGCTGATTACTTATCATGCAGCTAATAAATAGTAATAAATTTACACACCAATTTAATTGGATTTATTTAGAAGTTTACTTCTTTAAAAAGGTAAAAGGGGATTAAATATTATATAGTTTATATAGATAGATATGTGGGTTGCTCAAAAAGTAAGTTTCCGGATTTTTCATATGAAGTACAAAGCGTTTATAATTTTTTTAACAGCTTGTGACTATTTAATTGTATTTTTTACTTTTGACATTTATTAGCTGTCACTAGTTAGCTTGCTTTAGAATAAAAGTGTCGCGTAATTTTAGTTATACATTTGTTGTGTTTGGCACCCTTCTTAATATGGAGTCCACAAAAGAGCATTTCCGTCATATGTTTATACTTATTATTTTCGTAAAGGAAAAAACGTCAGAGCTAGGTTGCTAAAAAGTTACGTGATGTGTATGGTGGATAAAGCCTTAAAAGAAAGACAGTGTCAGAATTGGTTTCGCAAATTCCGTTCTGGAGATTTTTCACGTAAAGATGAGCCACGTTCATGGTCGTGCCAAATGAAGTTGATGATGATCAAATCAAAGCATTAATCGAATTGGATCGTTTTCGTAACTGAGCGTGAGATAGGAGATAAGTTAAATATACCAAAATCAACCGTTCATTGATCACATAAAAAGTCTTGGACCAGTGAAACAGCTTGATATTCGGGTACCACATGAATTGACCAAGAAATTCATTCTAACAGAACCGAATCAACGCTTGTGGATATGTCGATCTTCCAAACGCAATGAACTTCGATCGCTTTTTTAGAGCGATTCATAACTGGAGATGAAAAATGGATTGTTTACAATACACGTATAATCGAAAGTAGATCACTGGTCCAAGCATGGTGAACCAGCTCAAAACACTTCAAAGAGCTGATATCCACCAAAAGATGGTTATGCTGTCTGTTTGGTAGGATTGGCAGGCGTGTGGTACCTATTTTGAGCATGCTTCGCTAGTAACCAAACGATTAATTCGGATGTTTACTGTCAACAACTGGACAAGATTGAAGTTCAGCCAATTATCGAGATACGGCCAGAATTGAATCAATTCGTAGAAGGTGTCATATTCCATCAGGTCAGCCGCCAGACCACTACAATCATTTGATGACCACGGCAAAAACTCTGTCAGAGTAGCTTGGCTGTGGAAGTTTTGCATGCTGTCCACCATATAGCCCTGACCTTGCACGATCAGATCTAGCATGTTATCTTCGATCATTTTCAGAACTCCTTACAATGGTACATAACTTTCGGCAATGATGAGGACTATGAAATCGTCACTTGGTTCAGTCCTTTTGCAGATAAAAGCCAGAAGTTCTATGAGCGCGCAATACAAAATTTGCCGGAAGATGGCAAAAGGTTATCGAACAAAATGGAAATTCTATATTTGATTAAAGTTCATTCTAAGTTTTATTAAAAATGCATTTACTTTCTGTCACAAAATCCGCAATGTACGCTTTTGGGCAACTCGATACGTTTCAATTATTGTAGTTGTTGATGTTTTGACCCAGTGCTGAGGGCATTTTTTCGTCTCAAGATTGGCTGACTACTTATCATGCAGCTAATAAACAGTGATAAATTTACAGACCAATTTTCTTGGACTTATTTAGAAGTTTACCTCCTTAAAAAGGGAAATAGTGATTCAATATCATATAGTTTATATAGATAGATAGCGCTGCTTATATTTAAAAAAAAAAACAAAATTAATATTCCTTTAAAATTCCTTATACCACAATTTTTATCCTTCTTGTTTAAAATATCTTTGTCAATTAAAACTTGACTACATAAGCACTTTGTTGATATATCAGCAATACATACTTTTAAAAAATGGGAACATAGTAAAATTTTTTCAAAAAAAAACTTTTCGGGATCACTAACATCAGCTCACATCCAAAACAAGTGCTTTCCACATTTTCTAAAGAGTGATGGTAAAGCTTAATTTTCCCGAAAAACGTTGTATTAAAAAATTTATACGAATTAATATGCAAAAATATTATTTTTATATTTTTTAATTCAAATTCGTTTTATTTGCTAATTATTTATTTATTAGTTAACAGTTTCCTTTTAACATCACGCAATTTATGGCGAAAAAAAAACTGTTCTAGGAAATTTTTATTTTTTTAATATGTATTATTAAAATCATTTAAAAATAAATATTTTATAATCATATTATGAAAATTTATTAGAATTATTATTAGTCTTTTAAAAAGAAAGACATTTTTTTTAATTAAAAAAAAAGACAAACAAGAAATGTTTTTATAATATTCATTAATTAAACTCAATGTAAAAAGCACACAATTTTAAACCAAACAAAATTAAAATACATTTTCTGTGAATTTTTTTCTTGGAATGGACCTCATTCATGATTAAATATAGTATAATAATTCATTAAACAGCTATAAGATAGGGATAATGGGCAACATTTTGTTATTCGTTTTTTTTATTATATTTTTCCATATATATATATTTTATTTTATTTTTCCATATATATTTCCGATAAATAATAAAACAAAGATATTTTAGATATAAACTAATTCTAATTTAAAGCATATTTATATTAAATTTAAGTTTTGTTTGTAAAGTTTCTAATTTTCATACAAGAAGCATAGAGCAACTATAAAAGAAATTACTCAGAGTATATCTGCTTCGTGCCATCATAGACAGGATATTTATTTTTATTTTTCCTGTTTTTGGGCTGTCAAAAGCATATAAAGGGAAGAAATACTCTTACGCCAGCTGTGGTGCGCCTTTCACATTAAAAGCTGTCAAATTTTAATGTTTTACATCAACGCGAGAGAACAAAGTGCTATCATATGCATGCAACAAGAACAACAACAACAACTCCAACAACAACAACATCAACATGAACAGAGGCAACAACCAGCAGTGTGGCAAGAACATCATAATAGCCATTAACAACAGTGGCATGAGTTTGGTGTACGAGGAGAGTCGAGTGTTGTTGAGGCAACACCTGTCAGAAAGGAATTCGCGTAGGTTATGGCTGTGCATGGGAAGGACACTCTATCAAGAGATGGGCGCTGATTGCTAGCCCGGCAATGTCATAAACATTAAAAGTACATAGTTTTAATGAAACAAGCAATGCATGCTTTAAACTAGTTCGTCAACTTTTGCATGTTCAGTAAGAGTTAATGGAAGGGAGTGGGGGGTCGGACGAGGTGGAGCAAGCCTGTGGCAAGGCAGAAGCGTACGTGCCGTGGCCTTGTACTTGCTGAGCATACACGGCGTATGTGGAATCCCAACACGCGATAAATTCATTAAAGAGCTCTACGCTGTTGTATGCAGCTGGAAATCTGGCATGTCCCGGGGGTAACGTAAAATAACATAGTGCTTCCCACACACATGCACACACGGGCACACACAGATACAGCCGTAGTGTGCACACTTTTATAGATTAACACATTTTTACTGCTGAACGTACTAATAAGGCAAACATTTCCTCTCTTGAGCTGCCCCAAAGGTATACTGCAGTCTGCAGTTATGCTCTTATCTGTCATACACACGCACACATAAATATATATACTACATATATATATATATATCTATAGTTTGTATGTTCTTTGAGAATTTATAACTGTAAAAGCAAAAGCAAGTAAAGAAAAATGCTAGCAACAATGTGTATGTATGTGTGTATATAAATTAAAAAGTAAAGCAAAATTATTGTATAGAAATTTATGTCAAAGACACAAGAGAAATAAGGTAAGGAAAAAGTAGGTAGACATTAAAGAAGATTGAGAGGGCGAAATGGGATACCAACAACTTGCTCTGCTAACTAAGCTTAATAATTAAACAGAGCGTATACTTATTATACTTACAGCACTCCAGCTTACTCACAGAAAAATTATGTACATATAAAGTGAATTTTCCAAAACAAAAGCGTTGGAAACTTCGATTTTCCTAGTTATAACGTACAGTATTAAAATATTTACCATGCAGTCTTCATAGAGTCCTCTGCTTTGCTTTCATCATAGCCCTCCTTGTTGTAATTTTGCCTTAGTTGGAACTCGAGCGCTGGGAATGTACACATATGGCACTTGCCACATGGCGAATTGTGGAAGGTACCTGGCACCAGAGAACACAGCAGCTGCAACCATTGGTCGACGAGGACCCACGTAACACGTCCTACGGCTTCAGACTGCATCAACTTCGACAGTCAGCACAAATAATATTCGAGTCTTTGTAATTACCACTGCATTGTGTGCTCTGGACTTTTATTTTGTTTGCAATTTTCTCAAACTTGTTTCACCTTATCGCATTGCACTCTACAAGTTGTACACAAGTTTATACTATATATAGTATATAGTAAATACATACAGACATATATATATATATATATGCACATGCACTTGTATGTATTTAATTCGATGAGTATGTTTGGACTGTAGCTACAGCTGCTATTTTTTGATTAAACAAGAGCTTAAATATGCTCAACTCTTTTAAACTTTAACGAAATATAAATGGAAAAAGTTTAAAGGCTACCAAAAATATAATATATCGTTAGATTTAATAATAGTCAGCTTAAAAAGTTTTAACTTCAATTCTTAAATTTAAAAAAAAAAGCATTAATTTAATCATCTATCAGGTTAAGGGTATTATAGAATATAAGTTACTTATTCTTGAAACACCCAATGCCTGTATCACTAATTCGTCGCAGAGACGTATCGTTATCTTTTATGTAATTTTTTGTTTGTTGATCTTTAAGGTTAAAAATATAAGGTAAAATCTTGCAGGCTTACTAATAGAAAACAATTTAAAAATAAACGTACGTAGTTAAGATGATCGTTATGTTATCTTTTCTTAAGGATAAAAATCAGCGACTTTCCAACTTTGAGCTAGTTGGAACACTTCATTTTAGTGCAGCTCCTGAAAAACTACTTAATTTTTCTTATTTAGGTACATCAGTAATGCAGCCAAGAGCACAGTAAGAAGATCAAAATTCCACAAATACCTATTTTTAACCATAAGTAAAATTGAAGGTCTTAAATGTGTCGTATGTTCAAAAACCTTTTGGTGTTAAACATTGATTCAATTTAAAAAAAATGGCGTACGTAAAGTCGGTCGCGGACGACTTTGGGATACCCTGTACCACTAGCTTGCAATAAAATCAGGTTCCTTCATAAAAAACCAAAAACGAAATTTTTTTTTGACCCATCGTTCCTATGGGAGTTGTATGATAGAGTCAACCGATTTCGATCAAATTTGAGACAGTTATTTTATACCTTAAAAAATATCTGAATGCCGAATTTAGTTCAGATATCTTTACAAACAAACGAATCACAACGAATTTTGAATAAAAAAGTTTTTTTGGACCGATTAGTCCTATGGGAGCTATATGATATAGTCAACCGAATTAAATAAATTTTGGTGCAATGCTTACGACCTATAAAAAACTTACAAGTGTCAAATTTCCAAACCAAATTTCTTCACAAACGAACGAAACACAAAAAATTTTCTTCAAAAATCGATTTCTTGGAAGATCGGCCCTAAGGGAGCTATATGATTCAACCGATTTCATTCAAATTTGGTACAATGCAAGGGTACTCTAAAAAAATTCAGAATGCCAAGTCTGGTTACGATATATAAATACAAAATTAGCGAATTTTGTATAGAGGTGCTCATTTGAATGTGGTCGATGGAAATATTGAAGCAGACACCGGCCCAAACAGTCACTTTCTGATCATGCAGTGGAGTTTGATGGATAGTATGAGGATTATCTTTCCCCCAAATGCGACAGTTTTGTTTATTTACAGTGCCTGATAGCGTGAAATGGGCCTCATCAGTCATTAAAATTCGCTCCCAAAAATCGGGTAATTACATTTAATGAACATTGTCACTATTTCCGCGCGTTCTTAGGGCGTGAATCGATTCATGGTTAAAATTGTAATGCAATAGCCTTTCCAAAATGTGTTCGACGACGTCAATCGGTTGAAATCTGTCAAAGTTATTCAATATTTCCATCGACCACATTCAAATGGCGCACCCTGTATAAAGATTATTGTGTCCGATCAGTCCTATGGAAGCTATATTATATATTACATATTATATATTATTGATCAAATTTGACACAGTGCTTTGGTACCTTAAAAAATATCTGAATACCGAATTTGGTTACGATATCTTCATAAACAAATGAATTATGCATATAAAACATTTTTTTTTTCGAGGTCGTCTGAAACACTCCTAAGGGACTCCGATATCAAAAAAATTAAAATAAGCTTGTCTCCTATGGAATAATATAGGATCTAATGTGAAAGTTTGGTTATTCTAGCTCTTCTTATGTCTGAGGTGAAGGCGTTCAAACGGACAGACCAACGGACGGACGGACGGACAAACGGACATGTGTGTATAGGCTTCTCTTGTCCCCCCGATCATATTTTAGGTAACTTTGGGATGTCTCCGACGACTCCTTTTATATGTTATTTACATTTTCGTCTTGCACAAACTTAATTTAACATTTGTACCATACTGTACAGGGTATAAAAACCAAAACGGAGATGGCTAAAGCTGAATGCGTTCGTATAGGATTAGTAAGGATTAGGATTTAAATTTAAATATTAATATTTAAATTGTAAAAAAAATTAAATCGACTTGGAACACCTGTCAATACCGCCCATATAAGCCCACATTGCGTATACGCTTTTTTTTTTTTTAAATATATTTCTTCCCATATAGTATAAATTTCTCTAATTTATTAAGCGTGCTTAA
The DNA here is from genome assembly GCA_037043745.1 of Chymomyza amoena. Taxonomy (NCBI): domain Eukaryota; kingdom Metazoa; phylum Arthropoda; class Insecta; order Diptera; family Drosophilidae; genus Chymomyza; species Chymomyza amoena. The sequence goes on from JBAMAX010001542.1 coordinate 99,468, forward strand.
CAACGAAACTAACACCCTTTTTAATCTAATCGGCTTCTGAGCTTATTACGAGGCGCAAATTAAACAGAAAAATTCAAACTTTTGCACAAAAAAAGGTTTTGGGCAAAAAATGTCTATATTTGACACAACTAAATATTTGTTAAATATTCTGACCTAATTACATATTGGCCAAAATGTGGCGTACAAATTTTTTTAAATGCACACAACACACGTATTTGATGTAGAACACAAAATCTATTTACAATAAAAGCATCTATCAATTATTAAGCGACTGCCATAATTATTTTGTTTACGCAAACATTATTTTTACTTATTAGAATTTTTATTAAATTTGGTTTTCTACACGTAGCCATGCATTACTATTTTAAATTTGAGTTTAGGCTTCACACAAACAGATACTCAGAGTTGGCAAGCTTATAAAAATTTCAAATTTCATGGCATTACTATACTTATTATGATTATTTTTGACAGTAGAATTACTAACTATGCTTGAATACCATTTGTGTTATATCTTTAGCTGCTCTTAAAAGTATGCTATAGAATTTATTTTAACATTCATTGTATCACACACACGCACACATTCAGAAAAAGCGCATTTTGAATGCACATGGCCGCACTATAAATTGAAATTTAAAACAATAAAAATGCTATTTCTGAATTTATCCTTTTTTTTTTTTTACTGGAAAAAATAAAAGCTCAGAAACAGAGCAGTTTCGTAACAGAAGATGATCCCAGTGTTGTTTATTAATGCAATCATGCACACATAAAAATCTCAATTTAATTCAATCAATTCCAATCATTGCCTCTCTCTGTCTTGATCCTGTATGTGTGCGTATAGTTGTTGCATTTGTATAAGTGTCTGCCTCTTATGCGGTCGTTTGCTGAGAAAAGCACAAAACGAGAGCAAAAAAAAAAAAAAATAACAAAAAATAATAGTCAACGGAATACAAATTGCATACGCAGTCAGAAACTTAAGATAAGGACAACATTGAGTGGCATAAGTGTGAGTGAAATGAAAAAGGCTGAGTTAAGAGCAGCTCGTAAAGTAAGAGTCGTTTGTGAAGAGAAATTGTCTGATGAATTTCTTCAATTCAAAACGTGACTGTCGCAATGATTGTGCACATCATCATGATGCAGAGCGTCTAGAGGGCAACCCTACCAAATGCCATCTTACTGTACTATATCCTTGTAGGTGAGTGAATAAATGCCTGTCGTCTAAATACATGTGTGTGCGTGTGTGTGTAAGTGTGTGTGTACGTTTGTGACTAATACCAACATAACCATGGCATAGTTGGCACTTTTAAGTCATTTGCTACGTTTTAACTCAGTTTCAAATGCGGCCATCTAAGGGGAGCCCTCAATCAAACTTGAAGTAAACTACAATTTCGAGTTTTGATGCGAATTGTGTTTGATTCTAGGACTAAAGCTACTTGGTCAGTCGCAACGCGTAGAGCAAACTGCACAGGTTAGTCTCTTTCCCGAACTTGGTCATACTTCATCTTGCTTTCGTTATAAATCTCTGTTTGTGGACTTGCAGCAGACTCGTGCTGAATGCTACAATGTGGCTAGTAATGTTGTAAAGATGGCCCTTTTCGACCTATAGATACTCTACGTTATACTCACCTAAGAGTAGAGAAAAAAATAGACTTGTTTCTTTACGCTCACTTCAATGCTTCCTTTTGTTTTTACTAAAACCAGCACTCAAAAGCTAAAATATTAGATAGAATCTACCTATAGAATCTATAATAAAAAAAAAAATCGAAAAATAAATTAAAGTTGGATACGGGAGTTCAGAATTTTGTTTAAGAAATAATTATCCATCGATAACAAAAAAATAAATGGAATGCAGAGGTCATGTTTTCAAATCCGGGCTCTAAAAAATTCCAGACACCAAAAAACTAGTTATTTTGAAGTCTATCTCAAATCTTCGACTGGAATTTTTGGAGAGATCGTATTTCTTTCAGTGATCCCAAAAGCGTAAGAACTAATTTGTGTTGGATATTTTGCTAAAACCATGATTAGTTGATTGAATTTTGATGGCACATTCCAATGCAGACTTTTAAAATATTTAAGAATGTAGTATGGCTCGTCCGCAGATCACGATATTTGTATTTTCTAATAATAATCCAAATTCAAAAAATAAAATACAGAAAAGGATAAGCTCTATTTATGTTGCAGAAGAGAAAATTAACTTTGTATTGATTCCCTACACTACTTCTCAGGGCAATCAGGCTGTTAAGATATTTCTTTTTGTGCCATTAGTAAATTCTGATCGACAAGTTTGAGGCATCTGATAAATTTGGCTCCAGACGGACATTTCGATCATATTTTCTACATTTCCGCTTTCAAGCCCTATGGAAAATCAGATATTATATATCTGACTGTTAAAAGATACAGCTTAACTTTTCAAAATGTGTCTATCGAATAGCGATATAATCGAGACGTCCTGCTTTTAGTTTGTATATTTTTAAGTCGGTGTGCTCAATGCAGGGTCTAAAATTGCTGAGAATGATAACTAATTTAAAATAAATTGATTTCGCTAAAATTATCCAATATCATTTATTATTTAAGGCAGTGAACTTAAAAAATTGGCCAAAAGATGTCAAAGGACTAAAAAAAAAAACATATTTTGATTAGATATAACAATGCATTTTACGGAAAATTCATTATTTTTTGTAAGAATTTTTAGTGAATTAAATATTTGTAATCGTTTTTTTTTAAAGTTGACTATCTTGATCCAACCAACTTATTATTATATATTAGTGTATTTACTCTCTTTAAGTCATGACTTAAGGATTTATGAAACTTCACCAGACTTCCCGCTGCTTACACGTCAAAAAAGGACGACAATTTTTTCAAAGCGATTTTACGAGCAGTGACCAAATTGAAATAGCTCTTTTCCAATTTCGTTGCCGGCAAGGTACAAGATGAAAAAAAAACTATTACAAATTCTTCTTAAAGTGCAAGCTACCTTACCAACCACACATTCATCCGTACACTAACCATGCATATAGTCATTTGCCATCAAACTTGGCTGCACGTTTTCAGGATCTGCCGCCAGATTCGTGATGGCAAAAGTGGGGCTCTCGTATGCTGAGCCTTTACATCCAAACGCGCAGAGTCCGTGTGCGTGAGCATGTTCCATCGTTTGTTTTAAAAAATCGAAAGCCATGTTGAATAAAAGACGACTAGCAAAAAAAGTGAATTCGTTGGGGCGTTGTACAACGGTGTGATACTCTTTTTTACAAAATAGATTTACTATATTATAAACTGCAAATTTTGTAATGAATGCAGTATAAATTTTAGGCATATTGAAGGGAAACGATATAGGGATAGGCTTTGCGAAGAATTCTATAAGGCTTAGGCCCTTAAAAGTCCACATTGCGGCATATTAGGTAACTCTTGCTCAAAATTTTCAAAGACATTTTTCAATTGTTTCGTTTAATCAGCATATTTTTATAAAAATTGAAAAAACTGGAACTAACAAAAAAGGAATGGAGAAAAAAGATGGCGCACTTTCAAACATTACTTCCATTTTATTTTGAAATAAATATCTAAATGAAATATTTTGAAAACTCTGTTTTAGACTTAGAACTTGGTCCCTAACGGTTTCTGAAAGTTTCATCCATTAAGTATTTTTTTCAATAGACGTATTTTTTAAACCTTCGCTTATCGCACTGTATCTTTAAATATATTTAAAGTCGGGGCCATGCAATTGTGACGTAATCTACGATCTATTCATGCATTATTGATCAGTCTTTGAGCAGAATTTGACAGTAAATAGCTAAAGTATCATCTCTTATTTGTCTTATTAGAATCGTTCCCACAAGTTTTTTTTTATGCCAACCAAGTCACAATTCGAGTATACTCTTGATCCTTTGAATATAGGGTATAAAAAGTAGTTTTTAATACTGCTTTGTGCTTGGCCAGTCAGCTAGTTGACGCGCAATTTCAGCCAATTTTTGTTTGGCGCCAACAAAGCGGCTAAAGGACATGTGTTTGTGTCAAAGCGCGACATGGCCAAAAGGGAGAAAGAGCGAGAGACGAGTGCAACAAATAGGCGTGGCAGCGACGGCTTTGCACTCATTGACTTTTTGGGGCGTGGTGATGGGCTCCGAGCGGCATTGATTTTTGCTCCCGTGTTGCATTTAACGGCTTCTATTGGCCATTTTGTTAGTTTAATGGATGCAAATCTCACAGCAGCAGACGCCATTTTCCATTTGATATTTGGTTTTTGGTCATATTTTAAATTATTTAAATATGATTTATAGTAAGTGTATTTACACTTATGTGGTTGACACACATTCAACTGTGTTAGCAGCTGTGCGCTGTTATAAATAGTTGATTGTTTTGTAAAACCAAATCAAAAAAACACGATAAATTCAGAGTAAATCTTTTGTGTTGGCAATGCCATTGCAATTTAATATTTAAAAGTGTATACTATATTTAAGGTAAGGCAGCTGCAGTTTGACCAAACAATAAAAACAACAATGCGGCACGCAAATATGCAACCGAGTTTTGCCTTTTGCGGTTTGCAACAAATGTAAATAGATTTGTGTGTGTCTGTCTGTGTGACTGTCAGTGTCAGTGGCAGTGTGTGTGTGTTTTTGAGTGTTTTGACGTGTCAGTGGCAGGCCTTCAATTAAAAGTTGCACCATAAATGTCTACATTGCGGTTTCTGATGTATTGCCAACAACTTTAATTACCATAAACCAAACCAAATGCCAAACAGCTGCTTTTTCTCATTCTTTTGTTGTAGTTGGTTTTTGTCGGTTCTAAGTGATTGATTAAGTTTTAGTTGATGCTAAATGAATAATGAAAATAACAGCAAGCATGCATATTTACTTATATATATATATATAAGTTTCGAGTGTCATAAAATTAGTATGGACAGCGTTGTGTGTAGAAACTTTGACTGTAGAAAAGCTGTAGGAATCCTTTTAAAATTTTACAATTTAAAAAAATGTTTGGCCTTACACAGCCGATTAATAAGGAATAAATTGAGCTGCTTTTCTCCTAATAAATCACTAAATGATAATATAATTTTTTGCCGATATACACTTGGTTTTAGTTGATAAATTTATATCGAAATAAATCTTGTACCTTCAAATCGGTGACGTAACTTGTATTTGCGGTCTTTGATTTTAACAGATCCCAGGCCCAACAATGAAAACAAATATTTAAAGCTGAGCTTACCATTAAATGTATAGCATACTTTGCAGCGCTCCATTAGACGATCAACATAAATTCTCACTTTAAATCATTGGGACCTTAAATTTATAGCCGGCAACCCAGCAAATAATATTGCCATCCAACTCGCTCCTGACAAGTTTTACGCACACATGCCCGCGGGCCAAACTATAAATTTGAATGTGCGACAGGCGCCCTTGCTCTGTTCTTGCCACACTTTCGCATGCCCTTTGCATGTCCTTGCCATGCCCACTGCAGGCGACCCAAAAATTAACACACACAATTAAAACTCTACAGTATTTGGTTTGCTTCTTTTATCGGCCTGGCCGTTACATTGGCAAAATCCACTGGCAAGTGTTATTACGGCTGACAGTTAGTGGCAACGTGGCACCCAACATTGACCCTTTTCCAAGCCATTGAATGAAAAAGGGACCAGCCCAAAAAAAACCCAAAAAAAAAGGCAGCCTACAACTGTGAGAATGAAAAAACATACGAGAAGTTGCCGCCCACCCAGCTGATAGGCGTCCAGAACTGGTAATCTAGCAGGCTGGCTGCCAAGGCTTCAATGGCCATTAAAGCCAAAAGGCATTACCCAGCTGCATCGACTTACACATATATACTGATTGAGGGTAAAATCTATGATGATCATTAATAAAATCAAGACGACAATGTTAAATATGGAATGACAACAAAACTGTTGGTCAACATAGTCTTGGTAGCTCTAATCAAGCATGGCCCAGCTCCAAGCGTCCTGCTTACAAATTATACATACATGTTGCCAATCTATTGTTAGGCTGTTAGATGGATTCAGGACTAGCAGTCTTTCATGTAGAATATGCAACACTTTGGCCATTGTAAATATTATTTTAATAGCTTCCACTGCATATATGTATACTATATGTAGCTATATATATATTCGTATATTCGTTTGTCAAAGTTTAATCTATAGTTTTTTCAAACCATCTACTTTGATGGCATATGGCTTTCGGCTCTTTGCTGTTGTTCTCTGGTTTCATACTTGGCCAAACTTTGTTGTACAAACAATGCTTCATTATGAGCTTCAATCCGAGGATGCCGAGGGAGCCAGAGGTGATAAGCTAAGGAGTCAACTTCTTGTATAAACTTCACTTTAGCATGTCTTTGGTTTTCAACGACAAACGCAAAATAAATATGCAAACATACATACACACACTCACACACACACTCACACACTTATATAGATACGTATAAAGACGCACCAACACGTATATAACATTTGCTTGTACTTTGTATGGAATATTACGCATATTTCATAACAAGTTGTACGTGTATGAATGAATACTACTTTGTTTCAGTACACTGCAAAAAATTAAAAGGTTCTAGAAATCTAAAATGACACTAAAAGTGTAGATAATTATAAAACCAATTCGATAAACATTTGTCTATACGTCATCACATGGCTCTAGATTGTTGTTAGCTGTCCTCAGTTTGAAATATTTTTAATGATCTACAATATAATACAGATACGAGCTCACTCAGTATTGTCATTTTTGAGAAACAGTGGACGGTCGGATATACCCTCAGGCTAAGACCCTTCCATAATTAGAAAAAAATATGTTTCGCTCAATTTTTAAAGAAAATAAATTTTTAATTAGTGCAATGTACAATGTAAATTTTATTTAAATATTAATTATCTATCTTCTATATATATAAAAGAATCCTATGTTTTACGTGTTACGAAGGTTCTCATGAACGCGTCAATGAATTTCAAATCTGATTTTTGCGTATGTTAGAGGTTTTCAATACATATACCAATTTTTGTGGATATCGTTTTTTGTGTGTATATGCCATATATACAAAAACTAGTATTGTTGTTAATTAATGTTCGAGGACCAACATCGTTTCAATCATTGAGAACAATGAATGACGTATTGCGTGCAACGTATCGAGAAGCATGTCAAAAATTTAATTTGTTGGAAAATGATTTGCAGTGGGATCAAACTTTAGCAGATGCTGCTATTACTGCTCATCCATATCAAATACGTGTTCTATTTGCGACTATTTTGGCAATATGTTTTCCATCAAATCCACCTGAATTGTGGATAAAATTTCAAGATTATATATCAGAAAATATTTTGTTTCGTGTACGTTAAGCCAAACGTAATCCAGTGATGGAATTTACGCAGGAAGTTTACAACGAAACTTTAATTCATATTGAAGATCTATGCTTAGCGATGGTTAATAAAGCATTAGGACAATTGGGAATACCGTCTCCTAATCGATCAATGCATGCTGTATTTCAATTGGAAGAAATGCAACGAATCCAATGAATTAGCAATCTAATCGTTCTGCCCAGATACGTGATAGAATTCGGTTCAGCCAGACCCGTGAAGCTCGACACTCGACTAATAATGGTGCAAGCTTAAATCGAGGTACAAACGTCTTTAAAATTCTTATATTTTTTCAGATAAGCTAAATAGAGAATCTTACAATGATTATTCACTTTAAGTGTGTTTAAAAAGTTTGGGTAGAACAACGTCTGCCGGGCTCACTAGTAAAATACTTAATTAAGCTTTTGATACATAATCTTCACATATTAAGGGTTGCAAAGAGATAAACTTTTTGCCAGAGATTCAAGAACTTTTTATTTTACTTTTCCTATTTGACGTTAATATGCCTTTTGAAATTTTTACTGTACTAAGAGGGAATTATCAGGTTACTATTGTTAGAATCTAACTTCGATGTCTGTAGATAACAATATCATTTGAATTTAGCAGAAAAAATTTTTATTTTATTTATTTGTATTTATATAATTATAAAGTAGAATTTAATTCTAAGTTATAAAGCTTTGTAGTCAGAGCAACGTAGGTCTTCAGGCTGGTTTAAAAATTTACTATTTACATTGCATTCTTATTATATTATTTTTATAGTATACGAGGTGTGTTCAAAAAGTATCGCAGATTTTTGAATTTTCGCGGGTTGCGTATATTCGAATTTCGATTTTTTTGTGGCGTTATGTTGGTACTCATGTCTCTCACTTATGACGACAAGCTCGGCCATTTTGAATGTTCACTTAATTGTTGACGGCTGCTTTGCTTGCACATATTTTGGCTCGACTTCGATTTTTTTTTTGTCCTTTCATGGGCCTCTTCAGTTTAGGAAACAAGAATAAGTCACAGGGGGCCAGATCTGGGGAATATGGTGGCTGCGGCATCATAAGTGTGTTGTTTTTGGGCAAAAAGTCGCGCACAAGCAACGATGTGTGAGCAGGGCAGTTTAGTTAGTTAGTTAGTTGTTTATTTTAAGTCTAGAGGTAAGTTGAGGAACTTTCGGGTGAATTCTAGCAGACGCTTCCATTCATTTGTGGCTTCATCCCACTCAAAAGTTAGCCAAAACTCATAGAATAATTTTTTATACCCTGTACCGGTACAAAAGGAATACTAGATTTTTGCAACTTATGGAGACGTGGCAGATCCCAAAATGCTTATCATAAATCGGGTATAGACTGAACCAAGTCCGTCTGTATGAACACCGAGATTTCGTAGACTACAAGAGCTAGAGATAAGAAACTTTTCCAAATGGTGCGTATATTTCCTTAAAGGATGAAGTTTATTGATTTATGTCAATATCTTCAACCGTTTCCCCGTAGTAGATTTTCCAGATTTTTCACTATACCGTTTAAAATTTGTATCTGAAACTTAACAGAACGATGCATTGAGATGTACAAAATATCACCACCCCTTACCTATAAACTGCATTACTATTTGTCTCTACATAATTAAGGCAAAAAAGTCCATATATAAATTTTAGCGATGCGATTCCCCAACCGAACAATCGATTTACTGTGTTTCCTTCTACACCCCTTAACATATCAACTTCAAAATTACCCCATAACCCTACACTAAATTCAACGACGTAATTTTCGTTTCTTAATAAAATCGGTAGTAATTCACGAAACATTAAACTCGTTTTCCACAAAAAAAAATTACAATTGGAAAGTTCTGAAAATGAATAGGCAGGAGTAAAATATTTTTCTAGTAAAAAGTCTACAGTGTATTGCACCGCCTCAACTATATTAAAATTTGAATTTATGTGCCTACCATAAAAGAAGTATCTCATTTAAATCTTTCAGTGTAAGAGTATGTTTTAGTATGAGTGTACAACGGTATGAATACGACAAGTATCTTGTAGTTTGAGCTATTGTTTTTGGTTTGCTTGTCTTATCGCATGTTTTGGCAGACGACAAAGTTACAGTAGCCACTGAAATGTCAAACTTACAGACAAAAGAGGAGCATAAAATACAATAAAAACAACAACAATGTTGTCAATCCTTATTGCAGATATAAAGTAAGTGTGTGTGTGTGTTTGTGCGTCTGGCTCGATGAATCTCAAGTATGAACAATTTCAATAATCATGCAAAGATAATTAAAAGTTAAATGAGCTCAGAGACTGCCGAAATATCCGTTGACTCGCACGGTTAATGAATGGCATTAAAAATAATTATGAGCATAAAGTAGCACGTGGAAATATGATATATGTATGTAGGCATATGAGCCACACACACAGATGTACACACATTGGGAGCACCACCCACAATTTCAATTTGTGTCGAGCATATTGCGCCACGTAATTTGCTCGGATAATTTATATACACACACACAGTCACATAGCACTCACGTGTGAAAGATGCTCAAGTGCGAAATGAAATAAATTTTGCAGCATCATTTAAGCTTAATTAAGACGCAAGCCACAATGGCAGCGCGGCCGACCAAGCGGCAGCCATCACTCTCTGAGTGTTTCTCTCGCCGCCCTGCACCGCCTGCCGCTCTTGCTCACCTTTATTTACCACAAAGCGTCAACAACAAAAGCCGCGCCCGTTCACATAAATAAATAAATGAGCAAGTGCGTCTTGAGTGAGTGTTGGCTGAGTGCTTGAGTGATTCCAGTGTGAGAAAGTGCCAGTGCCACATCACATGCATATTCAAGTGGCACCACGCACCTAAGCAAACGCCTCAAATTATATGAGTCTACGCTAAATGAGGCTTCAAACGCATTGATAGCCCCAAGCAGTAGACACAATAGTCCTAGTCAGTCCAGTCATTTCTCTGACTGACTGACTATATACGTTCATTTGAGTTTGAGCCAAGTCATGATTTTACCGCTTAGACAATGCCAAAAGCCATCATTATTCATGCCACTAGGCACACATACTAAGTGTGTGTAGCTCCCACCAGAGCTCCATCAGTCGCTGGCATCATGCCCACGTGCAATAAATGTGAGATTGAGAAAATTCTACGCGTCATTCTGCATTAGCAGTAAATAGCTTCATGTGTGCGTCTGTGTGTGTGTGTGTAGCAGCTCAATTTGTAGCTTTGTATTGCATACTTATGAGCACGCGATATATACAAGCTTTACGCCATGTTGATTTTTAATTATACGCCGTTAATGAGCCGAAATCAAATTGACAGCAAATTCAATGCCATAAATGACAATTAAGTTCAGCTCATAAGCTGCCAATTGGCGCCAAAAAGTAATGCATACCCGAGCCCCCATACAAGACGCGGCGTTGAAATTCATTGAGCCTTGAGTTCAAAGTGTTGCACAGTACGCATCATTTGGACGGCAGTAGAAAGCCCGAATGCGTGGCATGCCTCCACAGTTCATGCTCCAAACGCAAAAAATGTCGAAACAAAAGCGTGAAAATTGCAAAAGTTTTCTTAATTGTTCGACGCTGGCGTCGACGAAAATTAAGCGCAAGTATGCAAACTCATTGTGCGTGTGTTTGTGTATATAAATTTGGAGGCAAAAAGGCACAGAGCTGGATGGAGTTTTGGGGCATACCACATGCGTGGTGATTAAGGCAGCCACAGCGCCATATACATACAAATATACAAAGCCTGCCAGAGATCGTAAATTATCGCAGTAGACTAAAGCTAAAGCAATTAAAATTCTTTTTTTTTTCAGCTACTACAAGCTTTGATTAAAAAAAGTGTATCCGAATGTGGTAGTTGATAACAGTATGAGCCAGCTAAAAAAATTTTAAAAAAATATGTTTTACAACCATACTACATGTTTTTGTAAAAAGTTTCTAAGACTCAGAGAATTTCAAAGTTTAAATTTAATAATAACTGCTAAAAAAAATACGTTATGGTAAGAGCTATGTTCTACCTCCAAACCCTGTCCACCCGGAAAAAAAATCGTGCTATGTTGGCTATCTGGACACTCAGGAGTAGATGGTAATACTATCTCTGACGGTCTAGCACGACAGAGTGCCTCCACCCTGACTACATCTCCTGCGCCGTTTTGTGGTATTGGTTGGTCCATAATCAAAACCATGATAAACAAATTGGCTGCCCTCCGGCAACATAGGAGATACTGGTTCTCCTTACCGGGGATACCTTTCAATACGTTCAAGACAAAAGGTCTTGGCAAAGAGGTCTTAAAACTCCTGGTAGCATACCTATCTGGCCATCACACTGTTAGATACCATCTACAGAAAATTGGCTTATCGGACTCTTCAGAGAGCAGACTCTGCTTAGAAGGCGATGAAATCACCAGACATTTTCTCTGTGACTGCCCAGCGCTGGCATGGGACAGAGCCTGTCACATGGGAAAGGAACGCATTAGTCCCTTCCATATTAGGTCAATACCAACAAAAGACCTACTGCTATTCATGCGGAAAGTCTTTTGGTTTAATTTATGGGTTTGGTACAAAAAACCTTTTGATCGCAGTGCCAAACTTCTTTTTTTTTACATTATTAACAAAAAACTTTATAATAATTAGACAATAAACAAAACTCAAAACTTAAAGTCACGGAGCCTAGAGACCGAGCTTTGATTTCCCCTTGATGGTATTATATAATTATTATATGGTATATTATTCATATTTATATATATTTGCAAATACTAAAGGGCCTTATCATGTCATTAAACAGGGTATCTAAAAGTCAGCAGCCTCAGACTTTAACCCTTTCAAGCCCGCTGTTGCCTATAGGCAATATTAGATTCAAATGCCAAAAACTCAGCTATGGTATATCGAAATATTTTGCATTGTTTTTATCTAGTGGGCTAATTTATTCTGAGGTAAAATTTTTTTTTTTATGTCATCATATTTTATTTCGGGCTTTAAATGGTTAACATCCGTTTGTTGTTTTACTTATTATATTAAATTTTTCATTTAAATATTAAGGATTTGTCAGTATTAATTGAAGGCAAAAAATCCATTTGTGGAAAGCTATGATTCAAAATCAAGTACAGCCGTTAGCCATGTCCGTTTGTTTTTTCGGTCAGCGCGATCTTTTACTCAAAGACCCGGAGCGTACAATTTTAACAACACACTATATCTATGATCTAGTATTCAGTTTCAGAAATTAAGAAAAGAGAAGGAATGTCACAATTCTAAGCTTCCAAAAAAAGAAGAAAAGATATTTCTAATACTACTTTATAAAGACTGAGCATTCTATTCCGATTGGTTTTAAAAGCGAATATTTGGAACTCCCAATTCCACAAACAGCATTTTTGAAATTGAAGTTGAAGATCACAAAGTTTGTACTGGCGATCATGCAAAAATTTATCTATTTTTTTAGTGCAATTTAAGCACGTTTTTTTTATTGTGTAAAACATTATATGAAATTATATATTTTCCATTTTGAACCAATACATTTTGCCAACTTTCTAGCAAGAGATTGATTTTACGCTCAAAAAATGTTTGATCCTTGCAGGCAAAAAACTGACCCAAGTGGTTTTTGACGTAATGATTGGAGTTGAAGGTTCTCCCATCCAAAAAATGTTGCAGAGACCGGAACAAGTAATAGGCCGAAGGTGCTAAGTCTGGAAAATATGGTGGGTGTGGTAGCTCATCCCATTCAAGCTGCAAAAGCTTTTGGCGAGTCATCAAACTTGTTTGAGGTCTCGCATTATCCTTTTTTATTGATTAATTCTGGTCTCTTCTTTGAGTGCATTAAACAATTCAGCTGATCACAGCACATTTCAGAATTAATCGTGGTATTGTCGGGCAAAAGCTCAAAATAAACAATCCCTTTTAAATCCCACCAAACTGACAACATAGCCCTCGGAGTGATTTGAGGTAGTTCATCATTTTTAGACCGTGATCTCTTGTGCTTTACATTCTTGTAAACAAACCACTTTTTTAGTCGCCAGTACCAATGAGCTTCAAAAATGGATCACTTCTTTGACGTTGGATAAGCAAATCACAGTCGTTAATGCGACGAAGCAAATTTCGTTCTGTAAGAATATGAGGAACTCATATGTCAAGCTTCGAAATTAATGCTAAACGTTTCATGTGCTTGTGAACGATTAGACAACTAAATCTTTCAGCAATCTCTCGAGTTGTTATTCGAGAATTGCATCGACCAATGACTTTATTTTATCAACTTCAAGAGGCCTTCCAAGAAGTGGTGTATCCTCAAGATCGAAATTGCCGGAACGAAATTTTGCAAACCAATTTTGGCATTGGCGTTCGGCCAACACATCTTCTTCGTACATAGCACATAATTTTCGACTTGCATGAATCGCAATTTTACCCTTTTGATAGTAAAACTGTAAAATATGCCGATCTTCCATCTTCGATAGGGCACCAAACAAAAACTATTCCAAAAAATTTAACAACATTTTGTACAAAAGCGCATTACAATATCAGCAGCTCAAATATATAAAGGTGAAGCGGTAAAGTGTGAAGTTGGCTGCGAAAAAATTTAATAAGATCTGCCGTTGTCATCAAACGAAATTACTTAGTGAACGACCCAATACATATTATGCTATTCAATGGAATTTTTCTTACAAAAAAAAGGTTTTAATAAATAAATGTAAGTTGATAGCTGGTTTTTGTTGCTCTGGCATTTTTGCCTTTATACCTCGTTGTTACGGTTGCGCAAGTCGTTACTTGGGTAATCTTGGCTTGAGGCAAGTATGCTCGTCAAAGTGAACACAGTTAGGTAATTACACTTATAATTCAATTGACAATATGCATAAGTGCAAAAGGAAAGTTCTGAAATCAGATATTTATTTCTTTTAATTCAAGTGCGCTAAGCCAAGCTGACATAATAAATGGAATAAATATGTATTCAAGTTATTCAGTGTGTGTGAAAATATCAATGCTTATCGATCTTAAAAGTGTTTAAGAACTTTTAAGCTTAACGCTTACAACGGTTTGGCAGTTGCTCTTCCTGCTTTTGTTTAATGAAGCCAAAGTTATGTTGGCAAGGCGTACATGTGGAAAAACAGTTTCTGAAATGAATGCAAGTTTTAATCCTTGATATATGATTTGAGTGCAAATATTTTGCATAACCCCCTCACAAACACATCCAAACGTACAGCTGCAAACAAACATCTGCTTGCGGTTGGCATAAAGAGAGTGGAGAGAGGCTTGCGCATTTTGGGCTGCAGCCTCATGATGTAATCGGTGACACAATTCTGCCAGCACGCACAAATACACGCACGCACACAGACACTCGCATACCCACGTATACATTGCTTTTGTATGAATGGGCAATTCTTTGACAAACCAAATGAACCTGATTGCATTAAATTTTTTTTTTAAACTGGATTATTAAATTTTTAATAGCTTACAATTCGCAAGCACTTTAAGCTATGAATTGGGTATAGCACATTAAGTTGTGAAGAAAATTTATATATTTTTTTTAAGTTCTAAAGAATTTATTTTGATTTGGCTGACATACTATGACTGTATTGATTCTTGTTCACCAAGTATTAGTATAAAATTATGATAGTAATATTTTTAGAATCAATGAAAAGCTGCTAGATTATTCTAAACCTTAAAATTTATTATAAAAGAAATAAAATTACATTCAAATGAATTTTTTCAATAAATACTTTTTTTTTTGTCTTTATTGACCTCAATGCGCCATTTTTCGGAGTGTTTTTGTTGCTACTTTTTTGTTGTTATTAGCTGATAATAGCACAGTGTCATATGCAAATGTTGCTATCATGGTCCCTGCGGTAGTTGGCGTAGGTATGTCAGCTGTGTATATTAGGTATAATATGGGGCCAAGTACGCTGCCTTGACGTACTCTCGCTGTCGTCTTTATGATTTCAGAGCATTCATCGTCGTATTTTATGAAGAAGTATCTGTCAGTTATATAGCTTTTAAGGATGTTAAGTGATAAGATATTTTTAAGCTTATGTAGAAGTCCTTTGTGCCATACTCTGTCAAACGCTTTGGCAATGTCCAAGTATACAGCAATGTAAAATTTCTTATTGTCAAAGTCATCTGTGATTTTGTTGACTACTCTATGGATCTGCTGCACCGGTTAGTGCTGTTTCCCGAAGCCGAACTGGTGGAAGGGGATGGCGTCTTTTTGTTTATTAATCGGGTCAATTCTGTCAAGTAGTATTTTTTTCGAACAATTTGGAGAGGATAGGCAGTAGGCTGATTGGTCAATACGAGCTTGTAACAGTGCCGTTTTTATTTGGTTTAGGAATCGCTGTAATTTGTGCAACTTTCCATGCCTTCGGAAAGTATTGTAGTCTAATGATCCCATTGAAGAGGTGTCGTATTGACTTATTATAGTTCAGGTAGTTCCTTTAGTATTTTTCCGCTTATTTGGTCGTATCCCGGTGTCTTTTTGTCTTTAAGATTCTTTATATAGAGCAGTATTTCTTCTTTTGATGTGTTTTGTATTGCACAGTCTGGATTTTCAGTTGGGTCTGGGAGCTCAGTGTTTTGATTGTCCATGCTATTTTTAAACATTGTTTCAAAGTGTTCAGCCAGAAACTTAGCTTTCTCTTTGTTTGTCCTTGCCCATGTGTTGGATTTTGTTTTTATTGGAGGCTTGTGTATGATGGTCCTAGTAAGTTTTTTAGTCGCTTTCCATTGGGAATAGTTAGTAGCTGTAGTTGTCTCAAGGCTGCTTAGGTACTTCTTCAGTTGATTATCTTTATTTTCTTGGAGAATTTTTGTTTGAGTTCATTTGTGGCTTTGTTTAGTTTAGTTTTATCATCTGGATGTTTAGAGAGCTGCCATATTTTTCTAAGTTTGCGTTTTTGTCTGATTTTATCTCTAATGTAAGCAGGGATTTGGTGTATTGTTGAAGTGTCTGGTCGTGGTGTCGATTGTGTTACTGCTTTTACTATGTTGTCATTTAAATATGCAATTGCAGAGTCAAGTTACGTGGGGAATTTTAAAGGGAGTCTTGTTTCCATATTTTCCAGTAGTATTTCACGAAATATATTCCAGTTCGTCTTATGGTTGTATAGCGATGTGTTGGTTTTTCAACGGGTCTATCTTGAAGTGTTATTATTATTGGTGAGTGGTCTGATGATAAGTCAAGGCACGATTTTATTGGTATGTTTTCATGGTGATACAGAAGTCAATTAAGTCAGAAAGCTTTTTAGTGTTAGTTGGCCAATATGTCGGTTCTCCTGTGCTTAGAATGGAGTTGTTATTCGCCTTAATGGCTTCGTATAAATGTCTTCCTTTAGCGTTGGTAATTCTCGATGCCCACATTATATGCTTAGAATTGTAGTCTCAACCTGCTAGGTATCGATTTCCAAGGGACTTTAGGTAATCGAGGTATTGGTCTTTTGCATTATTGAACTTTGGTGGACAATAAACGGCCTATTAAGTTCTAATGTCGCTTGTATATGTTCCGTTTTATAATCGTCCATTTCTACGCACTTCAGAGTTCTTTTTATTATAATTGCTGTGCCGCCATGAGCTTTTGTTGTCAGGGTGGTTTGTAAAATAAATGTCGTAGTTCGGTATGTTTATATGCGTCTTGTCAGTGGCATGCGTTTCGGAAAAAGCATGATGTCAATTGCATTTTCAGTAAAAAACGATTGTAGTTCCAATAGATGCCGAGACAGTCCGTTAGCATTCCAAATGGCAATTATTAGCTTATTGTTTGTCAAGTTTCGTTACAAGAAGGGTAATGATGTTCTCTGGGAATTTTTGTTATGTTCAAATGTCTATATTGACCGGACTATAGCTGGCACAAATATAAATTAACTTGTAGTAATAGTTAATGTAGGGAACTTTGCAATTTTGCCTTCATGTGTTTTTTGCTGAAGACTAAATGTTTCATATATTTCGTAATTCAAACAAAAGCAAAAACACGTGAAAATTCATTTTTGAAAAATTTGTGTGTGCCTTAAAATACTTAACTAAAAATTAATGTTTAGTTTGTCAAAGAATGCCCCATATGCAAATATATATGTGTCTGTGTGCACTTGTACTTGCAAACCGCAAGCACTTGAACACTCAGTTGAAGGTTGCCATTGCCGTTACCATTACAGTTTGCTGTGCATTGCAATGGCTGCCGTGTGCCCGCCATGTCTGTGCAGTTCCAGGGGTGGCTAGGAAAGCCTAGGGCGTGAGTTCATTTCTGTAGCAATCTGTATGTATTTGTGTTTGTGTGTGCTGCCAGTGGCTTTTAAATGCACTTGCCTCTGCATTCGCATTTCAACTGCGCCCTTTTTACAACCCACTCTCCCTTTCTCCCACTCGCTCTTGTACTATTTGCATTTTGTTTTGTCAGTCATTCATTTCTAATTGAAACAAAAAGCCCATAGAAATGGCACACTACTCGCCAAATGACTATAAATGATAGGAGGGGTTGCACTGTTTGCGGAGAGAGAGAGCGGATCAGGTGATGAGACATTCGCTGCTTTCCTTCGACCACAAACTGTTTTTAATGAGCAAAGTTTGTGTGAACTAAACCTCAGTTCAGAAGGCGCTTAAAAGGCAAACCAGCCCAAAAAACTTGGCAATGGCAATGTTGACGATGACGTTCAGTGCATTTAAAAAGAGATTTTGACAGTCTGCTTGACTGCAACTGTTGAGTCAATGTAGCATGCAAGGCCTAACCCTAAGGCTACCCTGGGCCCGAGTCAAGTCAAGATGGGACACTGTCGCCGGATGAATTTAAATGTACATTTTCACTTTTGAAACAACCGGATTTTATGCAAATGCAAAGCAACAAAGGTTGCGATAACAAGTTTTTGGGATACGAAATCGTGAGTTGACTCTAATGTGGGAGTATTGATTTGACTTAATAAATTTGGTACTTTTGCATGTGATTTAGTTCTACGAAATAGCTACATTTTTTGGCACTTATATAAGCTGGAAAGATTTTGCATCAAAATAGCAATGTTTTAGCTGTGTAGCAAATATTTTAAAAAATGGTAAACCCTTAACATTTCGTAATTGCAATGATGCAATGTAATTGAATTTGATACACTTAGTGTTAACCAAAATACGCCTATTCTCTGGACTTAAAAATACTTTTTGACCAGTACAGAACATTTGTTGTTTGAGCCCCTGCAGTTCAGCTGTTCAGGCTTGAATAGTTCAGCCCTGAATTCCGGTATGACTTCTTAATTATTTTGTCACTGAATTTAGCACTGAATTTATAGCTGATTGTTACGGATAAGGTTCAGGCCTGAAAGCCGAGGCTAAATGCAGTGATAAATGAACTCGTAGATTAATGGTTGGTAATCAAAATTCAGACATTATTTCATGTCTAATTCAGACCTGAACCGAACTGAAGGGAACAAAATGAAGTTCAGAAGTCATTTCAGACTGGTTTATAAAACAAATTTTAACGCAACGACAAAAAAACCTATACGCAATATTGTACATAATTTGAGCATATCTTTCATATTTGAAAGCAATGCATTTTTCTTGTCTTACTTTTTAAATCGAAGCTATATCTCTTCAACCTGTTTAGCTTATTTTGGAGCTTAATGTTGTATATTATCGCTCGACAAGAAAATTATGATCTTTCATACCGCATAAACCGTACAACAGAGATACTACTTTTTCTCGTATTGTTGCTGCTGTTACAGTTTTTACTTAGTCTGTCAGCGTATTTTT
Organism: Chymomyza amoena; assembly: GCA_037043745.1. Classification (NCBI taxonomy): domain Eukaryota; kingdom Metazoa; phylum Arthropoda; class Insecta; order Diptera; family Drosophilidae; genus Chymomyza; species Chymomyza amoena. Next base: position 118,489 of record JBAMAX010001542.1, read on the forward strand.
AATCTTCATGCATGTGAAAATTTTGTTTCCCTTTTATTTCATTTTTTTTTTTTTGCAATTTTTCCGACATTCCGCAATGAAATTTCATTCCTTTCCCTTTTTTTATGCTTTTCTATTTCACAGATATGACAAATGGCGGTATGCAAGGACCCATTGAGGGCTACAATTCGTTGGATGATATGACAACCACGGCATTGCCCACCACACCCACCGCTGCGTATACGCATCCCAAGTGGATGGAACCATATTTTGATCCCTCAACGCCGCGCAATGTCACCGCGCTCATGGGCAAGTCAGCCTATCTCAGTTGCCGTGTGCGCAATTTGGCCAACAAAACGGTAAGTTAAAAGTTTTTTCATTGTCACAACAATGTCCCCAACCTGGACAAAATCTATACCCACGTGCTTGACATGGTCTACGTGCTGCGTTGGTTTTTTGAAGTTTTCACATTACGCTAAGATTCCGGCCCTTGACTAGTCTTAACTTTTGGTTATAGTTTGTGCAAAATGTTTGCGCTGTTGATTTTCCTGTTGCCTTGGCACGAAAAATGTAATTCCCCGAGCATACAAGAGAATGTCCTAATGAAACTTTTGAGTTTGACTGCAAATTTTTTAATTAGTTAGACGGTCCCACCTAACAAAAAAAAATGTATAAACTGTCTGCTTTCTCTTCTATTTTTATTCACTTTTTTAAGCATTTGAAATTTTTCATGAAGCATGTAACAGGCAAACGAAGCCAGTGGAGTATATACTAAACGATTAGCTGAAATATTAGTGTGACCGTTTGTTCGTGTATAAATTCGTGGATATTCGATTAAATCTAGATTAGTATATACTAAATGATCATCTCACAAATGAGTGTGACCGTTTGTTCGAATATACATTCATGGATATTCCATTAAATCTAGTATAGTATATACTAAATGATCAGCTCAAATATTAGTGTGCCCGTTTGTTCGTGTATGTACTCGTCAATAGTTGATTACATCTAAATTTTTTTAATATCTTGTAAAACCACTGAACCAAACAAGCTAAAGATATTTTGCTGATAACTTAACAGCCAGTTTTTTCTTAAAAAAATATATAATAAAAAAAAATGCTAACTAAAAATTAATTATGTGTGATATCGCAGTGATTTCGGCTCGAATATTGTCCTTAAGCTCGTCTAAAGTTTTCGGTTTGTTGGCATACACTTTGCTTTTTAAAAATCCCCACAAAAAAAAGTCCGGTGCCGTTAAATCGGGCGATCTCGGTGGCCAGTCAATATCCCCCCTTTCGATACCACACGTCCAGGGAACTTTTGACGCAAGAAGTTCATCGTTGATTTCGCGGTGTGACATGTCGCGCCGTCTTGTTGAAACAAAAAGCCTTAAAGACCTTTTTCACGCATTTCTGGTAAAACAGAGTGTGCCAACATCCATCGATACCGATCCCCATTGACAGTTTCCCCAACTCTGAAGAAGAACGGACCGATGATGGTTTTTGAGCAGACACCGGCCCAAACAGTCACTTTCTGGTCATGCAGTGGAGTTTGATGGATAGTATGAGGATTTTCTTTCCCCCAAATGCGACAGTTTTGTTTATTTACAGTGCCAGATAGCGTGAAATGGGCCTCATCAGTCATTAAAATTCGCTCCCAAAAATCGGGCTCCGATTCACTCACTCGAATAACGTTATTGGCGTAAGCCACGCGTCGCGGATTGTCTGTTTCCAATAATCTTTGGGTTAACTGCACTTTATATGGAAACATATCCAGATCATCTTTCAGAATCCTCCTCAAAATAGTTCCACTGATGTTTAGTTGCTGAGACCGGCGGCTGTACGAGACAGAAGGATTCTCTGCAACACTCCGTTGAACAGCTTCAATATTTTCATTTGATCGTCGAGGACGTGGTTGATTTGAATGTGGACGGTCCGCTACAGACCCGTGATTCTCGAAATTTGAAGCTAAGCGACGAATAGTGTCACTTTTAGGCGCAAATCGACCGCGATACTACACTATTTCCGCGCGTTCTTTGGGCGTGAATCGATTCATGGTTAAAATTGAAATGCAATAACCTTTCCAAAATGTGTTCGAGGACGTCAATCGGTTGAAATCTGTCAAAGTTATTTAATATTTCCATCGACCACATTCAAATGGCGCACCCTGTATATCCAAGAAAAGTGAACACAATACTCGTACCTTGGTCCAAAGAGAACATGGTTTTTGATAAATTGGTAATAAATTGTTTATTGTTGGTATTTCAATACAATTCTAGAATAACTCATTGTAGCTCACATTTTATAGTATTCAAGGTTGCTGTTTAGCTGAGAATTTGAAAATTTTAGTACAAAATGCTTCAGCTCAACACATTACTTCACCCGGATGCTATTCCAGTTTCTAAATGTTGAGTTGAGAAGTTTGTATACGCCACCTGAGGTATTTTGTAGTCATAGCACAATCTTAGCAACTCAACTGATGAACTAACAAAATGGACGTTCACGCGCTAGTTAGTTGAGTTTTTGTGCAACTTTGCTCAACTCAGCAGTAGACGTCAACACCTCAGCTATAATTAAAATTGATTATTACAAGTAATTTTTTATTAGTTGCAAAGTATTAAAAACAAATTTGATTGTTAATAAAATTCAGTTACTTGTAGAGTATATGATCTTCGGCGCTTTAATAAAAACTTTCGTTCTTTGTATTATTTTTTTTTGTTGTTATCAACGTGCTGCGCCACTTTTTACTTAAGTCAACAGCGTTTTAGCCTCCTGCTTAAGTTGTTGGAGCTTTTGTTGTTTTTGCCCTGCTATTTGCTATTGTTTCTTTTGTTTATCTGCTTTAATTGCACACTCCGCCCAGCTTTCTTTTTTCAGCTCAACTTGGCCCAAAGGTTTTAAATGTCTTGGCAACCTGCTGTTTCATTTTTTTGTTACCAAACTTGCTGTCGAAAACAACAACTTTTCGCATTTTTTTCGCGCAACTGGGTCCTGTGACATATATACATTTAGTGTGTAGGTATTTAGCTACCATTTTTATTTGACATATTTTGAAATATTTAATTTCAGGCCAAGTTGCTACTTTCCTGGCCCATATTTGCTGTTTCTCTGTTTTGCATGTGTTAAATGAAATATATAATTGTCAAGACTTTTAAAGGACCCGCCCACAAAACTTCCTTAGCAGTGCCTGCGTTTGTCAGACAGCATTAGCATCTAACTTTTTTAATATTCATGACAAGTTTATGAATAATTTGCTGACATGTAGCCCAAGAAGATTAATTAGAAATTGTAAATAACATACAAAACGTGCTGTATGCCTAATGAAGGTTTTCTTTTACTCCATATCAGTATTTCCCCGTAAATCCAATGCTCATTAAATTACTGCCCTATCCGACAACGACCAAAACAATGGCGTACAAACTTTCCAAAACATATCCGGGACCACTTGACACAAATGTGCAGTAACTGTTGCCACAAAGGCAATCCCAACCCCTCTGCAGTTGCATTTTCAAGTATAATAGATTTTAATTTCTGGCTAAACAAAGGGTCGGTCACGCGTTAACCAAACACATTCCGCGGTTGGACCATAAAATGCCAAGTGGGTGCGCCTTTTGTATGCTCTATACATTTAAATTTGTTACTGGGCTATATTGCTTTATTGAAAATGTTGGTTAATGGTATAACATATAACGAAGTTGTAATACTTGTTTTATATTCAAATCTAGGTAAAGCGATAATCCACTTTTTAAATAAGGACAGTTTTTTATTTGAATAATTATAATATTTATTTGAACAGCTATACTTATTTAAAAATTTAAGGGTCTTCGAGTGGATCTTCGTATAAAAGTGTTTTTTAAGGGCATTTTAGGTGGGGAAACACGAAAATTACAACTTTTTATTTTCTTAAGTACCATTTTCAGGATTTTTTCGAAATCATGTTTTTTGACACTTTTTTCAGTTATTCGCCAAAATCTCGTGAAAATAAATTGTATTGACATAAAAAGCGATTAGATCGAAAGATATTGATGAGCTCTTTACAGTGATATGCTTAGATAAATTAAAAATTATTTAAGTTACCAAACAACCAAAATTGAAAGTAATTTTCGATCATTATTCAAAATTAAAAATTTTCGGTTTGCTTTTTATTAACAAAATAAAATGTTTAACAATTATGTAAGGCTTCTATTCCGAAACTTTCGGAGACGAGATATTGACGAATAACTAATAAAAATCCGAAAAAATATGTTTTTCGAAAAATCTCTGCAGTAATTTTCGTGTTTTTTGGCACAAAATTACATTTAAAAACTCTTTTTGCGAAGGCTAATTTTTCGTGTAAGCGAGTGTATTTGTTTGAAAAATATTTTGGTGTATTATATTCACTGCCGAATAGCACCAAAAATGGTGGAAAATTATTTGAAGTAGATTACCAACAACTCAAAATCGATTGTGACATTTTGGTCATCATTATTTTCAATCCTAATAGTGAGTTTTGGGGGTTGCACCATAAGTTAAGGGATGTCATGGTGTAAGATGTGAAATAAAGTATCGTTAAGTAGAAGTAATCCTCTTAAAGCAGTTCTTCTATAGCACTAAATTGGATAATATAAATATTGGATTGAAATAAAATCTATTTTTTGCAAAAAAAAATACAAAATTAAGACCTAAATAAAAGCAAACATTTTTCTTAAAAAAAACACCCTTTATCAATTCAAATTTAACCACAATTTACTCCATTATGTAATAAATCAATATACGTTCTTCCTACACCTTCAGTCAATCAACTGGACACAGAGCATTCCATTTTCGGGCTTTCAGGTTCTTGCATTCCGTGAATTTTTTTTCTCGTCTGTTTGTGGGTGCGTCAACCGCAGCCAAGCCTTGCACTTGGAATTGCATTTGAGCACAAAATTATTTAAACAATTTGCGTCAACAGCACTTGGTTCAGTCACAAGTTACGCAGCTCTCACCACGTCGGCTCCCTTTTTTGCTGAACCCAATCCTATATGCCCCTTCCACTTAGCCGACTGTTATGCAACTTCAGCCAACTGCTGCTGTGCCAAGTGGCAGCTTTGTACGTATGTGTGGGTCTGTTTGCAGCAGTGTTGGAAATGCCCCAGAGGCGTTGCTGTTAATATGCGCTTGGGTGTGGCCCTTGTCGTTATACGGGGCGTATGCGCCATATGATGTTCGCTCAGCGTGCACTTGTTAATTATACTTTAATTTGTTAAGTAAAATGTTTATTTAATGTATTTTGTTTTCATTCAATTTGATGCCATGCAACTTTGTTGTTGCAAATTTATTTATAGCGGCTCCTAAATGTATGCAACAATATTGTACCACCAATAATTAAATGCATGCAGGGCTAACTATATTATGTATCAGCAATAAATATAAAACTACATAGAATGCACAGCTCATACAAACAAATTTGACTAGGTGGTGTGCTGTACTGTATGAATACCCCATAGCAACTATTGCCAATCGCACGAAGCGGCAATGAACTAGTGGAATATCCTTTCGACTGTCAACCTAATGTAGCGAATTTCGAATCCTAGGCCGGTTATTAAATTTAATTCATGATAAGCAAAAATGTTTAATTTTCGTATTTTTTTGGAATGTTGCTCTGCACGCAATGGAGTTTATAAATATCTTGTTTCTGAGCATTCATTCATGTCTTTTCGGAGAATGAGACTGGCATGACCAAAAGGGTATTTTGCTATCGACTCTTATTCAGTTGAATAGTTTCGAGGCGGCACATAAGCATGCATTCTAATTACCGCACGCAGAATTTTCTAGAGCTCTTGTTTATAGGCTGGCAGAGTAAAAGTGAAAATCTACAAACAACACAGGAATTCTACGAGTGCTGCAATTAATCACGGTTCTTGACTTCGTTATTGGCTGTCGTACTTTAAGCCTTATTCAAATTTGTATATTTTTAATTTCTAAGTATCCTTCGGAGAATATGACTGCTATGGCACTTCTTAACCACGTAAAAAGTAAGAAAAATGGGAAAAAGGATATTTTGGTATGGACATACATAAACACTACTAACAGTAGTAAATGATAGAGAGAGTTGGCATATGCACTTTTCTTTTTCGAAAAAACTTGTAAACGGTTGGTAAGCTAAAAAATTTATATCATTTCTGTGTTTCACGTCCCAAAATTACCCTAGAAAACACTTTTTTACTAGGCAGATTCATTTTTCTTGTAAACTAAGTAAACTCTCTATAATAAAACGATACCATCAAATAAGCTCGTTTGCTTTCGTTGCTTTAAAAAGACCTTTCCAGCAATTAGCCTTGAAAAATATGGATAGCATGTCGCTTTTATTAATGAAATATTATGTACAGTATGTACTCCTAGGCAATAGGTAAAAATTTTTAATCTTAGCTTATTTATTTTTGTTTATATAACACCATTTAATAAAAGATAAATTTTCTAGCTATTTTTTCAAAACGGAGGCAAAAATTTATTATGTTTGTTAATGAAAATTAAGAAATATTAACAAATTATATTAAAAATTTACCTTTTTTAACAATTAAATCCAAATTAAGCTTCTCTTGTTTAACTTTTTTTTCACTTACTTTTTTCCTTGATCAAAAAGTTCTCGGAATGTATAGTATTCAGAATATCCAAAATACAATGTTATTCATTAAAATCGATATGGTCCCCTTCAAAGAATTCCATTGCGCCACTGATTGATTCAATGCTGGAAAGATTTTTATAATCGGTTTGCGGTATGGCCATCAGAGCCGTTTTCGATTTTTCCATGATCTCATCTCGGGTGCTGCGTAGCTGTTTATTAAGTCTACCGAATAGGAAAAACTGGCATGGTGAATAATCGGGTGAGCTCGGTGGTTGTTGGATGATATTCATTCCTTTTTTATCCAAACGGTCTTGGAAATAATGTCTATGTCCTGTTTTTGCATAAAATTCAGGTCTTTCAAGCCTTACAGCGACACGTCTGAGGCCCAAATCTTTAACCAAAATATCTTGAATGGATTTAAAAACAACTTCTCTGCCAACTCTCTAATTGCAGTTTACGATCATCCGTTCTTTGATTGTGTTGATATCAATGACAGATGTGGCAATTTAAGAAAAAAATAACGACGATTCCGGGAACTTTTTGATCAATATTTATACCCTGTACCGTATGGTACAAAGGGTAAATTAAGTTTGTGCAAGCCGAAAATGTATGTAACATATAGATGGAATTGTCGGAGACTCCCCAAAGTAGCCTAAAGTATTATCAGCGTGACTAGAGAAGTCGATATACCCATATCCGTCTGTCCGTCCGTCTATCCATCTGTCCGTTTGAACGCCTACATCTCAGATATGGTAAGAGCTAGAGTAACTAAACTTTCACATTAGATCACATATTATTCCATAGGAGATTAATTTATTTTATTTTTTTTAAATCGGGGTTACATTATATAGCCCATAGGGTTGTTTCAGACGACCTTGGAAAAAAATAAAAGTTTTAGATATATATAATTCGTTTGTTTGTGAAGATATAGTAACCAAATTTGGCAGTTTTTTAGAGTAAACAAGCACTGTACCAAATTCAATTAAACTCGGTTGACTATATCATATAACTCCCATAGGAAAGATCGGCCAATATAGCTTTTTTTATACAAAATTCGCTATATTTCAATTTTTTAATAAAGATACCGTAACCAGATTCTACATTCACAAATTTTTTAGAGTCCTTAAGAACTGTACCAAATTTGGACAAAATCGGTTGACTATATTATATAGCTCCCATAGGGCCGATCTTCCAAAAAATCGATTTTTGAACTAAATCTGTTGAGTTTCGTTTGTTTGTGACAATATTGGAATTAAATTTGGCACTTGTAAGTTTTTTATAGGTCTTAAGCATTGCACCAAATTTTGTTAAAATCGGTTGACTATATCATATAGCGCCCATAGGAACGATCGGTCAAAAAAAATGTTTGCTTAAAAATTCTTTTGTTTTTGGTTTTTTATGAAATAACCAGATTTTATTGCAAGATAGTGGTACAAGGTATCTCAAATTCGTCCGCGCCCGACTTTACGTACGCCATTTTTAATACTTCAATAGATGTATGGAATTTAGAGAAGCAGACGTTCAAGGCATTCCAAAGTTTCCTTAAATATGCTAAGGGGACTAGCGAATTTATTATAGATATCTTACAAGTTAGCAACTAAACAATTCAGTTGTAATCCCCTATTTAATTCATTTTTATTTGGGACAGGCTATCTTAAAGTTGACATTTTTGTATTATTAAGCACTACATTAGGATTATCCACACTTACGTACACGCACACAAACACATATTACCTTATCAGAATGCAGAAAACTTATATTTGTAAAAGAATTAAATATAATAAGTCAAAATGCAGGCATGCCACCTACTTAGAAAGTTTTAGTATAATTAAGCAAAGCAAAAACAACTTATAGCCAGAAGCAAGTGAAGGGTAAAGTTTTCAACTTTTCTCAACTTGTTTAACTCAAAATAATTTCAACGCAATTGGGAAAACTCGTCACACACTCGCTTAACAAACTTTATTTTATTTTTATTTTTTTGTCTGCCTGGTCACATTAATGCTTGTCAACTGCCGTTGGCCATAAGTTACAGTTAGCGTTACAGTTGCAGTTACCGTTATATGTCAGCATTAAGAATGCAAGAAAATTAATCAATGTACGCATAAAGCCCTGGAGACACGTTTCGCATTGCTCTGTCACCCAACTTCCCCACTTCTTGTTCTTGTTATTGTTGTCTCGATTTTGATGGCATTCTGTCGGCCATTTATTTTTCAATTGTTGCATTTTTAATGACGCCCCTTACCCGCTTTTTTCGAGTCCACTATGGGATTATACGACACTGTGTATTTATATGCAAGATTGACATTTCGTTGGACATTGATATTTACAGGTTTCCTGGATACGACATCGTGATATACACATACTCACCGTTGGCTCTTACACGTACACGTCAGATCAGAGATTTCAAGCTACACATCATCAGGATACCGATGACTGGACGTTGCAGATAAAGTGGGCCCAAAAGCGCGATGCGGGCATGTATGAGTGCCAGATATCAACGCAACCAGTGCGCAGTTATTTTGTCCGTTTGAATGTTGTTGGTGAGTATCCCACGCACACTTACATAACATTCACAAACATATATACTCGTTAGTCAGTATAAACAAATGGGGCAATGCTACGTAGGGTCATCCCGACTATAACTTACACTATACCCCGCGAATTTGACGCTTTTTAATGCCCAAGCGATTAATTTGCAGGCAACTGCGGTGAGTTATGCGGAAGTTTTAGAAGACGTTATGACTATCTCCTGAATTGGGCCTTAAAAAAGAAGGGTCGAGTTAACTGCAAAGTAGTTTTAGGCGAAACAAAAAAAAATGACTGAAAATAAAGAGCTAGCTCATAAGAATCACCTTCCAGACTTCGACATGCAGGCACTACGGCAGCAAGGCAGTCTTTCTCATGTCGGTAGAAGGGCTTTGGGCACTTAATCGTTGTCTCTAGCTTATCAGACCTTTTATCCCTTGGGTACAGTGTATAAAAATACAACATTTGTCTCAAATACTATGACACACGCACACACACAAAAAGTGGTTGTCTTTTTTGTAGTTGTTTTATTGCTGTAAAGCAAATAAATTACACATACAGCAAAAGCATCAACAGCATCTACAAAAAAAACAACAACAGCAAACAAGAGCGTAAGAGAGCGAGAGAGAGTTTGGCAGTGGCACACACGACCAAGGTAATGTCGACGTCACAACGACAACAGAGCGTGGCCAAATGATGAGCGAGAGAGTTGGAATGGAGCATTCAAGTTGCGTGAAGCAGAACTTGTTTTTTTTATACAACAATAATTCCATTTTATCTCGTAGTTTATTATTCGACAGCAACAACTGGGCCTGCAGCTGCTGAGCTACCTAGTCGACGTGCCTGCCATCCTGCCACGCCCTTTTGCTTGCCTTAAAAGTGCTGCCTTGCCTCTTGTCTGTTTTACATTTTGGCATTTTTATAACGTTATTTTTCACCACTTTTTTCTATATACTTTTTATTTTTTCGGTGCCTTACTCTACTTGTGTTGACAGTGCCAACGGCTACCATACTTGGCGGACCTGACCTTCATGTTGATAAAGGCAGCACCATAAATCTCACTTGCACTGTAAAGTTCAGTCCCGAACCGCCAGCGTATATCTTCTGGTATCATCACGAAGAGGTAATTAAATTTTATTTCTATAACTTTTATACATTACAGTCGGATCGCAGACAAAAGCATATTCAGGCGACTCTTTCCAAGATCACTCTTTAAGCAATTTTAGAATATAGTGCTAAGTTTTAAATTAGGGAAATAGTAAAGTAAATAAAAATAAACCTAGTTATAAACGATTAACGATTCTCTATCCGTCGAGTAACTTTCAAGTAGAAGCAAACGTCGCTCTCTACTCCTTAAGTTACATCTAAGCAAGTGTATACAAATTGCGTCCAAGCTGAATTATGTAACAGAAAACTCATTTCTGAACCACTGTAAAACAGCATAGCTGCTGTGTGCTAACGCCGCGTTCTGCAAACAAGCGCCATCTGGCGTACAGAATTTGCACAACTTGGCTTGCACGCGCTCTTGGCATTGTTTTATCCGACATTTGTTGTTTTTAATGAGTAAATCAACAACTCGCCACCTTGAAAAGCAACCCTGGAACTTATTTGAGAGAAACAACACTTCTACAGCATCAGGTGATTTTACCAGGGTTTTGTTTTTTTTTTTTGTTGGTACCTCGGATTACAAATTAGCCGTGTGCGTGCTACTGCCACAATTTCAATGTGGCTTAAACTGTGCAAAACTGCTGGCTAATTGCGGCACATTAAGTGCGCTGAAACTACCCGACACATTGCTGTTTAACGGCTTTAGTTTCATTAGCAACATTTGCAACAACAACTATTGTTTAGTTGCACAATTTTATTTCCATTTACAATTGGTGTAATACTTGCTAATTGCAATGAAAAAACAAAATACGCTGGACGATGCCGGCTATAGCAAAGCGGATGAGGATAAGGATTAAAAGCGTGTTAAAAGTGAAAGACAAGTCCGTTGCTATTGCCAACTGCTGCAGGGTAGCCAGCAGGTAAGCACGATACAATACCCAGCAATGTTGGTTTATTGTAGTATGCTGTCGTTTCGGCTACCTTGTCAGCCACTTGGTGCTGGTTGTAATGTATTCCTGGCATTTTCTAATTAAAATCTCGGCAACAAAGCGAAGGCTTCGCTCGGTACCCCTTGGTGAGGCGCCACAATACCAGCTGCACGTCGCATGTGTGAGCATCGCCTTGTAACCCTAGCATCATTTTGTTGGTATCCTTGCCTGCGGCTGCAACAGCTTCACGGTTTACTGTCGTCCTGTAGCCTTGGCACAAGCCGCTGCAGAGGGATTATTTACGATCCATGCAAATTTGCTGTTAATTAGTTTAATGGATGGATAAACTGAGTTAATGTTAATGCGCTCTCGAGTCGCAGCTTAAAAGTATGCTACATTTCTTCTTCATTTCGTACTCCGCTTACCGTCGTAGTTAGCATTCTACAAATAACACATGTTTATGCAACGCGCACCCTAAGGAGAAAAGGTTGCATTGGGTTTGTCGTGAATAAACTTTTATGCAATAAAGAGCTATATTTTTGTTGTATTTAAGGAAGTAATTGTTGAATCCGTAAGCAGTTACTACCTTAACAAAAAAAGAAATAAAAGTAAGAAATCTAGATTTTAAGCACTCGTCACGAGGATTAATAAATAGGGAGAAACGTCGCGACTGAGCAAAACTGTTGGTGAAACCTTTTCCAAGTTCACTGCGATGGCACTTGAGCGTATCACTGTATCCTTGTATGCTCTTTTACTGTATGTAGATTAAGGTCACGATGTAGGGGGTATTGCGCACGTACTAGAGACTTAAGATTTGATTTATCTGTACCTGAATTCTTTGACAACTTGAATTTGCTGCTATACTTTTGACTGTAGAACGTAGAGTAAGATAGGGGGAGACTGGCTAGACGTACAGCCCTCTAAGTGACAAAGTACTCTGGATTTTCATGCGAAATTTCAAGGTATTTGACTTGATTTGGCTACTGCACGATAACTCCAACTGGATGGATGGGATAATCGTCATATGCTGCTCCATTCATCCAGTCAAGGTTCATTAGGAAGCCATCAACGGCCTCAAGTCGCCAATTGGAGCTGTAGAGAATAATCTGCATAAGTCGCAATTAGAGTCTTCAAAGAACCCTGCACGTATAGATCGGCAGTTTAAAGTTAGAAGCTTCTTTAATTTACAAAGGAGACCTTAGTGCCAGAACCGATCGAAATCTTGAAATTAACTATTTTGAGGTTAAGTTTTTTATAAGACAAAGCATCGTTAACATAACCAAAACATAGAACTTAGAATCTATTCAGACACAAATTTTTAACCAACAGCCGCTAAATTAAACAAAAAAGTGTTGTCCTATGATTTAAACGATGCTTTATGTAAGACGGCATCAGCGCAAGCCCACTAGATGGCGCCACTAGTGACAACAGCTGTTGTATTTAAACGCTACAATCAAAAGTTGTTTGCGCAAAAATCGTTGCGAACCATATTTTGGAAAGTATTTTCAAAAATGTATTGAATTCTAAATTAAGTATTTTTTAATGAAATCTAATATGAGTTTAGAATTTTTTTGACTTGGATACGCGATAACAGAGAGGGGGTTCTCAGAAATTCAATATTAAACTTAAATTACACATTTGTAAGTCCCTGCATTTAGTATGTAATATACATTTTTTTCAAGATATTAGCAAATATAATAAGGGCATTTAAACCGTATTTGCCAAACGCAGCTTCCTTAAAATTGTATGCATATTTTATGTTAGTACTGCAGGAAGCTGTTTCCTTTTTTTCAAATTTATAGCATTGTCGTTAGGTTACTAAATAAAGGAATAAGAGTTATTTTTGTTAAGCACGGATGTGTTATAAGTTAGTGAAATACCTGTGGTAGTTATGAAATTAAAGTATAAAAGGATAAAAATGTGTCTTCTGTGTCGGTTGTCCTCAGCAGTCTTTCGACGAGTTTTTTAAATCTTGCTTAAAGGAAAAGATACACAAAAAAAGCTGGTGAAGCTCATTAACTAACTTTTCATTGAGTGGCAAAGTAAAGGTCAAGCATCAATTAGTCGATTTGGCCAAATGCGCCAACGAATCTGAATTAACGCAGCTTATTGTAACCTCATTCTCCAGAGCTACAATATTTCAATAACCCCAAATCCTGAATTTCGTTTGAGAGTGGGTTTTCATTAAATTTCAATCAATACTTTGTGTGCATTTATAAATTAATTTGCCGACAATTAAGGAAAGAAAAATAAAAGACTAATCTTCAATCAATTTCAAGATCACAAATGTTCGCTGTCGAGTTTTCGACAAAAACTTAGAGGGATAAAACTTATTAGCTTTTAACCAAAGCCATACACGCAGTTTGTACAACTTGACTGTTTATCGAAAAGTTTGTATCATCGATAGCATCGTGTGTGGGATTGTCCCAAATGTCCATAAGGACATTGGGTTAGAATTTTGTGTCTTGACATAAAAAGTTACACAACACTTGTACTTCGATTTTTTTTTATACAATCTGAATAGACTAAATCCAAAGATATTAAAACCGTATTTCTTGTGCATATATAATAATACATTTTCCATACAGTTTTGTTACTGACTACGCTGCTAAGTGGACTTAGCGAGCTTTTATCTGCACCCAGTTCAGCTTTTAAGCTACTTATAAATAGAACATGACTTTGCCAAGACGGTTGCTAAAAGATCTGTCCTAGGAGTTGCTGTAGGAGTTAAGCCACTTCCTTTGTTGTTTGCCGGCATAATTGTACTGATTGCCATGGATACGATTGTTTAAATAAATACCATACGATTTATATGTTATAATAATATCAACCATATTTTTTTCATAAATATTTCTAATTTAAAAGCTAGCTTTTTGTACAGCCATTGTAATTTTTGGTGATTTGTTTGTTTATCTATTGCATTAGATATTTGATATATTTCTGTTTGAATTTAATTATTTTAACAATTGATAATTATAATCTATGCTCATTAACTAAATTTGGTGTGTGAATTATGAATTTCACCAACCAAATTATAATACAAATATGATATTTATACCAAAATAGCGACAAGAATTTAATGCTGATAGAGCACACAACAGTCAGCAATAATAAAGGCACACTGATACATACACTTATAGATACACACACACACATACACGCTGCAAACTTTTTACTTGGTTGCGGAAAAACTTTTGCGAGCAAAAGTTTTGCGCCGTTGTAGGCCATTCTCATTGTTTTTTATATCTTCCTCGTAATCATCATCGTCATCTTCAGAGTACACTGCACAGTGGAAGAAAATATAGAATTTTTGACATGAATTGAAAAAATGCAGCTTGAACCTTGAAACTTGGCAGATTTGCTAATTATATGACTAATAATAAGAAATAAAAAATTTAAAGGAGTAGCATTAGGTTTTCACACTCTTTTCTTACAATGCATACAATACAATATTTTCAAATAACCTAAATATGCGCCAAAGAGTTTAACAACATATTAATTAATAAAACAAACAAATAAATCACAGTTAATCAAAAGTAGATTACTTTAACAGTTTTCGGTTCCAGTGACTTTCCATAAGTTTTATTCCAGCATATAAAACAATTTTCAGTTCAGTTTTTGCTACAAAGAAATTATACCTTAGACATTTAATATAAAATAAAAAAATCGTGTCATTTTTTGTTTTGTTTAGTATAAATCTTACAAAATTTACGGCCGTAATAAAAAACTTCATATAACAAAAATAATCACGATAAATTACGGCTAAAAATTGTTAGTAAATTGAACGTAAAAAAACAAAAAAAAACAGTCTTGTCAAATGATTTTCAAAATTCTCAACAAAAGATGGCGCAATTAGTTTAATAGAATTAGATTGTGTAGTATGCACATTATTTCGGACGTAAATAATAGCTGGAGGAAAAAAATCATTGCTTATTTATCATTTCTTACGAAGCCGTTTAATATTAATTTTTGTTTTTTTATTTGTTGCAAATTACTCAAAAAATCTTTATTTCATCCCACTGTGCACAGTTTAGACATGAATATATTTTAAAAAATAATATTAGATTTCAGTTTTAAATTGAAACATATCTTCATCAAAAGTTTATTCTGTTAAAGGTGTAATTGATTTTTCATTTGGAATTAAGAGCATGCAAGGCTCAATATCCAATAAAATTTGTTTATCAAACATGATGCAAAGGAAATTGTATACTGCGCAAAACAAAGTTCTGTATAAAAATTATACAAATTTTGTAATTGCTTCAAATGACTTTGGGTTATTCCATATACTGGTATAAGCAACTTTTGCTTTTTTTAATTTATTGTGCAAATAACCCAAAAACAAATTAATTTTTGAGAATAACGTTTTTTGCTGTTAAATAAAATCGACAATCCAGACCGAACGGCTGAATTTATATTGACGGTTATCGAGATGAAATCTATCTCAAAGCAACACTTCTCTTTCCAAACAATTTAATGGCTCACAAAGTGAAATATTTTTTTTAATCGGATGAAAGCCAAAACGCGTACTATAAAAATTAATTTATCGCCTTAAATAGTTAACCTTAATTTTTTTTTATCTGCACATTTCCAAGGAATTGCAAGAATGCGTCGGGCAAAACCTTTAAAAACGTCTATCTTATTTTTTTGTACCAATATTTATTTTTTGAAAAATGTAAATTCTTTTATATATAATATTAACCTAGTTTTCTAAATCGTCATTTGATTTAAATCGCTACCTGGGCGATATATTATATATTATATAATTATACTAGCCGGCCTCCGGCACGCTCGCTTCGCTCGCTCGTCTAGATCTTTATTTTCTTCCAATGATTTATTTTTGTGGCGAATTCAAATTCAAATTGCATTATGTGCAAATATTGATCTGATCATATGTATTTTATACAGAAATCAAAACATGAATTGTAAGCAAAAATCGCAGAATTCCTTTCTTCTTAGGAAAACTTTCTTGGAAAGGAATAACTAAATCAATATTAATTTCTAAAATTGATGAAATTGTAAATTATCCTACCGAGTTTTTAAATTCACTTGATTTGCCAGGAATGTTAGGAGTGGCAACCCATATCTCTTAGGGGTATGAAAAATAGATATTTGCCAATTCTCAGACCTGCCCAATAAGCACACAAAATTTCATGAGAATCGGTCTAGCCGTTTCAGAGGAGTCTGTTCACACAAAAACCAATATTCACAAAAATGCGTATATCTCACGAACCAATTCACACAAACACATCGCAATAGCCTTAAAACCTCCGCATTGACCTCTAACACACGCAAAAATCAGATTTGAAATTCATCGACTTGTTCATGAGAACACCGATAGCACGTAAAACATAAGTTTCTTCTTATATATAAAATTCTAGTTTCACAATGTTAGTTACCATACTCCTCCGAAACGGCTGGACCGATTCTCATGAAATTTTGTGTGCCTCAATAAAATAAAATTTATATCGTTTATAATTTTTGTGTTACAATTAACTAAAAAATATTACTTAATCTGACAATGTACACAATGCCAACCTAAATTAAAAAAAAAAATTTGTATTGAAAAATCAAATTGTCCTTTTTAGTATTTTCGTCGCAATTTTGTTATATTTTCTCAACCTTAAACCATCCTTGGACTTCCACGAACATTTCAAGACCAAAATTAGCCAAATCGGTTCAGCCGTTCGTGAGTCTATAAGCTTCACAGGAACATAACATTGTGGCACGAGAATTTTATATATAAGATTAATTATAATTTTCGTATATTAATTTTTTACGAATTTGGACTTGGCCTTAACCATCCCAAACCCTGCTCTGGCCACTACAATCTCGAATTCCATTGTTTTGTTTTATCAATATTATTCAAAATTTTTGTCATATTTTCAAGCTCACTGGGCTAAACTTTCAAAACGAAGTGCTCCCCCTTTTTGACTAATTTTTCAGCAATTTGACAACACTACTATGCCCCTCGTATTATTACAATTATATTGAGTTTTTTCCCACTGTGCAGTGACTGTGACGACAGCGCAATTTAGTTTTTTTTTTGTTTCTTTCATTTTTCATATTATTGCAAATATCGTCGATTAGTTGAGATTAGACAGCAAATTATGCGCCAGCTCAAGCCCCTACCATATCTCTAGAATTCTTTAAGCAACTTGTCTAGATTGTAAGTCCTAGTTGTGATGTGTTTGTTGTTGCTATTTAGCTGCTGTCAACAACATGATGTGTTAATATCGAGCTATCCAGCTGGTATTTTGCTCTTTGCCATCACCAGCATGAACTTTGTGTATTGGCAAATTATTATTCTCTTTATTTGTTTCAGTCAACAACATTGGCAGTTGTTAGAGCCCCCTCGCAAACTCATCATACCCCATTGCCACCATTAGTATGGCCTATGGCATTGCTTAAATATGCATTTTGCTTACTTATTCGCTGCTGTTAACAGCAGCAGTCCTTAGTCCTTATCGATGGCATTGACGCTGCCTTCTGTTACACATTAATCGATAATGAAGTTGACTTTGATAGCTCTGCCTGCCGTGAGCTTTGATTTTTCACTGGCAACCATCTTGGAATTTTATGCCATCATTGCTTATAACTTGCAAAGTAATAATCATAATGAGCAAACTTTGAGCACGACTTTTGTATTTGTATTTATATTTGTAAATGTATTTGTGTGTGTATTTTTGTATATCTGTTTCGGGTGCGAGGCGTATTCGTGATATCAAGATGTCCAAAATTGACTTGATTAGCATAATTTTTGTTCTTTCTTTATTCTACCAATTCTGTGGGAATAGATAAAATTTTGCCAGTATTTGATTCATCTATTGAAACGAGCTGAAATTTTATTCCAAGCTTAACATCTTTAGTATATAAGTTGTTTGTATAACTATATTCTACAACTATTGTCATAGTAAACAAGATGTTTGCAATTTGGCTTTAAGTTTTATAGTTTATTTAAGTTGGCCACTTAAAAATTTAAAGCTGATAATAAAAAAATGTTTTTTTATTAGTAAGTAAATCTTAATGTATAAATGAGTAAAATCAAAATTATATTTTTTTTTTGTTAGTTGACATTGCTTTTGCAGATATCCAAACAACTTTTAAATAAAAGATCTTATTAATAATAAAACTTTTGAAAAAAAAAACGTATTTCGCGCAAAAACAAGTTTCTCTACGAAAAAAATTAAAAAACAAACAAAAATTCCCTCTGGCGACTTTCAGCAATCATTTATTTTAATCAAATATTGATTCCTTGACAAGGATTTATGGAGTAAGAGGGTGGATTGATAAGTTTCCGGCCTGACCAAGAAAAACAACGTTTTTAAGAATTTTTTTTTTTTCTCAACATAATCTCCTCCAAGGCTGATACATTTCTCATAGCGGTGTTCTAGTCTAGTAATGCCATCTCTATAGACTGATTCGTCAAGCTCCTCAAAATACCCATTTACAGCTTCGATTACTTCTTCATTGTCCGCAAATCTCTTACCGCCAAGCCATTTTTGAGGTTAGGAAACAGATAATAGTCACTCGGGGCTAGGTCTGGAGAGTAGGGAGGGTGCGGCATCAATTCAAACTTCAGATCGTTGATTTTAGCCATCGCAACGATTGACTTGAGCGCTGGTGCGTTATCGTGATGAAACAAGATTCTTTTCTTCGCCAGATGAGGTCGTTTAATTTTCACCTCGTGGCTCAATCGTTGCAATAAGTCTGCGTAGTATTGACCAGTGATAGTTTTACCCTTTTCAAGGTAATCAATGTATATAATACCTCTTGCATCCCAAAAAACAGTAGCCATAACCTTGTTCGCTGAAAAAATTGTTTTTGCCTTCTTTGGAGTTGGTTCCCCTGGTCCAATCCACTGTTTAGACTGTTCTTTGGTTTCAGGAGTGTAGTGGTGGACCCAAGTTTCGTCAACGGTTTTGAATCGACGCAAAAATTCGCTTGGATTACGCTTATACAACGTCAAATTGGCGGTAAAAATGTTTTTTCGAATCAACTGTTAGCAAACGCGGCACCCATCTTGCGCAGAGCTTTTCCATATGCAAATGTTGGTGCAAAATATTTTGCACACGTTCATATGACATCATACAGGTCTCAGCTATCTCACGCACTTTTAATCTGCGGTCTTCCAGCATTATTTGATTGATTTTTTTTTCGATCATGACTTGAGCGAGGCTCATCAGAGGTGCTCACACGACCTTTTTAAATTCGGAAACCCACTGCTTAATGGTTGAATATGATGGGGAGGATGTCCCCAGTGTTGAGTGCATCTCTTTTTTAATTTCCTTCGGCTTTAACCCCTTCAAATAGAAGTATTTGATGACAGCACGATTTTCCAGCTTTTCCATTTTCAAGAAAAACACAGAGGCGTCTTGTTCAGTGTGCTCTCAAATCTAAACTAACATGGCGATCAGGCTGAAACTATAGCTACAAGCTATCTAAGGATGGTACTATAGAGCGCCACCTCAAGGTAGGCCTAGTGGCGCCATCTCTTGGTCAGGCCGGAAACTTATCAATCCACCCTCGTATGAAAGCATCATGGGCTGCATGATCTAAATCTAAAAAATTTACAAAATGGAAAAGATAACAGTTTTACGTTCTATCTGCAGGATTCCGCCACCTGATAGCTTTATTCACTAGCTGTCATTGTGTGGGAAACAATATTTTGATAAAGTAAAACTAATCAAGAGCATCAATCGCGCTTTTACATTATATATCAAAAATTCTAAAAGTCGCTTCCCAGAAGTACATATAAATTTAAGTATCGACACGAATTTTAGTTATTCCGAAATGTTTGAATTATTCAAAAATAATTGGCGTTGAACGATATAAAAGGAGTGACAACGCAAGCTAAATTGCACTTTTGATGAAAAAAATAATGTTTATAAAAATCTTTTTCAGAAATATTTCAAAGCTTTTCCTTTTAATAAATTGGCGGCCAATGAACTGCAAAAAAAATTAAACTTTTTTTAGCTTTTAGTTCGGCTCTAATTGTATCGCTACACTGACGATAAAAGGTCTGACAATCTTTTTATTTATAAAAGTGTATAGCTAAAAATAAAATTAAGTGCACATCGGTTCTTAAACTTAACGCGAAATAATTTTTTTAAAACACGTGTTTTTTAAAGCCTTAATTACTTGTGAAACAATATTTTAATTGTTTTTGTTAAATTATTTAATACTTTCCTTTCATATAATTAAAATGAAATTAATAATAAAAAAAATTTCATATTTTAAAAATGGTTTCAAAAATTCTTCTTTTAAGAAGAAGAATTTAAATCATAGAAAAAGACGTATAAAAAAAAAAAATTACGATTAAGATATTTAGGAATATATTCTTAAAAATAAAAATAAAATGTCTTATTTGTTTTTTTTTTAATTTGTTGGTACCCTGCTCTTTATTAATATTTTCTTTAGTTTTTATGCTATATCTATAATTATATATAAAAATACATGAATAAATACAAAAAAGTTATTGTGGAGAACGGTTATGACTACCTACGCATGTTTCCGTACATAAAATTATATTTTAACTTAAGCACTTAACTTAAATTAATAATAATTTTCTTTTTCATTACATTTCAAAGACGTTTGCCAATAATAAAATGCGAAAATGAGTAGCTCATTTGACATATAGCTGCTGTCATTAATCTCATTGCCACTCATCAAATTTTAATTAAAAGCGTAATTTTTAACTCATTTGGAGTTCGTAGATCAAAAGTGCTATACGAAAAAAAAATCCTAAAATCAAGCTGAAAGCAAACAGGATGCGCTGACATGTCACTGATTTGTTGATTTGCAATGTTTGTAATGTCAGTCAAATGCAGCTGTTGTCCTGTCAGTGTCAGCGAACGCATTGGATTTTGTTTAAAAATAGTAACTATGGGAAAAATTGTAAAAATCCACAAAAACAATGCGCCTGGAAAATGTGTTAAATAAAAGGGGCTCACAAGAACTCATTACATGTCAGCAGCATGAACAGCAGCAGCAAGCTAGAAAGGGATTTGTGTGGCTGCTCATTGCTCTGACATTATATATAGACGTAGGGATAGAGAACGGTAGCCGTTTATATAACGTTCACTTACGTTATGCTCTTCCATTTGCAGGTCATTAATTATGATTCATCAAGAGGCGGCGTGTCGGTAATTACCGAAAAGGGCGATGTGACAACATCTTTCCTCCTCATACAGAATGCAGATTTGGCCGATTCTGGCAAATATTCGTGCGCTCCCTCCAATGCAGATGTTGCCAGTGTGCGTGTGCATGTCCTAAATGGTAAGTGCTTTCAATTTCGCCCCTCATTCAACTACTATTACACTCAAACAAACACACTCACGCAATTACCGAGCAATATCAACGCACGACATATGAGTGTGTATGTGTGCCTGTGCGCTTGTGTGTGTCTCGGTGAACATGCCTGCTGGCAAACGAACAACATTACACGCATCCTTCCACTGGCACACGCTGCGTATGCGTGTTGGCGCGCTGTTCCAAAAGTGTTGCATACTTGTAGGCACGAAAAAACGTTTTGGGGAACATCGAAAACAGCAGCAGCAAATATTGCGCAAATGACAATTGTAAAAGCGTTACATTAACTGGTGAACGAGCTCTGGCTGCCATTTCCAATGCCAATACCATTACCGTTGCTGTTTGTGTTGTTTTTAGGTATTTTTGCCAAATTCCTGTTCCAATAAAGGCTAAAGCAATTGCAAAATTTTTTTGAAAATTTGCCAAAATGACGAGAAGTGGCTAAATTGCTAAAGTAACCATGGCAGCAAGGGGAGCTTAGCAAAACAGCAGCCTTTAAAACAACTTGATATGATCCGAGCTCGGCTGTTGAAAATGTGCTTTAAATAAATGCCCCGAAGGAAATCCTTTGACGCTTGCCAAACCGCTTGACTGTTTCCAAATTAATTTCAAATTTAACAACTCTAAAAAAAAATTTATATTATTTGACAGCTGCAGCGCTGCTTTTGCTTTTCGTTTGATTTACACAAGGGGCTTAAGATAAAATTTTCAAGCGATTGTTAATGCAAGTCATAAAGATAACTGCACAGCCAAAACAAATAAACTTGACAGCCAGCAAATGAAATGTGGCATGCCAAATGCTGCTACTCTTTAAGCCTGGGCTTTGCCACTTTTGGACCACCCCAGGCGCCAGTTGGTTGTTTCACGTTTTGCACAAATGAAACATATAATCGCATCAATTATGAGCAAATTAATTAGCACAATGCGGTTAATTGCAGTCAAACGGTGAAACGAGTTGGCAGCTTCTCTCACAGTGGCTTCACCTGGTATCCATTTGGCCATACCACAAGCATAGGGGATGGTCGCATGTTAGCGACGTTTACAAATTGCAGCAGGGTTGGACTGGGGTACACTTAGCGAAAATCAGACTTCACTTACTAGAGTAGTAAGAAATAACGTAAGATGCCAGCCCCAGAGCATCCATCATGTCAGTAGCTTTGGAAGACAATATAATTTAGTTTCAGCAACGAGTTAATTATAATAATATCACCATGCAGGTGTTTAATTTACTATTACCCTGATAAAACAGCTTATCAGGCTTTCTGTGGCAATCCCGTGCTTAGTTGTAGTTTTTGGGGTCGTTCAATTTAAGTTTGCAGTCCGATTGACACCAACCTAGGGTATTTTACCACTTAAATACTTTATATACCCGTATGTCAACCTAAAATTCAAATAAAATGTCTTTTAATACAAAGAATGTAAGTCAACAGCTGCTACAAAAAAATCATAGCATACTTATACGGGCTGCCTTGTGAAAGGCAAAACAACGCCGTGTTGGGGCAAACTGTCTGCGAATTCAGTTTGAGCTACCTGAAAAATTATTAATTAATTATATTCGGGTCAAAAAGAAGTCTTTTTTTTAAGAAGTATATTCATTTTCAAAACATACAGTTATTGCAGAAGGAGAAAAGAGTTTACCGAAAACATCGACTTAACGCCGGTAGAACAAGGTTCGTCCAGCCAACAAATATATGCGTTAGTTTGTTTGTTGATATATGATATGATGATACTCTTTGAAAATGTGGTTTATCGAAATCTCAAATCGATTTAGCAAGGTGAGCCAACAACTGCCTCGGGAAACATCCACCGAATAACCCGTCCATCTTGAATCTTCCGAAAGAATTCGGTTTTTTGCAGAGTAGCATTTCGAAATTCCTGTCCCATTATTACTTCTCTGCACAAAATTATGGGTAATTTATTACTTGTGGAGCAATGTCTCAATTAAATCCAATTTTATGCATAAAAAAAAGCTTGACTGCTAAGATCTGTATTCCAAAACTTTTTCAAAAATTTCGCTCGTCTTAACTTAAATAATGTCATTAAAAAGTATTTTGACCATTTATACTTCGATTCTGCTTTTTCTCTCTGTGTACGACAGTTTGTCCATGGTTTAGTTTGGTGGCTCATTGGGCTGATTTGTTCTGGGGCTGACAAGGAATTGTTGCAATTTGCCAGTATAATCGCTGTCGATCGTCGTGGATTTGACACAGTTAAAATAAATTACGTAATTGTAAAGCACAACAACAGCGATAACAAAAACAACAACAACAGCCACACAACATTGACAGTGACAAAGCACAGAACGGCTGGCATTCCAGTTTTAAAGCATTCACTTGGGCTGGGATTCGGATTTTGGTTTGAGTAAAGGTTTAGTTGGTTGGCTCGGTTGATTCGCTTGGGCTGTGCGGTCGGTCAGTTGGCAGCACGTTTTTCAATCATGCCAATGGCGCCATGGTGACTCGTCGCAATGGCCGCCATGTCCGCAAATGGACCGCAAATGGCTTCGTGCGGAAATCTATTCTGTACATATCTGCCCAGACCGAATCTCGCTCTCTCCCTTTTCCAGGTTCATATGTTGTTTCAAAACGTTTGACCATTTATGCATTGACATATGAATGAATGCATGCATTCACAAATGCCAGTCATTGTCTATGAGAGTGAGTGTGTGGATTTTTTTTCCAGTGCTCACAGATGGCAGGTAGTTTTTCGGATTATGAAGCGACAACTGACGGCAACGACCTGCATCAAAATAATTGGATTTTGAGCATGTTGCACTTGCATGAAAGTACGTAACAAGCGAAAAAAAAATAACTATCTTGTGTCGCAGACTGCTCCTGGTTTCGAGTGATGTCACAAATAGTGGACACAAAATAAAAAAAGTTTTATAATTGTACATAAAATGAGAATAAAAATGTAAATCAAAGGGTTCCATATTCAAAAATTAAATTTTTCATAATTACAAGAATATACATACACTAATTTTAAATTGGTAATTTACATACAAATTTTAAAAATATTGAGTTGAGGTGACCCCTTGGGTTTCACAAATAGACTGCATAACCTTAGTGGAAATTACAAAAATAAGTTCTGTTATACTTTTTCACATAGGGTGGCAACAGTAAGTGGAACTATAGTTTGAAGTGAAAAAAACTGCATTTTGAAAGACGTTTTTGAAATCAATGGACAAACTAAAATGAAATGTAAACAAACCCAATTTGCCATTCACAATTCTACTGACAGCTGATGACATCTGATGTCTTTTAGGGTTGTCAATCAAAATGGACAGAATAAATTTTCAAAGTTATTTATCAGAAATTGAAAGCATATTTCGTAACTATACCTATGCTAAAAATTACCGATTTATACAATAATAAATTATTTTATTTATTAAGGACATATTTATAATTTAAACAAATTATCAACGTAATCATTTGCATAAGCTAATAACATAGGATTTCCAATGATCTCTGATTCGCGCCATTGCTCGAAGATCGATGATGAATTTCCCGGTCTCACCATATACGTAATACGCTTCTAAGACATCGATTGACAAATGTTTGGAGCTTCTTGACAATAATACTGGTTATGAACCATGTCTCACAACCATACAACAGCACCGACTTTATGCTTGCGTTGATAACTCGTATTTTGTTTTTTCGCCAAATATTCGGTTCTCGCCAGAATCTATTTAGTTGTCCAAAGGCAACTCTGGCTTTACGTATTCTGCAGTTTACATCGTCCAATGCTCCTTCGGATGATGTAACTAAGATACTCGAATTTGTTTATGGTTTCAATATGCATGTTGTCGATACTGAGGGCTCTTGTATTAGTGGGGCTTAACCGCAAACTTTTCGTTTTTACGCAGTTTATTTTAAGACCAATATTTGAGGCTTCTGTGCCGAGTCTACCTAATTGGGTTTGAAGGTCCGAATGACAGAAGAAAATAGAACTACATCATCCGCATATTCTAGATCTTCTAGTTTACGGTTATATTTCTAGTTGATTGCAAAACTATTTAATTCAGCTGCTTCAAATACCAAATCAAGAACGGTGATAAAGAGCAAGGGCGACAGTGTGCATCTTTGTTTCACACCGCTATTACATTCAAAGGATCGCTTAGTTGTCCACCGTGCAAAACTCGGCTTAAGGACCCAGTACACAACGTTTTTATGATATTGATAATTTTGTCTGTAATCCCTCTAGCTCGAAGTGCTACACAAATTGCTTTCCCATCAAACGCTTTTAGAAAATCTATGAAAGCTAAATATAACGTAGAGTTGAATTTCTCGTTTACAGTGTTTATTGATCTATACAAGATCTTTGAGGGCGAAAGCCTGCTTGATTTCTACGTAGAACGTTGTTAAGTGCCTCGAAAATGCGGCTTAGTACGATCTGATTGAGGATTTTCATGATGGTTGGCAGGAGAGAGTTAACCCTCCAGTTGGAGTATATTTGTCGGTTTCCCTTCTGCGGAATCTTGATAATTACCGATTCCTTCCATGATTTAGATACATTTTCAGAGGTACAAACAGCTACCAAGGTAGGAGTTAACTTTTGTGCCATCATGTGAGCATTCGCTTGGAAGCATTCAACGGCGATTTTATCTGCTCCCGGAGCTTAGCCTTTTTCAGGGTGTTAATTGCACTTTCAATTTCTCTTGTGTGGCAGGGCTAGTTTTTATTTGCCTGTTTTAATTATGTCTCCCAATCCGAGGAGATTCTCATTGGAGCTATTGTAGGAATTTAGTATTGCTTCGAAGTATCTCTTCAAAACTTTCAACTGTTCATTCTGAGCAGTAACCAATAATAAATAAACTTTCTTAAATGGCTGTTGAAAAACATTTACTTTAATAAGTGTACTCTCTGTCATTCTCGTTTAAGCCTAAGCAATCAAAAGCAATTGGCACCTACAGTTTTTATTAGAAATTTGGTTTCAATCCTTACCCAAAATCTCTACGGATTTATGTGGCACCATGAGCGATTATCTTAAATTATATATTTTTATATATATATATGTTCTTTTAAGAGTGTACTTCCAATATGCCATCTATATATATAAAAGAAACTTATGTTTTACATGTTATGTAGGATCTCATGAACGCGTCAATGAATTTCAAATCTGATTTTTGCGTATGTTAGAGGTTGTCAATACGGAGGTTTTAAGCCTATTTTGATGTGCTTGTGTTTATTGGTTCGTGAGATAAACGAATTTTGTGAATATCAGTTCGCGTATCGGAAAACCATCTGTACTGTAAATTCATACAGAAAACGCAAAAACAAAAAATATTGCATACCATACATATAGCTCTGCAATAAAATTGTATTATTTTAATTGATTTAAAATTGCATGATTTTATTTATAGATTTTTTTAAGACTTTATCAAATGCGCTGCGAAGCGGGCAGGGATCGTTAGTATCTTTATAAGTTTTAGGGACTCATGGCGCCTTGTTCAACAAGTGGCCCAACATCAAAAAAATTCTATAATGTTACTCGCTAAATCAAGAGCAGAAAAATCTAACTTATATCAATAAATATTGTAGAATTTTTGTTTAAATATAATAGCATATATATTGAAAAAATTTCATGTGTGCAATTTACAAATATATGAATTCTAAATATAATTACGTATACGCAATGAAGCATTACATAATAATGATAATTAGCTAAACATTTCAAGTGTGCAATATGTGATCGTTCAAAAATCTTGTGAGTACTTTCTATCTCAAGCCTTATTGCCTATCCACAGATCCTAGAATCTGACTTTTTACAATCTCTTATGCCCATAAAATCTGCCGTTTTTGCTGGCCCAATGCTACTCCCAGTTATGTTCCAAAGCATGGCTCCATTCATTGCGTATCCTTTCTTTTCCACACTCCCTTACAATATTTGTTTCTTTTAGCTTTTTATAGGAGTGGCCAGATTAGTCAATAATCCAGTTTAAATATTATGCTTGCTATGATAGCAATTTCACCAAATCTCAACACAGTGCAAGCATCTATCGATTAAATTACAAAAATTCGGCAAATTTTGCAAAGTGTGGTTTGGAAACTATTCGCGTATGAAAATTAAATTCCTTTGAGCAAATTGCATTGTAGTAAAGTACGAATTTTTGATGGCTTTGTATTGTAAGAAACAAAGCTTTCGAAATTTATGTTATTTGTATAATGCTTTAAATGGTTTAATTAGAGTGTATTATATAAACGGTTTCATATAATAATACAAAGCCCAACTATAACAATAGATAACTTTGTTTCATGCACAAATTAACGCGAAACAGGGGGATACAGGAGCAAACTGTCATGACCGACTCTGTCTGTCAGCCATTGGTTGTTTTTTTGCCACAGTATTGTATGGTTGGCCATTTGCTGAAAGCCACTTGAATTCAAGCGTTAAGGACTGTTACAACAAGGCCAACAAGAACAACAAACAAAACAAACCCAACACAGCTTTGCATTTGCGGCATTGACATTGCAAGCTGCATATATACTAGGATGTTTGGATCGTTGATATCATCGGTCATTTGTCTGCTGCAGCTGTTTGTATCCCTTACTCATCCCACAAGTATGCAACACTTTTGGGTACAGGACTATTTGGCATATGTATGCAACACAACCTGCATGCCATTCTTTGGAATGTAAACCTAAGCGACGCATCAATTTTCTTTGAACACGGCTAAGAGAACATGAAAGCAAGGTTCTGAATGCATTAAGCCATTTATGCGGCAGTCTACGTCAACGAGCTGCTGCTGCTGCAGCTATGTCTGTGGCTTTGTGCGTCAGTGTTGCATTCAATCTAGTTGACAGACTTGTGCGGCAATTGGAAAGAAATTTAGCAGCGTATTGGCAACTCTTTGTTGTGGCCGTAAGTCACAACTGTGCAAGCTCTGGCAACTGAACTGACTGTATGGCATCGCTAACGGCCAACTGCTGCTTAATTTGGCTTTAAATGAGGCACAATGCAACTGGGCCAGAGCAGACTTAAGTGCATTTCAATCCTTTTGCTGGCAATTTGTTGCATTTTAAAGCACCTGCGCGTCGCTTTTCTTCAAATCTTTGGTATTTTGTTCCACATTTACACTTGAGAAATCAAAAGAACGTTTCACAGCTGGCCAGGCCAAATCCAGCAGCTTTAAACTTGTATGTGGCATTGCACAATGGCAGACAGTCAAGCCAAATAGATGTCACAGCTCAAGCTATCAAAGCCCGGTATGACTTTGGAACAGTTCGAGAGAGAGAAGTGGAAACAGCAAAGGTGTCAGCGCCACCAACAAGTTTAAATTCTTTTTGGCAATCTTTGTTGCCTTTAGATGTTGTGTGGGTGGCTCGAGGCAGGAGCTGTCACAGCTGGTAGAGCTCACCCTGAGGCTTAGCTGGGCATAGAGCAGAAAGCAGAGAACAGAAAACAGAGAACAGGTGACATGTTGCAACACCTGCAATAAAGCCAAAGGTTTCGCATCTACTCACGCTATCGATGTGAGTGGCCAAAGCCTTGACCTGCTTATTGGCCTATTGTTGCCTCTAACTTTCTATGAAATTCGTTGCTGAATCGATCCAAGCAGTGGAACAGTCCAAGCAGCTTGTACTAGTTCACCTGAATCCTTTTAGTACTCCTTCAATGGCTTGCTTGGATATCAGTTTGTGACTTTATTCATGCTTGTGGTAGTATGTGTTCATGTTTGTGTGGGGATTAGCTTTGTATTTTGTCACAGGAAATTACATTTTGCCTTCAGGATGCCAGTGCGGAGAAATTTCTTTTATTATTTGCACGTGTGTGTGCCTGAGTCTATGGAAGGTAATAGTCCTGGTGCTATGTACAATGAATGCATGTCCATGTTTATTGCTTGCTTTAGTCGGCATTTCAGGAATGTGACTTCCTTCTTTTGTTTTATGTCTAATAGCATGTGATTGTATGCGTGTGTACAGACGTGTACAAACAGCGCAGTGTGAGATCAACACAAAATATTTTTTTACCTTCATGAGCAATACACTCCAAAAAAAAACAAGTTAAAACGCTATAAAGCAAAGCGGATATGCAGCTTTAACTTACGCCGATGAGAATTCTCTCTACTTACCAATTGTCTACTGAGACCATAGTCATAGAATTTTTCTTTTTTAAAAGCTCAAAGACTTTGATAACATCATGATTTGTATAAACAATGCTATTTAAATGCACTTGGGCAGTTGCAAACAAAATTATCCCATTCAAATACAATTCTATTGTAAATAAAATTTGTATAAAATTAAGTTACTTGTGATGATAAAAGGTGAATTAAATTCGTTTTTAGACAAAAAAAAGTGAAATTAGATTGCTAATGAACAATTGTTTTGACTTTCTTAATGAAAAGGTTTCAAATTAAATATTTAAAAGTTGTTGCGGAACTTTTATATTTGAGACCTGCTTGTAGGTTTGGGTGACTGCGAAAAAAACAGCTGATTCAGATTTAGCAGCAACTAAATAAACTCCTATTTGGAAAAAATCTATCCTAAAAATCTAAAATTTTTCGAGATGTAAAAACGAAAATTGTAAAAAAAATCAAATATAAAATGGATTCATGAATAAAATCATCTTCTTATATTCAAACCAGCTCATAACTTTTTTAAAGCTTATAATGAAAATTTCGCTAAGAAAAAAATTATTTTTACAGTAATGCTTTTTTAACTTCCAGCCGGTTTTTGAGAAAAGAATAAAACTGCGTTCAAAGTAGGACAACCATTCATCATAAAACAACACAATTTTATTGTTCAGCTTAAACCTAGGAAATAATTATTTACAGGATCAAATAAGATCTGAGCAGCCCCCAAAAGGCACACATTGCTCAATAGATCCAGTGTCCATCCATTGTGAACCATTTTCGTTTCTCTACTATCCTTTTATTCTCTAAGTGTATACACAATATTTTTACTACATACAACAAGGCTGCCTTAAGCTCCTCTTTCCGTAATTTGCTCGTCCTTGCCAACAGACTCAGTTATCGTGGCCACCTTATACTTATGCCTCTCCTGGGCCAAATATGTGATACATCGTCTGAGGTAAGAGTCTACAAATGAGACAGTTAGTAAGCTAACAACGAAAATTTAATACACAATGTACACACGGAAAATGGAATCCTGCTGCTCATGTATTTAAATAGTTGCGTGATGCCAAATTTTGATATGATTCTGGCATCTTAAGAGTGCACTTAGAGAAATATTGTTTCAGTCTTATTCGTATTTCAAAAAACCCCTACACTTATGTGAATAACTCAACATAAATTAAAATTTCAAGGAATCTACCTGGGATGAGTCACGAAAAACGCCCCAAGCAATTTAAACAGCCACTAATGCATATCCATTTACAACAAAAAAAAGTTTTTCACAAAATTCTACTTTTTGAACTTAACGTTTAAAGCTTAATTAAAACAAATTTTTTCATTTAAAACGCAATTATTTATTTATTCTTAAACATAGTCGAAGGACTTAGTAGCTATGGCTGTCTTCGTCTCTGTAGCTTTAGTTTTTAAATTATACAGTGTAAAATAAATGGTTATTTACAATAGGATTAAAAAAAAATTTGTATATTTTTTTTTGCAAACACATTTTCCAAAAAAAAAGTGCATTTTATTATTTTTTTTTCGTATTTATATCATTAGACGCCAAAAATTGGAAAGCATTTTTTTAAATTTGAATGGAAATACACTATATGAAATGAAAGAGATGAAAATAAATAATAAATAATTAATTATGTAAGAAAATATTACGAAATTGACATGGCTTAAATAAGGATTTTTTAATTACTTCCGTTAAATGATACAATTTTCGATAAGTTTTACTTAATCGAAAGCAGTGCTTAAAAAGAAAAATGTTCGTGTTTATCGACCCAAGCTATCCTAAAAAACACTTTTTTACGAAGCTTAATTTTTCGTGTAAGCTGGTATAATTTATTTAATAATCACAAAAAATCAAAAATATTAGTAAGGATGGCGTACGTTTAGGTCGGGCGCAGACGTATTTGGGATACCCTATACATATTAAAATGATACTGATGTGTCAAATTTAGTTGTGATGATCATAAGCAGATTAGTCCTATTGCGGCTATATAATATAGACACCCGATTTTGATTAAATTTGAAGCAATGCTTGGAAATTTCAAAAATTTCCGAATGTAAAAATTTGGTTTTCGATAACATAAGCAACCGAGATATCCATTTAAGACTTTTGGTTTTTTTGAGATCCTCTGGAAAATCTCATTGTCTGTTATTATATATTTAACCCGAAAATCAAAAAAATAAAATAAACTCTCCTGAGGCAAATTAAATGATTAATTATAATCCAAAAGATTGGTTGCACTGGCTCTTTCCGTCTCTGAGAACTTTGCGTTCATACAGACAGACGGACATGGGTATATCACTTCTCTAGTCATCCTGATCATAATTTAGATTACCTTGTGGGATCTCCGAAATTTTTTTCTGTATGTTGCATACATTTTCAGCTTGCACAAAGTTGATATTCCCTTTGTACCAGGTATAAAAAGACTTTTCCGTTCATTGCATTTTTATAAAAAAAATAATAATTATCATGAAAAAAGCTAGAAACATTTTATGATAAGTAAATGTTTTTAACTCTAATTACGAAGTCTTCAAAAACGCTAAAATTGTAAAAATTCAGTTACGTAGTTTGGGTACGGTCTCTTATTATCTCCAAAACTTACATTTTTTATGAACTCAGCTCTTTCCATAGCAACGATTTTAAATCCAATTTTTATAATTTTTGTAATCTTTTCAAAAATCTAAACCATAGTGTAATATTACCAAAAACAAAATAAGCTCATAAATTCAAAATTTAATTTTAATTGAATAATTTCACTAATATTTTATTTATTTATAATTCAAAATAAATTTTCAAATAGATTCGTAATCACAAATTTTTGTATTTTTTAAAGAAAAATGTATTAGTTCCTTTTTAAAAACAAATGTTCAATATCTTTACTAAACTAGTGCCAGTACTAAAATAATCTCTTTTGATAAGAATAAGCAACTCAATAAACGCTTTGTCGAAATGAGCCGAACTAATCCAAAATATCCTATCTCTCTAAGTATGTTCAGATAAGAGCGAACCAGTTCTGACTATCGTTTATGCATTATTATGTCGTTTGCTTTAATAAGTTACGAAATTTCTAAGTATAGAATATTGCTTACGTAAAGAGTATAATAAATATGATTCCAAAAATAGTGCCTTAGGCAATACTTCTTAGCGGCAGCAAATTGGTTCATCAAAAGCGGACAGTGTATCTATCATGTGCGAAACTTTTGCCATAACTTATGATAACATTTTCATGTCTCCATGCTTGCGTCACACTACGCCCAGATGAATGCTAAAATAGTTGTTGGACACCAACGCATCGTCATAGCTCATGCTCACTGAAGCATAGTCAATCCTCAGAGATTGCCAGCTAACAAAATTTGTGCTGCACGAAGCAGCAGAGCCACGTTCTTGCCAACCAAGAAGCCGTCAAGATTGATCCAAAGGAAACTTGGGCAAAGAAACAGCTTGCAACTCGTTCGCAGAAAACAAATCCGCAGCTAATAATATACGGCTTTTGTTTATTAGATATATACATTTTGTGTACATGTTGTGATGTGCTCACGCACACAAATACACAACTTACTATATATAGGTATAGGGCACCCAACCCTAGATCGTTTAGTTGGATTTTATGAGCTTGCTTCGTGCCACTCGTAGCTGCTGTTGAAGTGATTTTAATAAAATTTCCAAGTCTAGGTAGCAACAACAACAACAACAGCAACTTAACTATGTGTGTGTGTGTATCTGAGAGTGGCAAAAATCGCTGCTTTAGGCACATTTGACGAAATTGAGCACAAATTGCATGATTTACGTAATGGAATAAATAAAACAAATTGCTTAATTTACTGATAAATTACATGCACATGCACACAAAAGCAAACTTATGCTCAGACACATACACACGCATAAATAGTACAACGACAATATACACAATTATACTATATGTATATGCTACATAGTGTATACATAGTATATATTTATTGCCCCAAGCATTTACTTGGATTTTCATTTAACAGTCAGTGTACATATATGCTTGGCTTTTGTGTTTTATTTTTATTTATTTTTTTGTTTTTGTTTTTGCATTTTTACTTTGTGAGATTAATTTGATTGCTTGGGCAATGGCTACCAGCAGCTGCAGCAGCAGCTCCAGCACCAAATCCGGCAACCACAGCAACCATCTGCCCACAAACTCAAACCCACACAGATACCTACACACACACACGCACATACACAGAAAGTAAATGTAAACTATTGCTACTTAGCTGAAGCTACACCTGGAAAAGCAGCTGGTTGGCTGAGTCCTTGTTATGGCCGAGAATATTTAGCACATATTGTAGTGGTACACTGAAAAAAAAGACCAAGTTTTAGTTGCTATCTTAAAATTGCGAAACCAAAGAACTTTGCTAGATTTCTGGCTATAAAACAAAATACAGATCGTTAAAAAGCCGTAGGCAGCTTGAAAAGACAATGACACCGAAGAATGTGTAACTAACTAATTTCCTTAGCAACTTATATCTCTTTGAGACCTATTGGAAAATAACTGAAGCGGAGCAATTTTTACCTCGATCTATAATCGATTTTGATGAGTTTTACATTTTGTTAGAGCTACTAGCCAATAGTAACCACCTCAAATTTTATTGCAATAATCCAAATATTTTTGCTATCTAGCTGAGAGAGGGTTTTTCATCAAATCCATATCTCCTAAGCGAATAGAGATATTGATAGTATACGAGGGTGGATTGATAAGTTTCCGGCCTGACGAAGAAAAACAAAGTTTGTAAGAATTTTTTTATTTCTCAACATAATCTCCTCCAAGGCGGCTACATTTCTCATAGCGGTGTTCTAGTCTAGTAATGCCATCTCTATAGACTGAT
Source organism: Chymomyza amoena (assembly GCA_037043745.1). Classification (NCBI taxonomy): domain Eukaryota; kingdom Metazoa; phylum Arthropoda; class Insecta; order Diptera; family Drosophilidae; genus Chymomyza; species Chymomyza amoena. The sequence continues at coordinate 152,857 of JBAMAX010001542.1, forward strand.
TCGTCAAGCTCCTCAAAATACCCATTTACAGTTTCGATTACTTCTTCATTGTCCGCAAATCTCTTACCGCCAAGCCATTTTTTGAGGTTAGGAAACAGATAATAGTCACTCGGGGCTAGGTCTGGAGAGTAGGGAGGGTGCGGCATTAATTCAAACTTCAGATCGTTGCTTTTAACCATCGCAACGATTGACTTGTGCGCTGGTGCGTTATCGTGATGAAACAAGATTCTTTTCTTCGCCAAATGAGGTCGTTTAATTTTCACCTCGTGGCTCAAACGTTGCAATAAGTCTGCGTAGTATTGACCAGTGATAGTTTTACCCTTTTCAAGATAATCAATGTATATAATACCTCTTGCATCCCAGAAAACAGTAGCCATAGCATTGTTCGCTGAAAAAATTGTTTTTGCCTTCTTTGGAGTTGGTTCCCCTGGTCCAATCCACTGTTTAGACTGTTCTTTGGTTTCAGGAGTGTAGTGGTGGACCCAAGTTTCGTCAACAGTTATGAATCGACGCAAAAATTCGCTTGGATTACGCTTATACAACGTCAAATTGGCGGTAGAAATGTTTTTTCGAATCAATTTTTTTTTCCATTTTCAAGAAAAACACAGAGGCGTCTTGTTCAGTGTGCTCTCAAATCTAAATTAACATGGCGATCGGGCTGAAACTATAGCTACAAGCTATCTAAGGATGGTACTATAGAACGCCACCTCAAGGTAGGCCTAGTGGCGCCATGGTCAGGCCGGAAACTTATTAATCCACACTCGTATAGTACTAATAATAGTAATTTTTTCTTTATTTTTTTAATTTCACATTTCAAAAAAATATTTTACTTTGTCAAAATATGGCAAAAATTATTGTTAATTTTTAAAATATTTATTGGAAGGCACACTTTTTGTTTGATTCATTTTGTAGGTAAATATAAAAATATCAGCATTGCTCATCAAACGATTTTTTGAAAATCTTCATTAAATGGTCCAATTTCAATAAAATTCAATAAAACTGAAATTTGGTCTAAAATTGTTTTGCCATTTGCATAGAATTGCATCTCTACTTTTCAAAAATCGCTGGGGCAGTTTTCAGTACCTTATCCAGCTAGACCCTTTCTAAAGGTTTATAGAAAATATTTGTGTTGGCGTAATTCTTTATTAAATTTAATTCCCTAATTCCCCTTTCTTAATTTTTTTTTTTCATAACAATTTAAGGAGGGAATTTTTTTAAACAACAATTTTTTCTAGACCGTCAATTTTCAATCCGAGTGCATATCTATATTTTGTCTAAAGCCAACTTTTTCGAGACTAGTCCAAAAGCTGTCACTATTTCTCTCAGTGTATATAAATGGACAATATACTGTAGATGTGTAGCTTGGGTTTACGGTCAACTCATTTGTGCGTTGTTGTTGCGGTTCTTGTGCCTAGCTTTGGTTTGAATGTTTACGAAAGATTTATGTCAAAAGCTAATTTCATGGAAAAACGTATTGTTTACATACACATTGGCACACACACGTGTGTCAGTATATTAGTATTTATGTTTGTGTTCGTGTAAGTTTAAGCAAAATCTGCACAAAAATGGCTTATATTATAGGTAGTTACCTAAAGCTGAGCGCTGTGCATTTGCGCTTGACTAAGGCCGTATCTAATTATTTATGTTAATCGCTCTCTAACGGCAAATAATATTTCAAATTTGTACAGATTTATTATGTGCACAGCTACTCTAGAGCCCCTATACACAAGTAATAGTTTAGTTCATGGTAAATGCAAAAAGTGTTGCCTATTTTTATGCGCTATTACCAAAAGAGCTTTTAGCAGTTCATAATTTAGTGTATTGTGTGTTTCAATAAGTGGACTCCGAAGCTACGAGCTACGATATAATGTATACAAAATGAACTAATCGAAATTTGTTTAGCTCAGGTCACTGAGCAATAAGCTAATAACATTCGCAACAACAACAATAACAAAATTCCAAGAATTGTAGCCAAAGCACATATGTATGCAATTTGGCATGGTCCAACAGAAAATCTTTGGACATTTGAATGTTCTACCAATTGAATTGAAATCAACTTTTAATGTTGTGTGCAGCTGTCTCGCCCTACTAGCCCCTGAAGGCACATACTGCTTTGTACAACAACAATGAATACGCTATCCTGACATACAACAAAAAATGAAAAGAAAAAAAAACTACATTTGAACTCATTTTTGGCCAAATCGGATATCAAAATTTAATTAAGTTTTCATTTTCAATTTTTGCTGGCAGCTCTAAGCTTTGGCTCACATACAAACCCGCGCAGACCCATACATGCATAAACTAAGGAATCCGGGGAATACAGAACGGTATGACATTGCGCCCCTGCCGCTGCTGCTGCATTACGATGTATAAAACCAGCCAGAGGTCATCCGTTTAGCATTTTGAGTGTATCGCAAACTCAATTATGACAGCTCAAAGCCAGTCACAACACAAACCAAAAGTAAATGGGAAACGATAAACGATAAATTGAAACAAGCTGACACCAAAATACTCTTGCAGACAGACGCAGAAAAGTTTAAGATATTATTTTATTTTTTAGAAGAAATGTGATAAATATGGGGTTTTCCAACAAGAGGTGTTATTTTGAATAACTCCGTATTTCGGTAGCTGTCACTTTTGAAGATTTTATTCTTTGACATTTGGCAAGTAGAAACTACGCCATTACTAAAAATGGAACGATACACGCTTCCACAACGCATTGAAATTATTAAAATTCAGTCATAGTTCGCAAAACTAAAGCATTTTTGGGTCGTCGTGAAGCACCTTGTAGAACCGCAATACAGAAATTGGGTGGAAATATTCGAGCTGTTAGGACAAGTTAGTGATGTGAACAATAAAACTCGTGCACGTCACCCAAAAACAACTGAGAATATTGCTGCTGTAGCCCAAAGTGTTGAAGAAAACCCAGGTTTTTCCATTCCTCGTCGTTCTTTGGAATTGGGACATTCCACAAACGTCATTACACCGTATTTTGCAAAAAGACTTGGGTTCACTTAACACAAGAGTTCACGCCGGCCGATCATCAACAACGTCGTGTCTTTGCTGATTGGGTCCTTGAAATGCATGAAAATGATCCGGAATTCCATCGAAAAATCATCTTGACTGACAAGGCTCATTTCCACCTCGGTGGCTACGACAACTTTGCTTGTCGAATCTGGGGCTCGGAAAACCCAAGAGTTACGGTTGAGAAGCCTCTCCATCCTCAATGTGTGACTGTTTGGTGCTGTTTATGGTCCGGTGACGTCATTGGACCTTACTTTTTCGAAAATGAGGTTGGATCAACAGTTACGGTGAATAGATTGCGCTATTGAGAGATGGTTAATGATTTTTTTATGGTCGCAGTTGGATGGTATTGATCTGGACAAAGTTTGCTTTCAACAAGACGGTGCTACGTGCCACACAAGCAACGAAACCATTGCTCTTTTACGGGAAAAGTTTCCGGACCGTGTTATCTCTCGAAGAGGTGATCACAATTGGCTACCGAGATCTTGTAATTTAACACATTGCGACTTCTTCACTTGGGGCCACGTGAAAGATAAGGTCTACAAAAAGATAGAATTCGTGAGGCTATCGAGGACATAGGGCTGCTACTTTGCGATTTTGTTTTGGAAAATTTCATGAAAAGGATATGGTCCTGTAAGCGTGGTTGTGGTGGCCATTTGGCTGATGTTGCTTTTCATTATTAACGGCATACCTTCCTCTTAATTATGAAATAAACATCCGATCTTTTATCTCAAAAAATTAATTTTTTTTTTAATACCAAAATAACACCTCTTATTGGAAAACCCTTTAGATGGCGACCCTCAAACTCCTTACCTTGACTTCTGTTAATGTTGTTGTCCCAAATGTAAGTTAGATATAGTTTCTTATCTTTTCGCCAGCTGTTCGGATCTGACCAAAACATGCCTAATCTAAGTACTTCCTTTCTAATAGTTCTGATGCAAACAAAATATTTCCAAGCAGTTTATCTAAATTTCGGCTGTGGAAAGTGTTTAAAATTGCTAGCAGCCCATGATGTATCTGGCTATTGTGACTGCAAGTCAAAAAATTGGGAAATTGTGCTCAGAAATTGTTGGATCAATCTGTCTTATGTTGGCTATGTGGAACAGTTAGTCGATTTTGATAGCATTAAGAAGAGTAATTGGGAACACTACAAAAATTTTAATTTTATTAAGAGACCTTTAAAAGCAAACAAAATTTGCAGCTAAACCCTTGGGTTTTTTGAGATACTCTAAAGTGACCCAATGTGAAATTAAAAATAAAATAATAATCTTGTAACACAGTGACTTAATAGGAATGTAATCTCAAAATTTGATTTCTCTATCAAATATTTAGTGCATCCCAACTGCTATTCATTTGTTCCCATAAACCGTCTAAAATTCTTTAAAAATGTCCTGACATAACTTAATGCATCCACTGTAAGGGTAGATTAGTAATAAAAATTCGATTATAATGGCGTGAGCGGTCAACGACTGTGTGAGCTCGCATTTTTCAACGTGTATTTTGTCATTTCCAAATTTGTCACTTGACATGCCAGCAACAACAGCAATAACAACAACAACAATGGCAACACTGTTCGCAAAAAGCAAAAACTATTACCAAGGGCAACACTGGCTGGTTACGTGGTCAAATGACAGAACGAGACGAAACGCGACGAGAATGAAACCAAACCAAGCCAAACCAAACGAAACGTATAATGTTGGTTTTTGGCATTAACGTCAAACCAGTTGGCCCCAATCCTCTCAAATGCCAACTCTAGACCCCGGGAATGCTTTGAGGCACTTGGTTGAATGTGATTTGAAAATCAAGTTTTTGCGCAAATTGTGAAAACGAATAAAAAGCATCAATCATTCAGTCGAGCATCAAGTGAAGTGAAGTGTATAGTAAATGTCATTGGCAGTCAAGCCAAAGCCAGAGTGCTGCCACTCCCTCCACACTCCCTCCACACTCCCTCCACTATATACTACATAGTACATACATTTATTATGGTATGTGGTGTCTACCGACTAGGTATTTGACTTCCGTTTGCCAGGGCATTTCCGCTGCCACTAAGCTGCTGTTGCTTCTGCTGCTGCCTCCGCTCCTGGCTTGGTGACCCAACAGTGAGTCATGCGGGCAACAGAAGGACTAGGAGTATATATTCATTTGATTCCAAACGAGTTTAGTACGTATGTCTCAATTTGCTGCTGGCATTCTGCTACATCTTGTTGTTGCCTTTTTTTTTTTTTTTTTGAGCTTATGTAGGTGTTCGTTCTCCTGTTTGGGTTTAGAATGCTAAAGCTAGCCCAGCTATGCGGCTTTTGTACAGGTGACACATTCATTTGTTGGACATTTTGATTATTTCAAACGAAGCGAAAATCCGTTAGTGAGTTTGGCATTTTGACAGATTTGCCTGCTGTTCTCTGTCTCACTTGTTCCCCGACCGAGTCCACCCACGTCCCTGCGTCCCTCACACTCCAATGTCTCTTGACTGTTTGCATGTTTATTTGTTTTGGCAAGCGACATGCAAAATTGTAATTTGTCTGCTCAGCTTCGAGGCGGCTAGACAGCTCCTGGTTGTTGCTGTTTTTGGTGCCTAGATGGCGCCCAAAAATTTCATTTGCTTTATTAATTAAACACCAATTTTGTTTGCAATTCAATTAGAGTAAACCAGTCATACAGCCAAATGCTGTGAAATGTTTGTACGCGGTTTCATGGCCATTTATTAAAGCAAATTAGTTATGTATTTATTTGGTTTTAAGCCCTGGCTTTTGAAATTGTAATCACTGTGGCACAAAAATTTGATGCAGTTCCACAACTGATAGAGTATGATTTTCATGTGGCTTATAGTGAGTTCAAAGTGCTTCTGGGCTATTCAATATTTCAGGCACATTTGTAGCTGCAGAGGATTTGTTCGCTAGCGAAATATTGAAAAAAAAATGGGTTGGTTCAAAGCACGTTTGTGATGATGCAACACGGGACGTTTTATGAATCTGTGATGATGACAATGAATCGTCGGAAAGGGTATTGCATTAGAACAGCGTAGTACAACAAAGCCAGACGTATTGCTATCGGTTTATAGTTCATTTGTCTTACGATTTCAACTTGCAACCCAAAAACTTAATTTTTACCGCCTTACTATCGTTTTGGAAGCCAGAAAAGGCTTTTTATATATGGAAACAGTTTGATACATAATTCCGGATGCAAAAGCGTTTCAAAAACAGTATAAAGTGTATAGCTAAATTGTAAAGCAGTATAATATGAAAAGCAAAAATTATAGTTTCCATGAATAATTATTACGAGGGCCGTTTGATAAAATAGTAGGCGTAATAACAATAATTAGTACTAGTCCTTTTATGTACCCTCAGTTGATAGATTGTGTTTTTTGACAGTCATTCATACAATTATGGTTTATCTTCGGTCGTGCTCCTGAGAAGGAAATATATTTTCTCCCAATTTCACCAAAACAAACTTTGGTGATTCTTAGTTGACTAATTTCTTAAAAAGACAAATTCCTTGTCTAATAACAAGATTTTGTATAGTAATAATAATACATTTATTTTTAAAGATATTCTCGTTAACTTAAGAAAAATATTTAAATTCAAAAGAATTCTTAACTACAAATTAAAATGATACAATGGTTTTAATGGTTTTATTCGTCGTCCGTCGGGAAGTTGAGATGACGTATTTTTTTATTGTTTATTAGAGACTCGCATTAGTATACTAATTTTATTTATTTTTATTCATACTTCGGGCGGGAGAGAGCGCCAAAGTTACAAAAAAGCATACTATGATGCTGGATAATAGCAAAGTGCGTAAGGGGTGCTTCGTTAAGACCTTTACGGCTAATGATTTGGCAAATGCAAATTCTAAGGAATGATGGGAATTCTATTCATGACTTCGAAAGGATATTGTTATGGCGTCTACTTTTTAAGAATAATCTCGTTCAGAATGTTGGCCGCAACTGCGTTTTAAATGGTCCATCCCGAAGTTCTAATTTTCCATGACTCGTTCAGAGCACTCTCCACTGGTATTTGGCCAATAACACGCGTAATGTTGGCTTCCAAGACCTCAGTCGTTGCATGGTTTGTCCACGTAAACTTTTGACTTTACTTTTGAGATCACGGGCAACAATTTCAGGCAGCAAAAAGTCCGTTAACATGGTCCGATAACGTGCGCCATTGATGGTAACGTTCGCACCTTGCTCATTTTTAAAAAAATACGGACCAATGATTCCACCAGCCCACAGACCCACCAAACCGTTGTTTTTCTGGATGTAGTGGCAGCTGGTGAACCTCCTCGGATTGATCGTCTCCCAAATACGGCAATTTTGCTTATTCACGAAGCCGTGGAGCCAAAAGTGGGCCGCTTCACTGAACAAAATTTTGGTCGAAAACAACGGATCTTCATCGATCTTACCAAGAGCCCATTCACTAAAACGGCGACGTGCAGGAAGGTCATTCCGCTTCAATTCTTGCCTGAGTTGAATTTTGTACGCTTTCAAGCCAAAATCCTAATGTTAAATGCGCCAGGTGTTTGAATACGACAGGTCAAGTTGTCATCGTGAACACTGTCAGCTACCGCCACTATATTCTCTTCACTACGTGCTGGATGTGGTCGAGTTGGTCGTATATCATCAAACAATGAATACTGGGTTTCAAATTTGGTGATGGTGTTACAAATTGTAGGTTCGGTGGGTCGATTATGTTGACTATTAGTCGATCTCAGCGCACGAAAAACATTCTTTTTGCAGAACGCTGATTTTCGTAGTACAATAGTATAATTTGTAAACGTTGTTCGGGTGTAAGTCTTTCCATGATGATTTGCCAATGAAATACTGAACAATCTTGCCTTTGACAGCTGTCATCGGATTTACGTCAAATTTTAAATGACAATTTGCACATGAAAGATCTATTCCCGCTATGGGAATGGCGAATTCTGTAGTTCCGTAGTCATCATGCCAATATTTTATTTTGCCCAATCGATCCGCCAAATTTCCTAAATCTTTTAGACTACCAGAAATAGCTAGACGATAAGCGATTTGGCGTGTTTGAAGATGTTATCATTGGGACAAACACCTATTGAGAGGACCTTGAGAAAAACTATTATTTCAAAAGATTAATTTAATTGCTTAAACATCAGACTATATGCGACGAGCTTTATCGAAAAAATCTCCTTCAGTTAAAAAAGCACAAATATATCTAACTGCCCTCATATTATTGAATTATAAATAACAACACTTGAATGCATTCAAAATACTGCCAATGGAGGTCCTTTTAACCAATTTTCATTCATTTATTGGGTTTATTTATGTTTATTTAGATACTGCATACAAGCATCATTCACTTATTTTGTACTTTTTATAGCTTTTCTGTTCTCTTAATGAAAATAAAAGCTCTTACAATAAAACACCAAAATTGGATTCCATAGAAATCTCACGCCTTTTCGCAAGCTCTTGATGGCTTGTAAACAATTTTACCAATTTTCTCGCTCGTTGCTCAGCTGCAACAACTATAACAATATTTGCCACAACAACAAATGGAAAATGTGGCATCAAAAATGGCAACGAGTTCAAAATTGAAATAAAAACAAAAAATGTGGATTTTTTTCTTTTTATTGTTTTGTGTTTTCAACAATTGCAATTGAAAAAGTAAAGCAACATGTAAAAATGATTTGTTTTAAGGAAATATTAAAAATGTTTGAGGCTATTCAGAACTGAAAGTCGTTTTGAGCGTAGACTGTAAAGGCAAATAATATAATTATAAATTTATTGAAGTTAGCAAATGAATCAATTCTTGAATGGTTATTTTTTTTTTAAATAAAAACGATCTTAACAAATGCTTTTTTTTATGATAATATTGGTTTGTATTTGGAAAAACTTTTGCGGCGGAAAAATCTAGGTCTTATGGTACTCCAAATACTTTTAATTTGCATACAAGGACTATTTAAAATAAACGAGTATCTGGCCGATGTTAACTTACTTTTTTTTAACTTTATTTAAACATATTTTCAGTTAGTTTTGCTTATGTGAGTTAGTTCTTTGTTCATTGTTATACGTGATGTATTGTTTCATAAACAAATGTTGTTTTTTTCATTTACTGTTTTCCTAGTCAAAACTCTTCCAACACACACACCATATACAAACATCCATGGGTTTTTTCAAAGGTTACAATCTAGTTTTCATATGCTGCAAGCATTTTGGTAGAACGTGAACCGGAACGCCAAGCAGCAGATACAAAAATTCAAAATTCAACTGCTGCAGTTGTTAAAAGTTGCGTTTTCTCTAGTTTTCGTCTGGGGGAGTTGTAAAAACAACTCATAGTTCATTTATCTCTCATACATATAAAAAAATGTATGTGTACATGTACAAAAAATGAACTCTTCGTGCGTGCATGTAGTGGAAAAAGTCGGAAAAAATAATTCATTTGCTGGTCAGGTGCTTTACGCTTTTTAATTGAATGCAGTACCGCGATTTTTGTTAGCCAACTTTAAGTGGAAAGAGTTCACAAATAGAATATTCCTTAAAAGCAACATAGAAAATGCACAACTAATGTTTGTAAAGCATAAAAAACTTTATGAATAGCTCAGCATGCTTAAAAATTGGCGTTTTAAAAGAGCTACAGTCACCAAATTTGGTGCACAGGATGTCTACGGATGTCTAAGAAGAAAATGTTTATTTCGAAATACAGCCGCCCAGAAAAAAAGAAATGTTATTAAATTAATAAAAAAATTGACAAGTAGCAATTGGATTAGGATAGATCTTGCGGTTCATTGTGTTGCCTATTAATGAGAAGTGGGCATGGTGCTGGGTATAATAGTTCGAAGTGGAGCCACAGTGCGCTTTAAATCTTCTTAATTTTGTTGAGACATTTGCGGTTTGTTAAAGGTAAATTTTCCAGACAGCCCTTATCTCCCAAATAGGTTTCCAAGATACCGGGTGCGATTGTTTGAAGTAAAGGACAGTTTCATAAGAATTATTTGATGATTTCTGTGCTGCTCTGTCTTTTTACAACTCCTGGTACCATTCTAGTTGTTGTTGAGCTATTTGGGGCTGGTTAAAGGTAAATTTTCCAGACAGCCCTGATCTCCCAAATAGGTTTTCAAGAAACCGAGTGTGATTCTTCGAAATAAAGAACAGGTTCATAAGAATTATTTAATGCTTTCTTTGATGGTCTGTCTTCTTACAACTCCTGGTAATGGCTAAAATGGTTTACTCGCAGCAGTTTGCTTTGAATTAAAGCTTTACAAGAGTCCTCTGGATATATAAACACCAGACGCAATATCCCATTGGCCTTCCGCCTAGACCCTAACTATATTTTTAGTTTCAATATAATATTCTGATGAGGTTTGAGCAGAGGGTGATTAATAAAAGGATAGATTTTACATAGCGAAAATATTGTCTTAACAGCAGAATTGTATCTATCTGTTCTTAGTTAGCACTTTAGAAAATTTTTTATTTATTTTTGTTTTTCAATTATATATACCTACAATAAATAAACGCTTTGGAAATTAAAAATTAACAGGAGAAATAGTTAGACTCCTTATACCAAGATTATGTCAGTCGTTGGAATATTTTGTCATTTCCGAAGTAATTTGCTGTTTAGATTCCGAATCCGGCGTTAGAATGGGACCACAACGTTGAAAAATTTTAATTTGATGATTACTTTCTGTGGCTTCAAATTTAGAACTACATATATTTTGTCATACAAAATCTCAAATGTTATTAGTTTAACTCCAATAAATGTTATTAAGTAATGTACCCTGCTCTTATACAAAAAATAAGTTATCCCTCTATTACATAAAAAAATTTTTTTTCTTATCTTTTTGAATGTGTAGAACATGCTGTCTGTATAGCAGAAGATATTTGTTTCTCATGATTTTTTTTCTCATGTTTTTATAAAGTAATGAGTTGAGTGAAATGGGTAGAAAGAAGTTGAATTTGACTGAAGAGGAAATAAAAGAGCGCAAGCGAGAACAAATGCGTAAAGCATCAAAGAAGAGCTATGAGAAGAATAAAGAAGTAATTTAATTTGAAGTGGGCCCTCCCGAGAGCTATGAGAAGAATAAAGAAGTAATTTAATTTCAAGTGGGCCCTCCCGAGCTGCTTGCGTCGTTGGAGGGGTGGGGGCTGGTGAACAAAGCAAGCAGGGGGCGAGGCCCCCTAGTAAGTATTAAAATAAAAAATACAGCAACGCTGGATAAGATCGCCTTATGTCTTTTGGGCAGTTGACTTCATATAATATAATCTTCTTATATATATTGTAAAATTCTCGTGTCACAATGTCAGTTACCATACTCCTCCTAAACAGCTGGACCGATTCTCATGAAATTTTGTGTGCCTATAGATAGGTCTGAGAATCGGCCAACTTGTATTTTTCATACCTTTAAGTGATAAGGGTTGTCCACCCCAAACATTTTTTTTTAATTTCTGGACAAATTTTGTTTAGTGTTACTGTCATAATGAATTAATTATATATATAATTTTAAGGAATAAATTATAAAAAATTTTAAAAATTATTGTTTGGTGTTTTGTTATTTTTATATTCCCTCATCATTCACAGCGCTCCATACCTCTTTCACTCATATACCATATCCTTAAAATAAGTCTGTTATTTTTTTTCTACACCAGAAATTACATAGAAATAATTTATATGACAAAACAACGTTTGTCGGGTCAGCTAGTAACTCATATAATGCATTAATTACACTGTACAACAGTGATTTATAACTTTTCAAGTGACCTAGTGTACGTTGTAGGTCTTGACGAGTAGATCACGATAGTGTGTTTCAAAATTGTCTAACACCCCCAAAATCGCATGTTATTGCTTAAAAACCGTTTTTCGGGTACTGCGATCACTCCCACAATCACGACGTGGCCATTTTTCAACCGATTTCTTTACGGTTTTGGAAAGAAGAAGATTCAAGCTTTAAAATTATATACACTTGTTTATACTTCATACAAAGCAACTACGAGATTTTTTAAAAGTTATTTAAGATTTACACTTTTTTTTTCGTTTTTCACAGTTTGAAGTCGTTTTTATATAACATTTTGTTAAAACACCTTTGCTTTTTTACATTTAGTCTTAAAGAAATATTAATTCCAAGTAAGAAAAGTCATGGTTTATCAAAATCGGACGATAAATGTTTAGGTTACGACGCTTATTGTAAACAAGAAAATTGAACTTCCATCGACAAAAAAATAAGTTTTAGATGGATAATTCGTTTGTTCATGAAGATATATTTAAACAATAACTTGCGATTTTGGGGGTGTTAGACAATTTTGAAACACACTATCGTGATCTATTTGTCAAGACCTACAAAGTACACTAGGTCACTTGAAAAGTGCTTTGATTTTTTTTGATTTTATAGTACAGTGTTACTAGAAAGCATCGTCCTTTTTTTTATTTTAACAATTTAAAAATGGAATTTAATAAAAACTGATTAAAATTGCATATAAAACTGAACTGAAATATCGAAGTTATGTAATCTTTGAATATTTCTTGCACATTTTTTATGCGTATCTTATGGGTTGAGCCAGGAAAATAATAAAATAATTTAAAAAAATACTTGAAATTAAGGTAAATATAATCAAAGAATATATAAAAAATCATTTTATTTCAGTTTATTTCAATTTGGTTTTACTTCCACTTAAAATAAAATTTTCGGTTTTAACCGAATAATATATTCGTTACGGTGAAATTGGAAGTACAAAATATTCGATTTCCAAACAAATCCAACTAAAATTGGTAAACAAAAAAATTTTTTTTAAATGGACTCAATTGACAGAGTGCCATGATGCAATAATTGTTACAAAGCATCTTCCATTTATTTTATTTTAACAATTACAAAATGTAATTTTACCAAAACTAATAAAATTGCATATCCAATTGAGCTTAAAAACCGAAGTTGTGCAATCTTTGGATATTTCTTGCACATTTTAGTGCAAAATAGTTTCCGCATTGAATTAAATACAAAAGATACTTATTATTTCGAAGTATTAATTGCAAATTTTATTTTATTTTATACTGTCTGAATGTGTTCCGTGCTACATTCAAAAACTCAGTTCAAATTCTGCTTAAAGATGATACCAAACGCAAGTATGTAAAGTAATTTGAGATAATTTTTCTGCGCATTTTTTGTGGCATATTATGCGTCATTAAGCGTAGGGAAGAAGATTCTCTGTTAATTGAAAACTTCACTTAGCGCACTTGGCAACCCACTCGAAATTGCTTGGGTGTAGACTAGAGAGCCATAATCAATTTTGGCCATGCGAATTTTAATTACAACTTGTGGGTAACTTGGTCAACACGCACTCTTTGGGTGTGTGTGTGTGTGTCGGTGTGATAGTGTATGGCATAATGGAAGAACCCTGGAACGCAAGATAAATTAGGGTGTCGGCCAGTCACGAAAAGAGGCAGACCTGAGCAAAGAGTAGCATGTAGCAAGTGGAAAGGAAAAAATTATATACATATATTGACATGACGTGCAACAAATTATATTTATCGCATCGGCAAGCATCAAATTATCAAGGCTCAGCGCTGGCGGGTGTGGAAGTGGGCAAAGGACCTTAGCCACACATTGCCAACGTGTTTAACGTCACAGCAGACGCGGCTGTCGCTGCAGTAAATTGATGCTTAAGGACAATTTTCACTTCATTACACGAGGACGCTGTCGTTGTAGCAGTTTCAGTTGCTGCCTCGGCTGCTGCGGCTGCTGCTGCAACAATTTTTCATGCAATTTTTTCAAGCAGGTCAAGTAGCTGTATATGCTTGCTTCTGTGTTGCAGCAACGTGCTAGAGTTGCCGCCGTCGACGATTAATTCTCGAGTGTTGCTTATGCGGCTTTTAAGCAGCTAAACATGCAGCAGCAGCAGCAACAACAACAACAACAACAACAGCCTTGCTGTTTACAGGCCCTTGCAGTGACTGCCACCGTGAAATTACAAATTGCGCCTGGCGGGCAAAGATGGCGGCGCGCATTGACTTCCGTCTCCGCCGCGCAACTTTCACGTCTTGGCTGTGCACCTTTGCATGGCTAATTTAATAAGAAAAAGTGGCAAGTCTTACATCATTTAACAACACACACACACACGTGCACATAAATATGCATGGATGCCCGGGTTCATAATTAATTGTGATTGATAGAAGATATAACTCGCTGGCAAACAGATGGCTCTGACCATACCAAAAGCGAAAAGGCAAGATGAAAAATCATTTCACAAAACTGTCCCAAAAAAACAGCACACACACATACAGTCACTGAAACACCTATACAACCTGTGCACACACACACATTTGTCATATCATAAAGAAACTCAATTTGTTGCCTTTAGGGCGATTTGTTAGCCAACGAAATGAACAAAACGAAAAAATAATACAATATCCACACACACACATACACATACAAACAAAAACAATGGCCAGCAATTCACCCACACATGTGTTTTTTTGTGTAGTCTTTGTGCAACTGTGTGTGTGGGTGTGTGTGGAGGGATTCGTGCTAAAACGTTCGCCATTTTAATTTATGTTGACTGCTAAGCTGCTTAGCGGCAGCATTTGTGACGGCAACGGCAGCGGCGACTGCGACTGCGAAGTCAACGGCAGGAGCAACGTGCTGCAAAGACGGCGACTTATGGCTTCTGGCTCCAAATAACCTTAAAAAATAGCTCTAAAGCCAAAACAATGGCCAAAAAGTTCCAGCATACCTGTAAAAGGACATGTGTGAGTGTTTGGGGGTGTGCGGAAGTGTGTTAAATGTGTGTGTGTGAGTGCTGGTGGCAATGTAATTTGCTAGCAAATTGAAAATAAACGTTGAGCTCAGTGTAAAAACCAAGCGCCAACTTTTTTGCGTTTCCTATCACGCTCAATCTTTTGCTCCTTCTCTCTCTTGGTTTATACGAGCGTTGCTTGCATTAAATATTATTTAAAATATTTTGTTAAGAAAAAAATTCTTTCTACATTTCTATCATTTCCTATAAAACTTCCAAAATCGAAGAATATATTTTGCGGCAGTTCACAAAATATAAAACAAAGTCGTGTATATTTGTGATACCATAACTGAAGAACCGTGCGTCCAATTCGCCAACTAATTACTTGGTTGCAAATTATTACAAATTAATAAAAACATCTTTTTAAAATAAATATGTATAAAAGTTTCTAGCGTGATAGTGCACTATCGATAAAATATTCCACAAGAATTTTAGGACAGTATTTTTGAGTTTCCAGACTCTGCCAAAAAAAATATTGTTTTTATTGCAAGTTTCTACATTCTGTATTTTATACATTTTCACACAAACCAAAAATATTATCTTCGATATTTCAATAGTCACTCGAATACTTTATTGTTTTTCAAAAACTATTAATTTAGGATATCTGAAAACCTAAGCAAGAGAAATCCTTAAGACAATGGAACAAATTCAACCTTAGATAAATTTCGAGACGCGTAAACATTGCCAATAACAAAAAAAAACCAACATCAAAGACTATCCCAAGCAACACCTCGGTTCAATAATTAGGAAAGGGTCAAAAAATACTTGACAATGGGTACTCATTATGTATTTGAAACATGGGAAAGGAACGGATTAGTCCCTTCCATCTCAGGTCAATACCAACAAAAGACCTAATGCTATTCATGAGGAAAACGGAAAATCTTTTATTTTAACATTAGGGTATGGTACAAAAGACCTTTTGGTCGCAGTGCCCCACTTCTTTGTGAGGTACCCTTTTTAGCAAAAAAAATTTATTTGAAGCTCCACTTAAAAGCAGCTCTCTAGCCCTTGAGAGGACATCCCTTTTTGGCGAGTACTCTATATAAGAATATCTGTATATATTCGGACAGCCAAGCGGCTATTAAGTCTCTAGTCTCGATGACTTCGTGTATGAAGTCAGTGAATGACTGCCGCTTGTCTCTAGGGGAGATGGTTGAGCAGCTTTCAATTCACCTGATATGGGTCCCAGGACACAGGGACTTTGAGGGAAACTGCATTGCGGATGAACTGGCTAGGAAAGGAACTACCAGCATCCTCCTTCAAGATAAGGAGGGCATACCCATGGCCAGCTGTAAACTGAGAATACGAAACTTTTTCGCTCTCTGTGCAAATAAAACGTGGAATCAGACATCGAACACGTGTAGAATCTCGCGACAGACCTGGCCGACATACTGCAGTAAAAGAACCAAAAAACTTTGCTGTCTGAATAGAGCCCAGTGCTCATCTGTCATTCGTGCCATTACGGGACACTGGTTGGTAGGAAACCACGCATCCCGTTTGAATGCTCCCCACCACGACTTCTGTAGAAGCTGTGGCGATGAAGAGGAGCTAGAGACGGTGGAACACTTTTTCTGTCACTGCCCAGGACTGGGCAGAAAAAGATTTAGGTTCCTACAGTCATATTTTCTAAACGACCTATCTCAGCTCTCTGAACAGAGTCCAAAATGCCTTTTAAGGTTCATTCAGGCAGCCGGATGGCTTCCTCAATTTTCGTAGGGGACCCATCAAGTGGGGAATGTGGTGAACTGGCTCACTAGCGGTGCCACAAAGGGCCTATCCTTGGCCTAAGTGAGTTGGGATGTCGGTCCCAACTGCCGCCCTAACCTAACCTAACCTACTATATCGATGCTCTGTGTCACCCTGCTACAAAAGTCTTTACAATTTCAGTCAAAAAGCTTTTTCTCGCATAATCCAGTGAATTTTTCTAAGAAAAATATTCTTCTAGACAAAAGATAACTTTTTTTTAAAAAAAACCCTCAGAATATTTGGTAATACTAACTTGATGAAAAATTTCCCGGAATCATCAAATAATAACTTTTCAAGAGCTTAAGTCAATTCGCGAAATGTTGAAAACCATGTATTGTTCTCTATAAACGTATTAAGCCATAAGCCCTTAACTTAGTTGTGGGCTACAACTCCGTGCTCTTGCTTTTCAACTAACCGGAAATGGCACATACACACACACATATACAATTCTAGTTGCTGGGTCTAAGCGCACCTTGGCTGGCATCCAATTGAATAAGGCAGGGCAATGTTGCAAGGGGTAAAGCACTTGGGTTGTTTTCATTGTTTGTCACAAGTTTTGGCGCTATGCTCTCAGCAGTTTTTTACTAACTTCTTTTTCTTGGCAACGAGTTTTGTTTGCTTCAAACTACATATATATAGTATATGTATACACAGACACACACATATTGATGCATATGATACTATTTTTTGCTTTTCTTGTAAAAACTTTAATTTTTTAGATTTTCTCCACGAAATTTTAGGGAAACATCATAGAAGAATTTGAAAACTTGTTCTTCAAACTTTTATAATTAAATGGTAATTTGACTGGCGAATTATTATAATAATGCTAACTAAACGTTGTGCCAGCTAGTTTGGAAGGCTGAAGTTATTCCACAATTGAGCCTTACGATTTGAGTGCATTTTATTCAGATATATTTATATTTTGTGGCATTGAACTGTAGGAAAATTTTGTGATATGCTGTAAATATGTCAAAAGCTGTAGACAAAAAGTTATAATTTTTCTCCCCTTTACCGCTAAACCATTTGTGCGAAAAATAATAAACCAAAACAAGTAAATTTTATTCGTTATCGATTTTGCCTGCTTCGAAATCCTTCGTATTCATAGCTATTTCCATTTACTCATATTTCCCTTACTCTTTTTTAGCACAGTTCAACACCTTTTGATTAAAATTGAGCACGACTTTACTATTGCCAGACATGAACCATATTTTATGCAAGACATGAACCACATTTGTGTATGTGAATAAGGCAAAAAAAAAAAACCAACTAAAAATTGGTCGGTCGCGGACGACTTTGGGATACCCTAAAATAAAATCTGGTTCCTTTATAAACAACCAAAAACAGAAGAACTTTTAAGCAAACATTTTTTTTAACCGATCCTTCCTATGGGATCTATATGATATAGTCAACCGTTTTAAATCAAATTTGACACAGTGTTTTATATTTTAAAAAAATCTGAATGCCGAATTTAGCTCAAATATTTTTACAAACAAACGAAAAACAACAAATTTCGTATAAAAAACGTTTTTTTGGACCGATTGGTTCTATTGGAGCTATATGATACAGTCTAACGATTTTAATAAAATTAAGCATTGCCTTAAAATTGGCTTGTATTGACTCACAAGTGGCAAATTTAATTCCAATATCTTCACTAACAAACAAAACACAACAAATTTTGTTCAAAAATCGATTTTTTGGAAGATCGGGAGCTATATGATATAGTCAACCGAATTTGTTCAAATTTGGTACAGTAGAACTATAAAAAAATTTGAATGCCAAATTTGGTTACGAAATCTTTATAAACATATGAGTTATCCAACTAAAACTTTTATTTTTGAACAAAATTTGTTGTATTTCGTTTGTTTGTTAAAATATTGGGACCAAATTTGGCACTTGTAAGTTTTTTATAGTTCCTAAGCCTTATACCAAATTTGGTTACGATATCTTCATAAACAAACGAATTATTCATCTAAAACTTTTTTTTGTCGATGGAAGTTCAATTTTCTTGTTTACAATAAGCATCGTAACTTAAACATTTATCGACCGATTTTGATAAACCATGACTTTTCTTACTCAGCATTGATATTTCTTCAATTTATTTTTTAAATGTAAAAAAGTATAGGTGTTTTAACAAAATGCTATATAAAAATGACTTCAAAGTGTGAAAAACGAAAAAAAATAGTGTAAATCTTAGATAACTTTTAAAAAATCTCGTAGTTGCTTCGTATAAAGTATAATCAAGTGTATATCAGCTTAAAGCTTAAGTCTTATTCTTTCCAAACCCGTAAAGAAATTGAAAATTGGTTGGAAAATGGCGACGTTGTGATTGTGGGAGTGATCGCAGTACCCGAAAAACGGTTTTTAAGCAATAACTTGCGATTTTAGGGGTGTTAGACAATTTTGAAACACACTGTCGTGATCTACTCGTCAAGACCTACAACGTACACTAGGTCACTTTAAAAGTTCTAAATCACTGTTGTACAGTGTTATTTAAGTTTAAAATACTTGCACTTTTGACCCTATTTTGCCAAATCGTTTTTAATTCACTTAGAAACCACAAAGAATATTCATTTTGGGACCATCAAACATGTGGTTTTCCACGGTAGAATTTCAAATTACTTGCATTTTGCACTCAAAATCTAGGAATTTCTTATTAAAATAAAATAGATTTATTTTCGGGAAAAATTATACGAAGTATTCCTTTATAATTTTTATTTAAGTTTTGGGGTTTTCCTAATAACATTTTTATGAACCAACAAGTGCTAAAAAAAAAGTATCTAACAAACTTAACTAAATTATTTGCAAAAATCTTCTATTTTTTTTTAAGTTTCGTAATATTCAAAACTATAATTAAATTAAAAAAATTGAATGAAAAAAAACTATTTTATAATTTCAATTCTATTTACTAAAGAAAACAACTTGAGCTTTCTACGATATCGTTCCCAACAATATTGTACAGTTAAGGCCAAAGATAGAGATTTATGTACATCTAATTATACTATCTATAAAAAAAAAACAATTTTGAGAGTGCAATAAGGGGACTACCTTGCTGAACCACATCGTATCTGAAAACTCTAAATTCTGGCCTAAGCTAAGTTCTTGTTTAGCGCAAAGTTTTCGCTCATTAGTCTCTTTCAGTAAGCTACACACAGAAGAGAACAGAAACATTCTCGTTACTACTAACACTTAATTACGAAGCGTTTTTTGGCAACACTTGGTGGCAACCGAGTTCCGGGGTCAGAGGTGAAAGCTGCAACAGCAGCAGCATCTGGCAACAGACAAGGCGCAATAAGCTTTTTTGTCTTTATATATGGCAGTGTGTATCTGTGTGTATGCAGCGCATTGTTGGTTATTCTTGCCTCTCAGTTTGTTGCAGCTGTCGCCGCCGCATCTTTTATTTTTTTTTTTTTGAAAGCTGTCAATTGCAACATTGCCTTTTTATGCTTATACTCTTTACGTTGCATACAAAGTTTGTAAGAAAGTTTGTAAATCCCTGTTTAAACTGTCTAGGACGTCAGAATAGTTATAAAACTATAAAGGGAATTTACTTTGCATAAAGGCAAAAAAAGCTGTGTCCAAAGGTAACTTACACTTAAAAAAGGGCTTTTCTGGCCGAACCAAAACTGTCTTTTAAAAAGCGTTTAAAAATTCATTTAAACGGATTTTGTGTAGCGTACCTTTAGCTCATATCTTTTATTACCTAATTTTTTTACATTAAATTTGAAATGTTATTTAAAGACGCTGCATGCTGCAAAATATTAATTTGACTTAACGAATAAAATATTTTTTAAATTTATCAAGTTTTGGTTTTCTTTGCCCAAACCTTTATTTTATTGATTGAATAAAATTTATTTTATTTTATTTTATTTGGAGAAAAAACCAGGCTTTTATTTTAAGATTAATTTTATTATTTGTCTCAATGGAGCCCAAAGTTTTTAAAAAAAATATTGTTAGTGCTTAATAGAATCGAACACAGAAATAGTTATTTTTTTGCCATTTTTATATACATAAATTAAATTAAATTGGGATAACTAGGCATGTAATTGGATCAACCAAAAACGATGACATTTACCCACTTTAAAGGTTTAATTTATACACAGCCTCTTTTTCGCTAAACAAATATTTTTAGAGTTGACATCTTTAAGATTCTACCCTTTGTATGCATTTTTTAAAATCTTTTTCTTAATTTAAAAATTATGTAAAGTAGGGATAAGCTTATAATATTATTCTTATTTAGTTATTGTTTTATTTTAATATGATGATTTTTTATAAACTTATCCCTACTTTATAAAATTTTTTACTATGAAGGTTCAAAACTTACTCTCCTATAAACAACGCATAGCAATAACTCTAAACATAAAAACTTACCACTTTTCAATTAAGGAGCTCAAGATCTCGAATAGATTTCTTTTTATCAAAATTTCCCAACTTGAGCAAGCTATTACTTTTGGTGTTTCTCGAAAGATATTGATCATACTGACTTTTAAAAAAGTTTTAAAATTTAAATTCTTTACTCATGAATATTTCCTATTTTTATTTTAATATAAAATACCTACAACCAAAGAGTATTCCAGAAAACTATCCTGAAGCTATAATTGTTGTTGTTGTGTACGTTTATAAGAACATGTATGTGTGTGTGTGTGTGTGTGTGTATGTCTCAATGATGACAGCCTTCGGCAAGTGATGATGACAACGACAGCGCGTAATGGGTTTCTGTCTTCTTGCTGACATTTATGATCACCATCTCGTCCTTTAATTTCCAGCAAAAATACCCAAAGGGCCCCTTTAACTCTTATTAACACAGGTTCGTTCAAGCCAACTTATGCCACAGTGCTTTATTACACGCAATATTATATAGGTTTTTTTTTACCAAATAAGTATCTGTTAACAACAATTTTAGCCAGTATATGAATGAAAAATAAGTGTACTTCAATACACTACAAAAGTATTCACCTATTCTGCACTAAACAAATAAAAGTTTGTAAACTAATTAAAATTCCCATGGATATTTATAGCTCCAAGTATATAAAGTACATAGTTTTATCAGTAAATAGAAATAAATTCTATGGAAATTTCTCATAGCTGCATTTTTCGAGGAACAATGTTTTTCCTTATAACTCAAAAAAGAGTATAATTAGTGAATTATGTAAAATTTATAAAATACAAATTTTCTACATTACTGCTCAATAATGATTTTAATAAATAAATAAATAATTTAGTGTAATTTTTTGGGTTAAAGGTAATCGATGCATTTTACTGAAAATTCAAATTTTTGTTGAGCAATGTACATTTTCGAATGTACCTACAAAACTGAAGTATTTTTTTGTTATATAAACAAATATACATAGTGCATACACGCTGCAAAATAAACAATTTTTTTTTAAATGTTCGTTTCCTATATTTTAACATTGTTGCACATATTGTTGCAGAAAAATTTTTGGTGCGTATGTGAAGTAAATAAAAGTTAAATAAATAAATAAAACGCATAAATAAAATAAAATAATAAAAAAACAAATGTAAAGCGATGAAAATAGATCATAGGTCATACATTCCCCTTCAATTTTCGTCCGCATTAAGGACTTTTCAATATTTCTAATATACATGCATCGATAGCCAATAAAATTTGAAATATTTTGAATTAACGATCCAACGGAGAGTTCAAAAAAAAAGGAAATGTATTTTTTTAGACAAAACTGATAGTTAAAACCAAGTTTTTAAAGTGCCACAATATTGAGCAGTTAATTCACAAACCCATGAACAAAGGTGTATGAATATGAATAGTTTTGTAGGAACTACACATAATGTTAAGTCTGTTAACATACTGTAACTGCTAATGTTAACTTTCTAATCAATGTTAATTAAGTATAAGTGTATATATGCTGGTCATAGGTAACACGCACGCTTACATGAATTAAAATTGGTTTATTATCTCTAATTTTAATGATGATTGAAAAAAAGTTGATATGCAAAAACCTTGGTTATTGAATGATACTTCAAGTATAATATTTAAATAATCATAAAAAGTTAAAAAAGTAAGTTTTTCAAACATTTTCTTATTGCTTCTTAAAATTAGGTACTTTTTTCTTAATCAATATAATAGACGCACTTAGAATCATTAAATTTTTGGAAGGGAATAACTTCTTTCTAACTACAAATTATAGTTGGAGTAATTACTTGACTTATTAGATACAAATAAAAAATAAATTTAGTTATGAGTACTGTCTCCTTTATTACTAATAACTTCATATATCCGGTCCTTCATAAATTGATACAGGGAATCTCTGTAGGTCGGGGAAATCTTGCTCCAAGCACGCTTAATAGCTATAGTTAATGTTTCGTTTCCCCCTTCGTATACCTTCCATATGAGCCAGCCACGAACATTTCAATGCGGAAAGATCTGGAGAATAAGGTGGCCAAGTCATGATATTTACGTTTTGAATCGAAAAAAAACTGCTTTACTACACGAGCGTTATGAATAGGAGCATTATCTGGTTGAAAAATCTGTGGAATTGGTCCGAATAGATCACTTCATTTTGGAAATACGGACTCTAACAATGTTTTGAAGCGCTCGGCGTTCATCTTCTGTTCGATAAAAATTAAGTCAATTGTTCCATAAAACGTGATGGCAACCCACACCGTGACTCCACCTTCTTGGCTGTGATGGCGGCTTAAATTTAATTAATTTTTTCTTGAATCGTGATAAAAATTTTTAAAACCAGCAGTAAAAACAACCAAACGCCAATCATTATTAATTGAAGCTGTTTTTCTTTGCGTATACCATTCAAGGTGGTTTTTTCTTGATTTTTAGACGCTTCAGTTGTACTGCATTTCTTATTGTATGCTGAACAGTTGAAAGGCTTGATTTTACTCCGGCTAATTACTTAATCTGAGCTGCTGACTTAGTTGAACTGGTAGCAATTCTAATAATTTTGCGCTCTACTTGCTTAGTAAGTGCTTTTTCCCCCCTTTTGAATTGTGTTCCATATGCCTCTAGATCCTTTAAATATCTATCAACAGTTTTGGAACTGCGCTTTATCTCTTTGACAAAGTTTCGATTGGATAGTCCTTGGGAGTAAAAGAAGTCTATTTTTTGAGCTCATACCAGTAGCTTTTCCCATTTTTGGTTTAAATATTGCTCGAAAACAATTTATTTTTTTGTGTTTTCCGAATTTTTTCAACCAAAACAATTGCATTTCACTCCACAAGACTGAAAACGATTTCAATGACCAACTGAAAGCCGACACAGACATTTGTTGAGTCTTCGAATACACTGTTATTTTGTTCGCACAAGATTCGAAATATGATGGGAAAAACATTTTGGACAGTTAAAACATGCGTGATTGTAAATAAAGCAGTTTATTTTAAAAAAGCGTAGTTGCGTCTAACCTAAGACCAGCAGTGTATTTTGAAGGCGACAGAGCTTTCGGTCTTTAGTGTTAGGGGTAGTTTTCGGATCTTTATCCCGATGCATGAATATACCTCATAATTTAGAAAAATTCTAACAAGCCTACTTGTAAAAATAGAATCACATTTTTCTTTTATTAATACTATTAACTTTTAATTTTAAGACTGGTACCCATTTACTGATTTTTCGTTTTTTGTTCATATTTCTTTTCAATCGTATATGTATAAAATTCTGAGGGTTATACCGCCTCTAGGTTGGCCCAATCTCTTAGCTTTTCTCATTTTCCTTTTAGTTGAAATCTCTTTAGACGACTCATTTGAGTTATTTACCCATTTCAGCATGCTCTCTTGCAAGAATAAAAGAATTTCGTTTGTCTCAGAAATTAAATTTCTTTCGCATATTTCGTTAGGTTTCTGCGTTTAAAATTATTATTGTTGTCGCCATACTTGTTGTTATTTTTGTTGCAGCTTTGTAGGCGTTGCATGCCACATTGTATGCGTTTATTTATTAATGTGTGTGCGTGTGTGTTTGCATTTGCTTTTGTCAAAAAAATGTTGCAAATTAAGCGCTCGGTTGCAAGATGCAAAAGTTTCAAGTGCGCACATTCACCCTTCCTCTCTCTCTTTCTCTGTGTCTCTGCATTGTGCCACAGCTGCAGCAGCAACAACAATAACTACAACAAAAGGAATTTATATTCACTGCACTAAATTATATAAAAATGTAGCACACACACACACACACACACGCATGTATAATTATGCGCAATTGAAGAAAAATTCACAGTTTTTTCTCTTTGGCTGCAATTTTAAGTTTATTTATTTTGTATACCCTTTAACTCAAGGTAAAAGTTTGTGCAAATGCATAAAACATAGAAAGGCAGACGACGGAGACACCAAGTTACCTTAAATATGGTGGGGAGCTCAAAAAAACTGTGCTTCTTTAATGTAGACAGATCGAGTTAAGATGCCCCAGCACTTCAAGGCTCTAACATATCTTAAAAAAAATACTTTAAACTGAGTTTTTTAGTAATTATCTTATAACCCGACTTATTTTAATAAAAAGAGAACAAAGATCACAAATAAAGTTATGGATATATGTTTTTATTTAAATTATTTATCCGTATCAATCTTTCTTCAAGAAGGGAGTTCATTGACAGAATCCTTTTGTGACGAATGTTCTTTATTTAATTTAAATTAGCTATACAAATTGCTATCATATTAAATGATATTGTACATAATATTATTTCACCCAAAAAGGTGCCTGGTGTACCCCTGGTCACACTTAATTGTTTCGTGTTTTATACAACAATAACAAACTATAGAAACGTCTACATAGATTATTTTCGTTTCAGCATATCTCTTAACTTAAGCTTGAAATTGAGTTGAATTTTATATTTACAAATTTCAGCACACTGCCCAAAATACTACAACAAAAGTTGCATCCACTACAAAAAGCTGATTGTTATAGCACTTAAAGTGCATGAAAAATTACCCTTAATACATGTCCAGCTTTTGTGGTTTGGTCAGAATTCTCATACAAACAGCTTAAGTTTTATATAGTACATAGCAATATCAGTAAAAAAAAAAAATGCCGGTAATAATATTTGAGGTTTTCTACAGCAGCTTGCCACTGCCTGCTTCCTCTCTACCTCTAGTCCCATCTCTAACGGCCACTTTTACGCTGCTTGAACGTTGCAGTTTCCAGTTACCAGAGTTGGCCCTGCCAGTTGCCATTTGCTGGCGACATGTCCCCCAGTGGCAGCCGTGCTGACCCAGAATGCAACTTATGGTGCTGCCTTCGTTACCGTGGTGCCCGTGTTGCCGTGTCGCCTTGATATCGGTGGCATGCGAGACGAGGCAGCAATGTTTTACTTACCACAAAATGCTGTAACTAAGCGCCACATGCACACACATACGGAGATGCACGACTACTACTTAGGAAACACTTGTGGTTGCATGCTTACAGGTAAAACTGCGTCGAGTTGTATAAAATGTTAACACGCCCAAAGATACGCACACAACTCCGTAGTATGTTTACACTGTCAAGGTTTGCGCGCTGATGCATTCGGAGAGCTTTTCCGGCAAACACCAAAAAAGTATAAATTAATTCTATATAATCCGGCACATGGTTATAGATTTTAAATTCAAGTTTTTCGTGTGACCTCAGTCTTACTTTAAATAAATTGATTGATCAAAATTTAGCTTTCTTGAAATTAGGCGAAAATATATAATTGGTCATAACTAGATTTAGTGTTGTTGAAGGCGACTCGAGCTTTATGGGCATGTAGGAAATTCTTGGGTAGCACTCGGGGTTTCAGATCAATCATAATAGACTGATGGTGCAGTATGATTGTCCGCCCTATTGTCACGTATTACCCTTAACCCTATGGCAACCTCCGGTGCCAGCAATGGTTTACGGATGGTTCTAAGACAAACTGGGCGGAGGTGCTGGAGTTGTCGGGCCCAACACCAGAATTTCTATTGCAATGAGTATCTTCCCCAGTGTCTTGTAAGTTGGGATTTATGCCTTAGAAGTCTGCGCCCACGGTATTCTCCTTAAAGGTACTAGGGGTGCTAACATTTATACATTTGCAGATAGCCAAGCCGCTATTAATTCTTGCCCTTCCGTAACAGAATCACATTCTGCTAGGTTCCTGAACATTCAGGAGTGGAATAATTCGATAGCCGATGAGCTCGCAATGCTCGATTCTTCTTCGCCGACCTTCGCGGACCTAAGATTATTAGTAGCCTACTTATCTGGGCACAATACTATAAGTTATCATTTACATAGTACAAAGTACAGACTTCTGCATACCGCAGGAACATTTTACAACCAAATTCAGAGCCTATATTCCAACCAGAGAGCAGTAGAATTTAGGGGTACCAGGCACAGTGGGCTCGATAAAGGCATGCACGGACGGTTCCAAGCTAGACGACCGTGTAGGGGTAAGCGTCTTCGTTGAGGATTTCGGCATTAGAATTGCTTTTCGGCTCCCGGACCACTGCAGTGTCTTTCAGAAATCGGTCACAGCAATCCGGGAGACTTTAATAACAATAAGAAACCTACAAGTTCAAGATAAGAACATCTGGATATATTCGGACAGCCAAGCGGCTATCAAGTCCCTAGTTTCAAAGACTTGGTATATGAAGTCAGTGAATGACTGCCGCTTGTCTCTAGGGGAAATGGCTGAGCAGATTTCAATTCACCTGATATGGGTCCCAGGGCATAGGGACTTTGAGGGAAACTGCATTGCGGTTGAACTGGCTGGAAATGGACTCCTTCAAGACACGGACAGCCTGGGTATACCCATGGCCAGCTGTAAACTGAGAATACGAAATTTTTTCGCTCTCGTGGAATCAGATATCGAACACGTGTAAAAGAACCAAAAAACTTTGCTGTCTGAATAGAGCCGAGTGCTCATCTGTTATCCGTACCATCACGGGACACTAGTTGGTAGGAAACCACGCATCCAGGTTGAATGCTCCCACCATAGCTTATGTAGAAGCTGTGGCTATAAAGAGGAGCTGGAGACGGTGGAACCTTTCTTCTATCACTGCCCTGGACTGGGCAGTAAAGGATTTAGGTTCCTACAGTCACACTTTTTCGACGATTTATCTCAGTCCTCTGAACAGAGTCCAAAATGCCTTTTAAGGTTCATTCAGGCAGCCGGATGATTTCCTTACATTTCGTAGGGGACCTCTCAAGTGGGGAAGAGTGGTGAACTAGCTCACTCTAGCGGTATCGCAACGGGCCTATCCATGCCGCCCTAACCTAACCTTACCTAACCTATCATTTACATAAAATGGGTCTATCGGACTCTTCAGAGTGCAGGCTCGGCTTTGAAGATGACGAGACCACCAAGCATATATTGTGTGACTGTCCAGCAATAGTGCGGGACAGAATCCCATATTTGGGAGCTGAACGGATTACCCCGTTCCAACTTACGTCAAATCCCAACGAAAGACTTACTGTCCTTCGTAAGGTAGGTAGATGGTCTATTGTGCTAAAAATGGGTACGGTACAAAATATCTTCATATCGCAGAGCCCACTCTTATATGTGAGAGAATGCAACAAAAAATTTAAAAATAGCAATGGTCATCTGTAGGTGGATCATTAACAACCGAACAACGCGTTAAAGTGGTACAGAAGTAATATGAAAATGGTCAGTATCGACAAGTCGCCTGGAACATCGAATTCCATCTTGCTATCAATAAGAAATAGAAGGCGAAAAACTTCTCAGTTCGGGGCTTTTGATCATATGTTATTAAGTTTTCCAAATCTCGTCAGCACTTAACGACTTAATGACGAAATAAATTTCTATCTGTATGCAAAACCCAAGAGTGAGACGATAAGCTGGCTACTAAATATCTTCATACAAATTTCCGTAGTTACCTTATGAATTTAGTTAGTGCAAACATGCTATGGGAATACACACGCTACGCCTGGGAAGTTATATTGCACAGACAAACTCGCTAAGTACATATGTACATACATACTTACATATACAAAGTTACAGAGACAACATATTGTTATGGTTACGACAAAGTTCCTGGCACCGAAATTGTCACAGTTTCAAATTGCATTGGTTCGTACATTGACAGCTAAAACTTTAACTAATATTTATGTTAACCCCGCAGAAAAATCCGTTTAAAGTAGACCAGTATATAAGTATATACAAACAAACGCCTATTAAAGACGTTGGAAATACTTGAGTTTTAAAATGAGTGTTATTACAGCTTGTTAAGCCCATTAGTAAATTGTGCTCCTCCATTGGCAACTAATTAAGCGTTAAGTGTGCTCCAGCCCTATTTGGCAATCAATTATGTATTCAGTTGACCATTGAAGCAATCAGCCAGTCATTCAGTCAGTCAATATGTCAGCCGAGTCAGTCGATCGATCAGACAATCAGTCAATTAGAAAAGCCTAGTCTATTTAATGTTATACTACTTTCTAGGCACTTTAAATTGATTGCCTGCCATGTAAGATTAAGATAACTAGTCGAAATATATCCGAAACGTATTAAATGTAGCCTTGGGCTAACTTAATCAAGTGTAAGAAATCAATAAACTAATAAAAACAACGCCCAACATTGCGTATGTGCAATTTTTGTTTTTCTTTCAACTGTTGACAAGTTTCATTGTTATTTTATTTTGAAATTAAATAAAGCACACACAGACAGTTAGTATATAAATACATATACAAAGAGCCTGTGAGCAAATCTTGTGCACTTGATATGATGTAAGAAATCTTGTTGGGAAAACTAATTGAATGTCGAACTGGTCTTGGCAAAACTAATTTATTTTAAAGCACTAACAAGGCCAAGCCCTTCGTCGAGAAAGGGAAAAGATTTGCAAATGGCAGTAATTTAAACAATGAAATATTTAAAATTTCTGATGAAGCAAAACGAGCTAAGTGAAAAAAGAGTGTAAAATGTAAAAATTCAATTTATGCGAGAAAAACTTAGATGATTTTTTTAAGAAATACAATTTTAAACAATTCAAAAGTACTTAAGTCTCGAAATCAAAAGCTTCTTAAAATATTGATTTAAATAATAAATAGCAAGAGCAAAACTTCGATATTTACGCGCAATCCAAATATCATAATATAATAATAAAAAAAAAGGTGGGAACTACAATGAGCTCGAATTATGCGAAATTAAAGATCGATTTCTAAGTGTATTGAGTATATTATATTCCAAAAAAGTTATTATTTTTTTATCTGTCAAATATCTTTTTTACAGGCTCTTTCATCTTTTAAAATACATAATTTCTTTTTGTATACATAAGGAATTATGTGCAATGTAAAGATTTACCTTCTCCGACAGCCATTTAATTTGAGCAAACACTCTACACACACCTACACGTGGATTCACACTCATATGTAGATAAGTACATAAAATAGCCAACCATTTGTACATATGGTAAATTAATCTCAGTAGTTTGCCGGACATCGTAGCAGCCTGCTTCAATGTATAAAATACTTGAAAAAGGCGAAATCCTTTTTGTCTGCTTGCATAATTTTTCTACTTCAATTCTGCAAATCCTTTCGATAACGAAATAAATTACTTTCAACAAATGTTCACTGCTTTGATTAATAGCAAAAGGCAGAAGCAGCAGAAGCAGCAACAGCAAAATCAGGAAGAACAGTTTACGTCCTGGCTAGAGAGAGCAAAGGAAGCGAAGAGCAGTGAAGAACAAGCAGTTCCATTTCATTTGACGTTGCAGCCTGGAACAAAGTCAGCTTGCTGATGAGCGCACATTTAGTTAAATGTGTTGGAGTAGTTTAGCTATATATTGCTTCAGTGCCGGCTCTGTCTTACGTGGGTGTGTGCGTGTACGTGTGTGTGTTGTGCGAATTTAATTGAGTGCTAAATGGCACGTAAACTGATACGTCAACACACACTCGCACATGTCGTATGTAGGTATGCTATGGCCACACTACGACACAAAAGAGCACAAACTTTCATGTGTACGTCTGGCCACACTACGACACATGCACACTCTCTGTAATGGTGTGCCAAGGGCACGCATGGTGCGACAGTTGGAGGTGGCATTTGGCCAGAGCTTAAACGCGCTTAATGTGCATCAATGTTTCAGCACGTCGACGCCAATGCTGGCAAGTATTACGTGGGCGTTTCCTTAGTGCTCGATATAGTTGCCCATGCCTCTTATTGACACCCAAATCTTTCAATTAATTTCTCTATAATAGCAACTTTGCATTTTTCTTTTAGGGCCAAAAAAGTATGCAACACTTTTTCATTGTCAGCCATTTTGCTGTTGCGTCACATTAGTATGGCAATTTGTTTTGGTAATCCCTTTTTTCTTGGTCAACGCAACGCTTTGAGCTATGGCATTTTATTTTTATATTATTTTCTTTCATTTTTTTTACTCTTTTGTTAAAATGTCCAAAGTTTTTGGCTTGTTAAACTTGAGTGCGTATGTGTGTTACGGTTGAGATAAGCGTCAACACGTGCATATAAAGCATTACAACATCTGCCCATCCATCCAACAGTTCATCAGCCCATCAGTATGTCAGTTTGCCAGTTTGTCAGTCAACAAAAATAAAGTAGAGGCAGGCTAAGAGAAAGTAGCACGCAAAGGGCGAGTTCTGACCACAATGACTCAAATGATGTCTGCTATAGGCTACACACATACATATATAAGAGTGAGTAGGTGTGCATGTGTGAATGAGCACGTCTCAAGTTTATCAAAAAGAACGAAATGAAAGCTGGAAAAAGACAAACGCTAACCTGAATAGGGTAGAATAAAGAGTACTATCAAAATACACTGGGAGAAAGAAAGTTTAAGACCAGTCTATAATAATAATCCTGATTGACTATTTTGTTAGTCGCCCCTGGCGCAGCATAGTGTGTTCAAAGATAACAGGAAGACTTTCTTTTTCCAGTCCATCACTACCATGAAACAGGAGCGAAGCAGCTAAAGTACGAGAGAGAAATACTCTATTAAATGCCGGCGTGAAATATTGCTATTATTATCATCATCGTGTGACCATGACAACCCGTTCTCTGGTTACGGCCGACCTTAGCAGCTCTCGCCAGGCGCCTCTGCTTCGCGCGCCTTCTCCAATTAGAAATACCAAGGGAGGATAGGTTCCCCTCCACTTGATCTTTCCATCGATGTCGTTGTCCTCACCTTCGACTTCCTTCGTCGGCTTTCGCTTCGAATACCTTTTTCGTTCGAGCATCTATCCATACGTTCGACATGGCCAAGCCAGCGCAGACGTTGTATTGTAATGCGCTGGACAAAATCCATGTCGTCGTAGAGCTCGTACAGCTCGTGATTCATCCGTATGCACAGTCATCCTCCGACGAATGGGACCGAAGATTTTACGAAGAATTTTCTCTCAAACACCCCTGAATAGGATGCATTTGTCCGCGACACAACCCATGCTTCTGCGCCGTGTAGAGCACGGGCAAGATGAGCGTCTTGTAGAGTGTTACTTTTGTTGTTCGAGAAGTCTCTGCTACATCTGCTTACTAAGACCATAGTAACAGCTATTGGCAAGTGTGATTCTTCGCTTTATCTCCAGGCTGATGTCATTTTACCTTCCATCACGAAATTGAAGAGGTCGCATGATAGAGGGTCGCACTTGTCTGACACCTCGAGCAGTATTGAAAGGTTCGGAGAGGTCCGTTCCTACCTTGACAGAGCTGATGGTGCCGCTCAATGTCATTCTGCAAAGTCGAATCAGCTTTGCAGGAATACTGAACTCAGACATGGTGGTGTATAGGCGATCCCTTATCGGGCTGTCGAATGCAGCTTTCTAATCGATGAAGAGATGATGGGTATCAATGTGTTTTTCGTGGGCCTTTATTATTGCTAATATTAAGAAATCCCTTTTATCACAATTAGTTACATCCTAAAATTAAACTTTGAAGTCATAGCTTTATATAACATTTTTTTCAGTACAAAGCCGATTTTTAGCTTTTCGAGAAGTATGTTGTCAGCACACAGTAGTTAATTTATTGAAACAAAAAGGTAAAAATTACATAATTAATCAGAACCCACAAAATTGTTCAGCCTATACAAAAGGCTTTTCTCATTATTATCCGCTTTTTCTTCAAGTGCAGTCTAGAGAAGAGCCCAAAGTCGTGAAATAAGCGCAGAGAACACTTAATTCACTCGTGATTTATACTAGTCGCATTTAAGGCCAAGAGCTTTTGACTTTAAATGTGGTTTTAGTTGGTTTTACTTGGTTTTTGCTTGGCATTGCCTTTTTTTTCGTCTTTTAGGTCAGTTGGCTGCAAACCACAAAAATATACTACTATGCAGTTCGCAGACAAACCAAAGCGTTGAGATTTAAATGGAACTGGACTTAGTTTCGTCATATTTTCAATTAAAAATTCTTCTTAAGCTTGGGATTTACTTTAGTTGAGAATAACCAAAAATAAGAAAGGCTAGAGAAACCACGATTAGAATGCATGATGGTAGTGCTCAGTCGCACTTGTAGCCTGCAATAACAAATTTTTGGGGTGAAGCAACTAAACTTAAATCAACTTGATTTGGCAATGGAAACTTACATCCTAATGCCACGCCTATCCTGTCACTTTGACAAACTTGTTGTAGAGCTAGCTAGCTAGGAAGAGAGGCAGAGGCGCAAAAGACCGAGTTGAAGCTATACGGTTTGTATCGTTCAAGTGACATTCAATTATTATTTCAGTCAGCCAGCCATTGCGAAAACTTTACCAAACAAGACTTGGCTGCGAGCCTTAAAAGCGACAGATAGACATTGCGACAGATAGACGACAGAGTGACAATATTGTTAGAATGTATTACAGGCAGACAAATGTCCTGGCACAGGCACTAAGAGGCTATACATACCATAGAAGTGGATATAATAGAAATACGAATTTGCGCATTAAATGTAAAACTTTGGCAAATAGTTTTTGGCTAAAAATAAAATCAAAACGAATTGTTTCAAAATAAAATGCAAACTTTTAAATTGCATTTCACATGTTCGTACAGCAAATTCCCTTTGACATCAGCCTTAAAACAGCTTCAGGCTCTATTCGCAACAAAGACATGCAACTATTTCTTTAGTTAGCTGCATGCCTCACCATCCAGTGTACTCCGCATCCTTCGCAGCTCAAAAATAACTATGCACAAAGTGCATGCAGCGGCAACGTTAAGCCTTAAAATTAATGACACAAAGTAAATGTCAGCTGCAAAAAACAACAACAACAAACGGCTTGAACTCAACTCCGTCGGAGTGTGTGGCAAAAACAATAACATAGCGGCTCAAGACATCAGCGCAGTTGAGTACGGCTAAGTTGCATCGGCTCTGGGAGTTTGGCCGCAAGGTTTGCGGCATAGCAGCCCGACTTCCGGTTTTTGTTCGCGCGTTGTTGCATATAGAGTATGTTGCATGCGGGCTGTGCGTGTATGCGAATACGCGATATTATTTACAAACTGTTCCGTAAAATAAAAAAAAAGGTGAATCAGTCGTTGCTGTGCACGACTATGGAATACTCTGCACGTCGTGGTGACAATACACAGTGCCTTAGTGCCTAAACTAAAAATTTAAATACAAATAGTCTAATTAAGCAACAAACATGAACTTAAAAAC
This sequence comes from Chymomyza amoena, assembly GCA_037043745.1. NCBI lineage: Eukaryota > Metazoa > Arthropoda > Insecta > Diptera > Drosophilidae > Chymomyza > Chymomyza amoena. The sequence continues at coordinate 186,861 of JBAMAX010001542.1, forward strand.
AAAATTAAGAAAATACTTCAAAAACTTTCATAGAATTACTTCAAAAAATAGCGGACGTAAAGTCGGGCGCGGACGACTTTAGGATACCCTGTACCACTAGCTTGTAATAAAGTCCGATTTCTTCACAAAATACCAAAAACAGAAGAATTTTTAAGCAAAAATTTTTTTTTTGACCGATCGTTCCTATGGGAGCTATATGATATAGTCAACCGATTTCAATAAAATTTGACACAGTGCTTAAATACTTTAAAAAAGATATGAATGCCAAATTTATTTCAAATATCTTTACAAACAACCAAAACACATCGAATTTTGTATGAAAAACGTGTTTTTGAACCAATTGGTCCTATGGGAGCTATATGATCTAGTCAAACGATTTGGATTAAATTAAGTACAGTGCTTAGGAACTATAAAATACTCACGAATGTCAAATTTGGTCCCAATATCTTAACAAACAAACGAAACACAACAAATTTTGTTAAAAAATCGATTTTTTGGAAGATCGGACCTATCGGAGCTATATGATATAGTCAACCGATTTTGTTCAAATTTGGCACATTGCTTAAGTGGTCTAAAAAATTTCCAAACGCCAAATCTGGTTACGATATCTTTATTAAAAAACGAAATATAGCGAATTTTTCTTTAAAAAAGTTATTTTGGCCGATTGGTCCTATGGGAGCTATATGATATAGTCAACCGATTTCGATCAAATTTGGTACAGTGATTGGGAACTTTTTTATAGTTCTTAAGCATTATACCAAATTTGGTTACGATATCTTCATAAACAAACGAATTATCCATCTAAAACCTTTTTTTTTGTCGATGAAAGTTTAATTTTCTTGTTTACAATAAGCGTCGTAACTTAAGCATTTATCGACCGATTTTAATAAACCAAAACTTTTCTTACTCGGAATTAATATTAATTTAAGATTTTTTTTTTTTTTTTTTTTTTTATTTTATTTGCAATCTGTCAAATTAGACAATCAGCAAATTTTTGTAAGTAAACACAAAAAATGGCAGGATTGATTGTGCTCCAGTGAGTCCAATCAATATAATTTAAGATTAAATGTAAAAAAGTAAAGGTGTTTTAACAAAATGTTATATAAAAATGACTTCAAAGTGTGAAAATCGAAAAAAAAAAGTGTAAATCTTAGATAACTTTTAAAAAATCTCGTAGTTGCTTTGTATGAAGTATATACAAATATATTTCATCTTAAAGCTTGAATCTTCTTCTTTCCAAAACCGTAAAGCAATCGAAAATCGGTTGAAAAATGGTGACGTTGTGATAGTGGGAGTGATCGCAGTACCCGAAAAACGGTTTTTAAGCGATAACTTCCGATTTTGGGGGTGTTAGACAATTTTGAAAAACGCTATCGTGATCTACTCGTCAAGACCTACAACGTACACTAGGTCACTTGAAAAGTTCTTTTTCACTGTTGGACAGTGTTATTAATATATTCTTAGGTATTTTAACATTAAGTTTCTTTTATTATTTTTTACTTTTTAAAGGGAAATTACTTAAGTTCTTGGGTCGGGGGTTTTTTAAATTTTTAATTTAATTTTATATTAATTTTTTTTCCAAATCAAATATCTCAAAAAGTATATTTTTTTTTTTTTAATTATTTTCATAGTGTTTTGAAATGGAAGGGCCCAATAAAGTCACTATATTTTTTGAAAAATTTAACAATAAAATGAAAAGTCGAGTTTCAATATTTTTAATTGGATTACTCCTGCAGTAACTTGTTGATTCTAGTTCCTTTGGTGACGCTCATGCGTTAATTTCCGCCAAACAAGCATTTGTTTGCGCTTACCACGCCCTTTTTTTGTCTGCTGCAGACTTTAAAAGAAAACAAATATTCCTTTGCTGCAATGCATACAGTGTATAAAAAAACAACCTCGAAATACCTCCGCAGGTTGCTCAACTACCACATTACTCATCCGCCATGTCGCACTCCATTGTGTCCCCGTACATATACGAACGTATATCAACAATATAATGTTTGCACTTTTACTACCCGTTTTACATTGCATGAGCGAGTTTCATTTATAAACAAAAGCAGAAAAACAAAAAAGTCCTTAAAATGCTTATCCATGCTTAAGCCGGATGTGCACAGTGTCAAACATATTTTCACAACAAGAGCAGACTGCAAAGCGTTTTAATATACGATAGTTTAATGCATAATTGAAAAGCACGCAAAGTAGCCGCTATTCACTCTAACGAACTGAGAATAACAGAGCAAGAGCGAAAACTAACAGTAGAAATAATAAAAATTGGAGAGCATTAAAGTTGACTGTGTACGACTGTCAGATACCCTATAATACATAGCAAGCAACATAAATAAATACCAGTATGTCAGAATCTTTTTTATCTTCGAAAATAAATGAATTTTCTATTTGGACATGTTTTCGGTCAATCGCGAGCAAAATTAGTACACTATTTATAACTCAAGAACGGATGAACCGATTTGGCTGAAAATTGGACATGAGATACTTTTTATCTCTTTCGACAATCACTATTAAACGTCGTAAAACAAAAACGCATCTGACATGGAATAGCAAAGCGCAAATGACAGCGAAACATAATTTTGCCTGTGGTTAAGTAGAGAATTTTATAATATAAATTTTGTAAGAAATATATAATCATCGGTAATTTGAATTCTCTTTGAATAACCATTAACAATGCCGCGACCAAGACGATCGAATCTTTTCCGACAAAGCCGTAATGCAAGAAGGATACGAAACATTGCGAATGAAATGACTGAAGAAGCGCAAGAAATTGGCCGTGAAGAGTCTGGCGATTTCCGCCAAAGACTGCTAGTAATTCCAAGATCAACGGCTGCCCACGAAATAAACGCTTTCCTCGAATCATCGAATCTACGGCGCTATATGAAGAAACTTCAGCTGACAACAAGCATGAGAGTTGCATTGCTTAATGATACATCTGCTGAAGATTTCTCTGAGCAATTGCTGACTATCGGTAATGGTCGAGTACCGGTCGACGAATCGACCGGATTGATTTCATTTCCTCAGATTTTCTGAAACTTTATCTCATCGAAAGACGAAGTTATCAACAAGTATTGAATTACTTTGTAATTTTCCTTAAATTCGGTCTTATATTTATAGTGAAAAATCTTGCGGAAGCAACGTGGGTTTAAACCCAAGGTAGGGCAGGAAAACGTCTGCCGGGCTTACCAGTATTTTAATAAACCGATTCTGATTTATTTGCCTAGTAAGCTTGGGAACTCTAAAAGGGCTTCTGTAAGCCTTATTTGACGAAATACAATAAGGGCGAACTATGCTGAGTACTTTTTTTTATAGATCGATCTTGCATGCCTCAAAAACTATAGTTTGTTTTAATGTATAATGATCCTATAGGAGCTACAAATATAACTCCAATATGACAGCAATAAAATGAAAGTATTTTTCGTGACTTCTAGTCCAAATCAAAGCTCTAGCTTCTCTAGATCTTATCAGATCTATGATCCAGACGTTTATGTGGAAGGACAGACACACATATGGATATATCTATTCGACTTCTTGAGTTATCCTGATCAAATTTTTAGAAAATCTCGAAGGCTTCCACCGTGTCCTTTTTTGCGTTAAAAATACCTTAAGAAGCGACAAAACAAATGGGTAAATTTTTAAAATTTTTTATCCAGTTAGCGGATTGATTACACAGGTCTACAAATACAGGGGTCATGTGAGTTGTTGGAAAGCTAAAAGTCATTTCCGAAGTAATTTGGTGCGTAGAATCTGAATCCGGCATCAGAACTGCCCCATCACTTCAGGATTTTGAGATATTTAAGGTTATGTACCCAAAAAACGGCGTTTTTTCCTACTTTTGAGGTTATGTACAGGGAGGTTATGTTATTTTTTGGGTACATAACCTCAAATATCTCAAAATCCTGACGTGATGGGGCAGTTCTGATGCCGGATTCGGATTCTACGCACCAAATTACTTGGGAAATGACTCTTAGCTTTCCAACAACTGAACCATGTTGACCTGTGCTATGTAAATGTCAAAACATTATGAAGTTAAATGTGGGTAGTTCCATTAAACACGAAAGATACGATTATCGTAAAAACTCAAACTAATAAATGAATTTTAGTTATCAATCCGAATTTTGCATGGACAGAGAAGCAGAAATTAGCTTAAATTATTTCGGATACTTTTCCTTGTAGACTAGTGTTATCAGATTCATATTTACAATATATTAAATTTATTTCAAAATTAGATTGTCCATTTTAAGCAAGACCAACAAGGTGTTAATAATATTGGGTGTGGCACCTTTTAAATCAGAAAGTGAATTATGTATAAACGACTTTAAAAAAAACATCACCGAAAATTCCTGGTAGTGCGGAGGGATGGAGTTTTGGTTGACCCAACAGTAGCTAAATAATGTTTTATTTTTAGTAGTTGAATTTTCTTGTCGTCTATTGGGTTAACTAGTCATTTCCATTTCAAATTAAAAAAATTGTTTCTAATAATGTTTAGCCTTTAATAAAAAATAATTCAAATTCTGAACTGCATAAAAACTAAAATGGTTTCTTTTTTGGGATTTCAAAAATGCTGATAGGTTGAAAACTAAATTATATTTAGCTTAAAAATAAATTCATTTCATAATATATTTTTGTAGTTGTAAAGCAAAAACAAACAAGAACCTAAAATATCCAAACTTTTTGAATATGGAAACCTCGCAAAAAGAGTCTCTAGTACAATAACTAAGACAACTTAATCTCTTAATATAGACCAGTCGTCCTTTGTAGTTTTCCCACAAAGTAACTATAACCAATGCGAGAGTATTAAGTCAAACAAGAGCAGCAACAAAATGGGTCAGCCGATCATGCGGCAAAGCTATTTGGCCAACAATTTTCCGCGAACTCCACGCTTCTCTGCGGCCTTAACTTAACTACCACTGACTCGACTTGACTTGACTTGACTTAACTCGGCCTGACTCTGCTTGCTTGCATTGGCATCCAAGGCTTGCCGGGACTCGGCACTTTATCAGGCTTAATTTATGAGACAGTAGCGTACTTGGCTGCAGCACATGAAATAAATTGTTAAATCATGATTTCATAGCTATCAGCGCTCTTTGTTATTTCGCACTTGTTTGCACATGATAATTATTTCAGCGTGGGACTCCACTGCATCTCCTCCATCTCCTCCAACTCTCTTAACTTCCGGCTGCTGGCGTTGGTCAGCTAACAATTGAAGTGTAAAACAAGAGCTTCAATGAAGTGTGTAATACAAGGAATGTAACTGTCAGTCCGTATGTCTGCAAATTTGAAAGCATCATATTTAATGTTTATACTCTATGCGAATAGGATCAAGGATATTTTAGATTAGCGGCTATTTATGTTTCACGTACAGTTTTTGTAGGGAATGCTGTAGGAAAAAAATGCACGGCTTGGCAAAAGAGTAAAGAGACAATCTTAGAAGAGGGCCAAAACTCACATTAAGATAAGTTACTTTCATTATGTATCTTTCCAGCTGCTTGGGATGGGTGAATTCAGTCTAGACAATTAAATTCCATTAAAAAAAAGTGTTTTTAAAAAATTTTCGTTATTGTATTTTTGGGACATAGCTCCTTCATAGCACTGATGATAAGAAATAAGTTTATGTGCGTTAAGTTTTTTTGGATAAAATAGCTTGAACGAAAAATTCAAAAAAATTCACATGAACTTTAAATAAAATAAAATAAAATATTGAAAAAAGGTAGAAGTTTTTTATAAAAATTAATATAGAAGGTAGACTGTACTACATACTTGAAAAAAAGCGAAATACGGAGAGTCATACTCTGTATATAAAAGAGATAAATTTATTAAATAGAAGTTTATTAGTATTAACAAGTTTGTTGTAAGGAAGTTTCTTAAAGAGAATATCGCTATAAAGAAGTTCGTTATAAAGAAGTTGGACTGTACTTCGTGCTTGAAAAATAATCGAAATAGGATAAGTTACATAAGTTATAGAGCGGCTTGTTATATTGAATTCTACAATTTAGAAGTTCGTTATTAAAAAGATTCTTCTGGAGAAGTTCGTTAAAGAGAAGTTCATTATAAAGAAATTTGACTGAATTTCAGACTTAAAAAAAATAAAATTAGAAGAATTGCATTATAGAGAAGTTTGTTATAAAGAAGTTCAGCATTAAAAAGTTGGTTGTAAAGAGGATTCTCATAAAGAAGTTCTTTATAGAGAAGTTCGTTATAGAAAAGTTCGTTATAGAAAAGTTTGTTATACGGAAGTTCCTTATGGAGAAGTTCGTTATATGGACGTTAGACAGAATTTCGTACTGGAACATAAATCAAAGCAGGGATAATTGAGTAATAGAGAAATTAAGTATTAAGAATTTCGTTGTAAGAGGTTTCTTATAGAGAAGTGTCTTTCAGAAAATTTCTTCATTCAGAAGTTCATTAAGGTGAAGTTCGTTATTGGGACGAAAGACAGTATTTCATACTTAAAAATAAATCAAGTCAGAGAGAAATTCGTAACAGAAAAGTTTTTTATAGAGAAGTCTAACATTAAAAAGTTCGTTGTAAGAGAAATCTTATAAGAAAGTTCCTTTGAGAGAATTTTGTTGCTAAGAAGTTGGTTAAGGAGAATTTTGTTACAGAGAAGGTTCCTTTGGAGATATACTCGAATATCGATATTTCGCTTAACTTTTTCCGACGTTTCATAACTTCTGATAAAGTTTCAATATAATATTATACAAATTTGATTTTCTTAAACCGCATATTTGGAACTCAAGTCGTTCAATTAAATCGATTCTGAATCGGATCTGCCCTGAAACTTGGAAAAATTCTTTTCAATGATCAGATATTTATTCAAGCAAAAAAGTGACAAAATTTCATTTGATCTTTCAAATAGCAAAACATGACAAACAAAATGCATGTATATGTTACGAAAATAATTTATAGCCACCAATAAATGAATATTTAGTTAGTAAATAATAACAAAAATAAAATTAATATTAAAAATAATAAAAATAAAAACATAATTTTTTCATATTTTTCTATGTGCAATCAATAATCAATTAGACTGCTAAATAAAATTGATTATACGTAATTTTGCTTTCTATGAACAAATTTACATTTTCTATTTCAAATTTTATTATAAAAAAAAATACATCTTATATATAAAATTCTCGTGTCACAATGTTATGTTCGTTCTAAGCTTAGGATCTCACGAACGGCTGAACCGATTTGGCTAATTTTGGTCTTGAAATGTTCGTGGAAGTCCAAGGATTGTTTAGGGTTAAGAAAATATAACAAAATTGCGACGAAAATACTAAAAAGGACAATTTGATTTTCCAATACAATTTTTTTTTTAATTTAGGTTGGCATTGTGTACATTGTCAGATTAACTAATATTTTTTAGTTAATAGTTTTTGTCGAAAGGAAACACAAAAATTATAAACGATTCATGTTTTGATTTCTGTGTAAAATACATATGATCAGATCAATATTTGCACATAATGCCGCCAAAAAGACGTAACATTGGGAGACGTTCGCGTAGAACTCAATTGCAATCATCCCGAAGAACAGCTGAAGCTGAGGAACAACGTTTACAAAGGACTGAGTTGAATCGATTAAGAGAAGCAAGATCACATTTTGCTCATACATGCTCGAATGAGAATGAGACGAAATCGGGATTATCAGAATCAATCAGATGAAATCCATGCAGAACAGAATTTAATCCAAAGAACATTCAGGCAAATGCGCAATGCATCCAATCTGCACAGAGCTGCATTCGAATATAACAATACGACCGATTATAGCTCGCGTCAATCTGTTGTAATTGGAACAATAAACAAGGTATGTGACCAGTGCCAAGCACTGAAATTTCCCAATGAAACAGCAGGCCTGCTTATTATCAAAAGCAGTGTATTCGGAGAGGTTCGCTGCTGGATGTATTCAGTAGAATGGCAGAAGAGAGGATTACCTCAGAAAATACTACCGCATGAAATTGATGATGTGATATCGGCGGAAATCCCAGTTCAAACAAATGATCCAGAATTGTTCGAGGTTATCACAAAGAATATGATCCACGGACCATATAGTGTGCTCAATCCAACTTCACCATGCATGATCGACGGCAAATGCTTCAAAAGATATCCAAGGGCATTGACTTCGGACACTGTTACGGACTACGATGGATACCCATTATATCGCCGTAGATCAACAGAAGACAATGGCAGATCAACCACAATCAAAGTGCAAAATCAAGAAATTGAAATTGACAATCGTTGGGTTGTTCCATTTTCGCCATTATTATCAAAAACGTAAAAAGCCCACATTAACGTCGAGTATTGCAACTCAGTAAAATCAATTAAATATATCTGCAAATACGTCAATAAGGGAAGCGATATGGCGATTTTTGGTGTGAGAGCCGACAATGTGAATGACGAAATTTCACAATATCAAATAGGACGTTGCATTTAGCAGTAACGAGGCAATATGGCGAATTTTCTCATTCCAAATTCACGAACGACACCCAACCGTTGTCCATTTAGCAGTTCATCTAGAAAATAGTCAACGTGTTTCTAGACGAGCGAGCGGCGCGAGCGTGCCGAAGGCCGGCTAGTATATATATATTTTTGACTTTAAAATAGGTTTTATTACTTCAATGCAAAAATAACCAATACTCCAATTATAATTATTAAATAAATACACAATTTTTAATGCAGAGCAGATTTCAATAGAGTAATTTAATTTTTTCGGAACTCAAAAAGGCCTCGCCGTGCCTTGATTTTCTTTTTTCGTACCTAGTAATGCCCAAAATCGGCTTGCTCGACCCTTGACCTCAAAAAGAAGTGAATTTCTGCAGTAAACAGTGCTGTAAAAAATTGTATTGTTGCTCTCATTTTAAAGGTCGAAATCGTAAAGATCTGTCCCAAAATTTGTTCCATACAAAAACGAATATTTAGGATTTTTTGATAAATAACAATAGTTTACACGAAAATTTAACTTTCATAAAAAATGTTCTTTTAGGGCAATGACAACTTTTTTTTTAAGATGAACTGACGAAGTAAAAATTATTGACTTTATATGCAACCAAAGTCGTAAATATTTAATAATCGACCGTTTTTCCAAATCAAAATTTTTAGATATTAACCACAAAATTTGTTTTTTTAATTACGATATTTTTAACTTTGAACTGTAAGAGAATTTTTAAGGAATATTTCGAGGAATATCGGGTAAAAATTGTAAATGCTATAGAACGTATGTCTTACTAAAAAACACTTTTATAAGAGGGTTCACTCGATGAACCTTGACTTTGTTGGCTAGTTAAAATATAAAAATATATACAGTTTTTTTAGTTTTTATAATTTGAAATATTAAAAAGCATAGATATATATAAAATTTTTTAAGCTCTCTCTTTCGGCTTGAAAAGATTTACCCGTGCTTACGTAGGGCTAGAGCTATGAATTTTGGTTTGAAGATGTGTTGCAAAAAATATTAAAGTTAAAAAAAATGGCATTAACCCAAATTAGAGAGTTGGATGCATTTTTTTTATGATTGTCGAATTTCAAAATTAGAACCACATATTAATAACATTTTTGATAGAAATTGAGTGCAAGCTATCCGATAGTGCCCACTATAGAACTTATTTTTTAATACGATGTGTAGACTTCTATGAGACTAATTAATATCAAAAAGATAATCCTTCAGCTTATTCTTCAAACACTGCAGCCTACCAGGGGGAAAACAGGGGTACCACATAGCAATGCCGCAAATGATTCATATCATTTAAATTTATTATTTATTATTTTATGAAGTCTACAAATGTTTAAATTGAAAAGCGCTAAAGCTTTGCGTTTAATCTCATTGTTCAATGCACTTTCCACACTTTTAGCAGCACTCGACAGCGTAAGAGAACTACGGACACAAAGAAGTGCATGCATCCGGCAAATGCACAAACAAACGTCATATTTACCATGGAAAAATACTGCCAAAGTATGCAAAGCTGCTCGTAAAAACACTTAAACTCAGCCAAGAGAGCGTGCTTTGTCTGCAAGTTGGTTTAGTTAGTGCTTGCAGTTGGATCATCCGGCTTCTGGCTGGCTGGCTGGCTGACTGTATGCCGTGTTTCCTTCCTGGGAATCCATCAACGCTAATTTTGCATATTTCTTTTGGCACTTTAAACTACCTCTAGTTTTAACTTTATTTTTTGGCTACGCTCTTGTGTTTACCAAAAGCGCTAAGATTTAGCACTTTTGCTTTTGGCGCATTTAACTTGTGTGTTCTTTCAAGGATTTACACACACGCACACACACTTGCGCTTAGTCCGGGCTCATAGATACTTATGTGCTGTATAAACGGTGACCTTTTTGGTTTTTGCTTTGATGATGAATTATGTGAGCCACGTACATTATTAATAATTCCTGTCAACAAATGCCAAATGTATGTATGCTTTTTGGTTACATTTGGCCACGTTGGCGTATACGTAATATGTTTATTTCCAATGTTGCTGCATTAAATTTAATAAGCAGCTGCTGCCAAAGCAGATCACAGCTCAAAAAGCATACAAATAACCACAAAAGTCCAGATTTGTTTTGACAGTGTATTGGCTTTATATTACGCATACGTCTGGTATAACAATTGAGCAGCTGCTTCTCTATATATAATATAATATTTGCTGTATTGTATTGTGTTTATTACACAGCAATTGACTTGACATGAGCTTAAATTTTTGTTTGCACATTGTATGTATTGTATTTCAAGTGCGCAAAGTTAATTGCTTGAAAAATTGAACTCAATCAATTTACACACAATAAGTTCGCACGTGTATGTCTATATGGTATGGTATACTATATAGAGAGTTCAAGGTGTTGGCTCTTATATGTGTAGTTTTGCGAAAGTTAAGCTGCAAACTTTTGGCAAGACTTGAGAGCTCTCGCTTCATTTTAACAATTAAACTTATATTGTTGTTGCATAACTATAGGCGCAATCAATTCCAAATAGTTGCGCTTGTAAATTGTGTATACAATAAAACACAATGCATTACATACAAGTATTGGACTTAATTATTTTGCCAAAATAAGCTGCTCATAATTTCTAAATTAAACACTTAAATGGATTATTAATCAATCTGAAGTAATGTTTCATCAAATTTGTAACTGAACAAGTTAATTACTTAGTGCTTCAAAGCATTTGTATAATTGTCACGCTGCCATTGATATATTTCCCAGACATCCCACTGGGATGTGTCTTGGACTAACCAAATTGCATTATAATTAAATATTTGTGTATATTCCCAAAAGCAGTTGATATATAAGGACTAATTTTATAAGTATTGATGTTATAAATAGTTTTATCTTAATTGCAAGCGCATTCCTCTGGGAATTAAGGTGTTATAGCTGCGAAAGCTTGTAAATATAGCAAACACCGAGCAAATACCTTACAAAGGTGCTTATACAGGTTGAAGCTCTGAAGCATTACTGTTTGCTTAGCAACAAATTAAATAAAAGTATTAATGATTTTGTAAATGTTCAACAGCTATGAAGTGCTACTTAATCATAAAACCAAGAAGTTCATCCATTTAATTTTCTGTTTAATAGCACAGTCTTAATGAATTTGCCAACTAGGAAAAAATTTGTCATGCTGATAAAGTATCATATGATAAAGTCTTCGTATTTAAATATAATATAAGGCAGCTAGCTTGACAACGTTGACATCATGTATCCACCCACGTAATCTCTTAAAAAGAAAACCTTTAGAAAATAACGCATTCGTCAAGCATTTCATTCGCAACATTTTTATTTTAAAGCAGTAAACACTGCTTAAACTGCTTTTTGCTTGTTAAAATTGAGCCAAAAATAAGCCCCATCATTGAGATAAATATTGCTTTAAAATATTCCACAAGTGAAGCAAAAACCAAACCAACTAAGTACAGCAGGGCTGCCAGATCTCAGCAATTTGTAAACATTTATTTGAAAGGAAAACCTTAAAAAAAAAATTCTTATTTGTTACCTATATTTTGGGTTAAAAGTATCAACTTTTTCAATTCAATTTATTCATACAAAAAACTTAGACGTTATGAATGCATGAGCAGTTAAATTTTTAAAATTCGGAGCTCAGTTACTGAGTTATTAAATTGAATCGGTCATTTCAAAAACCTCATAAGTCCATAAATTCAAATTTTTCAGGAATCAATAAAAACTGTTTCATACACAAACAAATGAGTATTAACGGACTTTTTTATGCTTAATTTAGTATTTGAGTGATATAAAATTAGAATTGTAAATAACCTTAACAGTTTATTAATGAAAATAATGAAAAAATCCCTAAAAACTATTTTGGACTTATGTTGTTTTAGCAAGAAATAGGATTAGTGGTATAAATTTTAACCAAAACAACTGTTAAGGTTATTTAAATTAAAATTTTTTATCTTTTAAATACTAAATTAAGCATAAAAAAGTCCGTTAAAACTCATTTGTTTGTGTACGAAACAGTTTTTATTGATTCCTGAAAAATTTGAATTTATGGACTTATGAGGTTTTTGAAATGACCGATTCAATTTTAAACATCAAACGTCATGTAAAAACCTCATAAGTCACTGGACTTATGTTGTTTTTGCAACGAACGTCTTTTTCACGGTATTTTTTGAAGAGGAAGGATTGTATTGACTTATGTAATTTTAAGCCAGAATACGTATCTACCTTTAAGGAACCATTTTCAGCAAAAAAAGCATGTTGCAAAAAAATGTGACTTATGAGGTTTTTGAAATGACCGATTCAATTATAATGGATATATATATAGGTTGATTTTTTAAGAGGTACAGTATTTGATTTTCCAAAAGAACATTCAAAATTTGAAGAAATTAATGAAAACTGTATTGGAATCGATAGAAGAATCAATATAATTTAATGTTTGAAGATGATTTCTTGCAAATGTTGGCCGCGGTCCCGCTTAGATTGCCCATGCGCAAGGTCCAATTTTTGCATTCTCTCTCCAACATATCGACCGGTATTTCACGAATAAATGCTTCAATATTGATTTCCATTGCTTCAATCGCTGGGTAATTCCTGTAGACATGAGCCTTAACATGGCTCCACAAGAAATAATCCAAAGGCGTTAAATCACACGATCTAGGCGGCCAGTTGACGGCCTCCAAACTGTTCACCGAAAGCGGCTCTTTATTGGTTCATTGTTTCGCGTGCCGTATGGCACAATCTTGTTGAAACCACATGTCCAATTCTTTCATTTTGAGCAAAAAAGTCGTCAATTATTAGACGGTAGCGCTCGCCATTCACAGTGACTTTTTCGGAATGCATTGGTAGCACAAAATTTTTCACGAAGTGGATTAACATCGGCCCAATTGCTGCGAACGGCTTTGAATCGACATTTCACGATCATCACTAACACTGGCACGTACAGCCGCAATATTTTCTTCGGTCCTCACTCTACGTATGCGTTGTGCTGGTTTAATGTCCAATAATGTAATGTAATGTTCAATAAGGTTCGAAATTTAGTCACAAGCCTCCGAATAGCTCCCTGAGTAGGCCGACCAAACTGCCCATAAATTGGAAGAAGTGCGTGATGCACTTTCTTAGTCAAGCATGAATTTGATAGTAAAATTCAATAATTTGCAAGCGTTGTTCGCTCGTGAGTCGATTCATGGTTAAATTATAGACCAAACTGAATAAGTTTGACAATGACACAAGACACGATTCACGCGTGATCTGTCATAAACAATGTTGCCAAAAAGATACCAGCAAAAAAATCACCATTTATACAGCATTAGAGTCATAAGAGGCGGGGAAAAATTTACAAAAGCCCATGAATATGAGAAACTTATATCTAGAACTTATTCTATGATTAAACTAGGTATTAAATAATAAATTATTAATATGGTTAAACTCGGAATATGTACATCTATCCTTAAAGTTGTTGTGCAGACCCTCTCTGGAAAAAATTCAATTTTTGCCCTAGTGGAGTGATTTTTTTTGTTTGTATAACTTGGATTCTATTAGCGTGACATTTAGCTACATCAGCCCAGATAGGGGCTCCGTAATAGAACACTGCTTGAAAAATTTATCTGTATAGATACATTTTGTTTTATAAATTGAGACGAGAATTTCTCCTTATGAGAGGGTACAATAAGTGAATTAATATGTTCATTTTCTTGATGACATAGTCAATATGGTCTTTAAAGGTTAACTTAGTATCCAAAATTAGTCCTTAATATTTTACATTACTTTCCCAGTTAACGTCAACTAGATTCAACTTGATATGGCTAGTCGGGAGGTAAATATTTTTGCGTTTTCTTGAAAAGAATATAGCTTGGGTTTTGTCAGCATTAACAAGAATTTTCCATTTGTTAAAATAACTATCAAGGGTGTCAAAAGCATCTTGAAGGCTATTAGTAATATCAGAGGCTAAAGTTCCAGAGCAAATAATGTGATGTCCACTCTCTGAGATGTGGAAAATCGGAAGTATAAATGTTGTACAAAATTGGGGATATACAGTACCCCTGGGGGCAACCAGCGCATATGTCGTACTTTTGAGATTGCACTTCACCCAAATGAACAGCGAAAAACCGATTTGCAAGGAAACACTGAATAATTTTTGTCGGCTCTAGGGGAAATTCCAACAGATTCATTTTATGTACAAGCCCTTCGTGCCACACAATATCAAATGCTGCTTTTATATCCTCATTCCAGAGGACCAAGATCTAGCTAGATTGGAAGGTATCAACTTTTACTGCCGCAAATCATTGCCAAATGGAGCACAATTTCCAAATTTTATTCTATTTATTGTACATAGGCGTTGCCAGATCTAATTGATTTATAGCCGTTTATTCATTAAGGAAATAGCTAATTCTGATTTCGATAAACTTAACATTTTAAACTCTTATGTGCGCCTTACTATATATAGTATATAAAGTCTTGTTTGAAAGCCAAACAGAGCGTAGCAAATAAAGACATATAAGAGAAACAACAACTAATGTTGTTTCTGCAATAACAAGAGGATTGTCTGTTACGGGACGCTGACTTTCGTGTTCTACAAACAATAAACACAATTGCACTTGCTCATACAATAAACAAATATTTACACGATACATATATATATAACACATACATGATTTAAGTTTATGTAGAAATACAAACAACTACTAAATGTAAGCACAAGACAATACAATAAAGTTGAAATTAGTTCGGGCCATAATTTCAGGTGAACATCCGGAGGCAATGCAAACCGGTTCATCCGGCTGTCACTACAATTGGTTGACAATTGTCATGCTCGTTGGCCTGGTCTATTGCTACAACCAACAACAAACACTCAACAGCAGCAGCGGCAGCAGAAGCAGCAGCAGCGCTGCCAACGAAAGTGCTGTCACTAACACTGCCACACACACACCAACAGTAAACACAAGAACAACAACAGCAGCAGCAACGATTGCAAAGAAACACAGCAATAGACTGTCAGCTGTCGCCAACAGATGTCGCCAGCGGCAACACGAAGTGGGACCCGCTAAGCGTCGCTGCCTCAGATGATCGAAAGATGGCGGTCAGGCAGACAATAGCGCCAGGTCAGGACTGCGACAGGTACTAGAACTAGAACTAGAGCTAGATTAAATTAAAGCCACATTTAATGTGCGCAAGCAGTAAGCAGAAATGTATGCATTAATTTAAGCCATAACGTATACTGGTAAGTTATAAAGATATAGTTTATATGTATGTATGAATGTGTGCGTGGTTTAAACAAAATTTTAAGCAATAAGTTAGTTTTAGCTAAAATTTAAAGCAAAAAACAAAAAAAATCATATTAAAGCGAGCAGTTTTAAACTCTGTACATTGTAATTTAAAGCGAAAGTAGCTTAAATATTGTGGTCATTAATAGCTGCAAAAGTCAACTAGCCATTAAATACTACACAATATTATTAATAAATTGCTATTATGTGTGTGTTTATATGCCATAGTTTCTAATAATACGTGTAAATATGAAATATTAAACTAATAGCCTAATTAAACAATTGCAAACTGCAGTGAAATCCAATAGCGAATATTATATCACGCATACGCCGCATTGCTACCAGCCATGAAAAAAAGCATTAAATAAATTATAGCAAAAATAACAACAAAAAAAAAACAAATTATATGCATTATATAATAATATACATAAATAAAAAAGCACAGACGAACACATTCTCATAGTTATTTTTTATAATCAGATATAAATATTGATAGTCTGCAGTTATGGCCAAAATAACAAAAATTATTGCAGTAGCTATGCCAACAAATGCTATGAGTTGTAAATACGTATTATTTTTATAATTATACAAATTAATTTTCATATCATACAAACATTTATGTTGCGCATTTTCCATTTTGTCAAATTGTTTTGAAGTATAATTTGTAAAAATTGAAAGCCTATTACAGATTTTTAATAGCGACAATAACTCTGAGCAACGTTGTTAAGATCTTTTATAGTTAGTTTTAAACTGTCTTTTCTTTTGTGCCCAAACTAAGTTTTTGTTTTTAGTTTTACTTTGATTTGCGTAACTAAGTTACTTTTATAAAAATCATAAATAAATATCTTAATATTAATAAGAATATTTTGTGGACATAAGCTCGTATAAATATCAAACTATAGTCGCAGAAAGATTTTAAAAAATTTTAAAAGCTTATTATTTATGACTCTGCGTTAAGTCCGTCAATTATTTTTAACTCTGAGATGACTTAAAGTTTAAAGTTTTTAAAAAAAATTTTATGATAAAATTGACAAATTAAATAAAATATTCAGCGTTTTTATGATGAACAAATTTTTTAGTTTGTGTGCAAATATTTAAAACTCAACAAAGAAATATTGGGTCGTTCACTTAATAATTTCGTTTGATGACAACAGCTGATCTTATCGAATTTTTTCGCAGCCAACTTCACACTTAACCGCTTTATCTTTATATATTTGAACAGCTGATATAGTAACGCTTTTTTGTTAAATTTTTTTTTTAATTTTTTGGAATAGTTTTTGTTTAGTGCTCTATCGAACATGGAAGATCGAAAACAACATTACTTACTGGCATACCACAGACCTTTGTAACTCGACAGAGCTTCTTTTAAACACATCCTTTACCACTACTTTCCCATCGAGAGAAGATTGGGATAATGGGGTAATAGACAGTAGTAAAGGAATTAACATATATGCAGATGGATCCAAGCTTAACGAGCAGGTGGGAGGAGGCTTTCACTCTGACGAGTTGAGAGCCAGTAGTTCCTTTCGGCTGCCGGACCACTGTAGCGTCTTCCAAGCAGAAATAATGGCTATTAAAGAAAGCCTACTATTTTTAGAGAAAAGTGTTCTCACCGTAAGAGAAACCAATATTTACTCAGATAGCCAAGCGGCCCTTAAATCGTTAAAATCTCCCAAAATCACCTCGAAGACAGTGAAGGAATGTATCGAGGTATTAATAAAACAAGCACAATATTTTACTATAAATCTGCTCTGGGTTCCGGGTCATAGAGACATAGAAGGTAATTGCAAAGCAGATGAATTAGCTAGATTGGGTGCAACAATGCAAATCCAGCCAGATAAAGCAAACACACCTATTCCATTAGCAACTTGCAAGCTGCTAATAGATAGATATACCATCAAATCCGTCAATGTCCTATGGAATCAATCATCAACTTGTGAAATAAGTAGAATGACGTGACCAGAATGGAACATGGGCCGCACAAACCGACTGTTAAAACTTAACAGAACTGACATAAGAAACCTACTTGGGGTGTTTACAGGGCACTGCCTAATCGGAAGCCACGCCAGTAGATTGGGGGCGCCTTACAACGATTACTGCAGAAGTTGTAGAGACGCTGAAGAAGAAGAAACGGTAGAACACTTCTATGCGGGTGCATGGCTCTGTGTAGAAGAAGGCTACATACTTTTGGGCAAAGCTTTCTGGATGACATGACAGAAGTTGCAAGAATAAAACTAACAAAGATTGTTAGCTACATAAAGACCACAGGTTGGTTCAATGAGGACAGCGTAGAGTGAGGAGAGGGATAGCCCCGGGGCATCACAAAGGGCCTACAACAGGCCTAGGTGCGTCTGTTGACAGCCACTTTACCTACCTACCTACTGGCATATTTTACTGTTTTACTATCAAAAGAGTAAAAAATCAGTTCTAAAAGAAGAAGATGTGTTGACCGAATGCCAATGACAAAATGGAAGGCCTCTTGAAGCCGATGTGGATAAAATAAAGTCGTTAAACCATGAAAATCAATACCAATTGATATAATAACAACTCGAGAGATTACTGAAAGATTAAATTTGTCTAACGCGACCGTTCATAAGTGATCCATTTTTGTAGCGTTTGAATTGGGATGCTTACGAGAATGTTAAGCGCAAGAGATCATGGTCTAAAAAGAATGAACCAGCTCAAACCTCTTCTAAGGTCAATAGTCACCAAAAAAAAAGGTTATGTTGTCTGTTTGATGGGATTTCAAAGGGATTAGCTCCTTCGGACTATTACTTGTTCCGGTCTCTTCAAAACTTTTTGTTTGTGAGAACATTCACCTCAAATCAAACGAGAAAAACCACTTGGAGCAGTTTTTTGCCTGCAAGGTTTAAAATTTTGATGAGCGTGGTATCAATCTCTTGCCCAAAAGATAGCAAAAGGTATTGGATCAAAATGGAGAATAAATAGTTTCATAAAATGTTTTACACAATAAAAAAATCGTGTTTTAATTGCACTACAAAAACGAAACTACTTAGTGAACGACCATACATTAAAATCTTTATTTAAATAATCGGGTAACATTTAGGTTAAGGCATTCTTTGATTTTTATGAGTTCCATTGAGATAAAAGAAATTTAAAAAAAAACTAAAGTAAACTTATCTCGTCCTTTCACGGTTTTTACATCCTAACAATGTTTTGCATTCGCGTTGTAAAATAAATAGTATGGAAACATCTGACCATCAAACAATAAAAATATTTACAAAATCAAAAAAATGTATACATTGGCTGTAAAATACTTCTACTAAAATATTATTCTTTCATCATTTTATTCTTATTCATAAAATAAAAAACATTCTTAATAAAGCCATCAGATGCACATAAAGTTACTGAGTCAAAATTAAACAAATAATTCGTTGTCTTTTATTTATTAAATTGTATTTTTTGGTTAAAATCACAAGCTAAAATTTAAAAAAAACATACAAATTGTCATGGCATTCTACCGCAAAATTCAATTACAATGTATAATTTAATTAACATTTGTTTGCAACACTTCCACTTGTAAAATTAATTTATTTTAATAAATGGTTACATAAAAACAGCATGAAACACTTGTATAAAAAGTTAAGTACTGCTAACTCAATGAAATTGATGCTGCATTGCCATCTATATATAGAGTATGTATGAACGTTTCATAATTATATAATTAAAAAAATAGTATCAAATTAAAATCATGCTCGTGGTCAATAAAACAAAAAAAAACACGAAATGGTATAAAATCGGTTTTAATGCGCATTAGTGAGCTCATAAAAACTTAGTGAAAATTATTTTAAATGCGCTGCATTGCAAATGTAATTAAAATCCACAAAAAGGATATGTTATTTTATTTAAAAGCAATTAAAAACAAAATCTAATCAGGAATTATTATTTTTAATTTATGATTTGCTGTTAATGCCAATGCAATGCCATTAAATAATATGTATAAACCAAAATCATCAATCAATAATAAATCTATAAAGAAAAAATGGAATTAAATTGTGTTGTATACATGAAAAAGTAAAAGTATATAAGTAGTGTAAAATATAAAAAGATTATGTCATAGTTAATGCATTCTATTAGATAATAAGAGCAAACTTTAACGATTTAATAATGTATAAATTTTATAAAACAAAATGGCATTTATAATTTTATAGCTGGCATTTATATTTGGCATTCATTACTTGATCAATGTTTAATATTTAAAGAGGCTTCCAGGATTTCCATTATAATAATTCCCTGACTGGTGTCCTTACATTGTCGTCAAACAAAATTAAATTTGAAAAATGTTTGTTTTTTTTTTTTGCATTTGTATTTGAACAATCTGTTGGCTTAATCATTAAAGGTTAGGTTGGGTTACACTGGCCGGCCACAACAGAGTGCAGCCTAGCATAGACCTTTTGGTCCTTAGCTGTGCCAGATTTGAGGTTATTACGCAAAGTGATGGTCGGTTAAAAATTTTACTTTTTTAGCGAAATTAAGTAGCCGCCCAACTTGCAGCCTGGCCACCTCTTGTAGACCGACAAACGCTGGTTCTCCTAGGGTGGTCAAACGATGTCTAGAGATGGCTGGGCAGTCGCAGAGTACGTGTGCTAGGGTCTCAGGGACTTCCGGATCCCTGCAGATCCTGCATAATTCGCTTGCCGTTAGTCCCATCCTATGCGCATGCTTCGCTAAGAGGCAGTGTCCTGTTAGCACACCCGTGATGGTCCTGCATTCAGTGCGTGAGAGTTTCATTATGAAGTTACTTTGTTTCCTGCCGTAATGAGCCAGCATGATTTTCGCTGTGTGACAGCTGTCTAGATTTTTCCTTCTAGCTTCAGCTCTGCGCTTCATGTTGCACTCCAGCATAACGTAGAGATGTTTGATCGGTCGGCGTACGTCGTGTATTTGTCCCTCCGGAAGCTCCACACCGCTTTTGGCAATTGCATCCACCATTTCATTCCCCATTATGCCTTTATGTCCAGGCACCCAGTAAATATGCAGTTTACGAGCCGCAGCTAATCTCTGGATGACTGCCTGGCATTCAAGGACGTAGAAGGAGGATGTACAGTGCGATACAATAGCCTTGATAGCGGCTTGACTGTCTATAAAGAGGTTAATCTTTGTTCCAGTTGAAGTGCCGCCTTCATTGCGGCGAATACTTCAGCCTGGAAGATGCTGCAATGGTCCGGAAGCCTGTAACTTTGACTTACGTCAAGCTCGGAGCAGTATACTCCAGCACCAACGCCCTTTTCCATCTTTGAGCCGTCAGTAAATAGGTTATAGGTAGTGTGACTGGGTGTAAGGCCTTTACGCCAGCCGTCTTCCTCCATCGTCACCTTTACCTTTTTTCCAAATTGTAGGTGCGGTATGACATAGTCAATTTCGTCAGAGAGCCCCCGTCCTATTGAACTATGTCCGTAGCGAATGTTCTTAAAAAGACCCGCCGCTTTTAGGCGCCCAGCTGTACGAGCAGCTGAGTACTCCGCGTAGAGGTCAATCGGAAGTAAATCTAAAATGATGTTTAGCGCCGCTGTGGGTGTTGAACGGAGAGCCCCTGTAGTGCACAGCGATGCAAGTCGCTGAACGCATTCCAGTGGCCTCAGGTACGTCGTTTTGGTTACCGCCTTCCACCAAACTAGGACGCCGTAGAGCAGTATCGGACGAACAATTGCTGTGTAGCACCAATGCAATAGAGTGGGTGAGAGGCCCCAAGTGCAGCCCAGCATCTATTTACATGCGTATAGGGCATTACTGGCCTTTTTTCACACGCTCTTCAACATTGGCCTTCCACAGCAGCTTGTTATCCAGAACCACTCCTAGGTATCTAGGTTGCGTTTTCAGAGTCAGTAGAGAGCCGTTTAGTTTAGGTGGGGTCCACTGCGGGGATTTGTATCTCCTGGTGAAGAGCAATAGGTCCGTCTTCTCCGGATTAACGTCTAGCCCTGCATTGGTGGCCTATCGGTGAATCGTGTTTAATCATTAAAGCCTCAATATAAAAAAAAAAAACACTAATTAATAAACTGTCAAAACAGTTTATATCTTAATTTGCACAAAAAACTACTTTTGCTCTGTTATATGTCAATTTGTTATTTACATTGGAGATCAAAGATAAATTAGTATATACAATAAATAATTGACACTGCTAAAATAAATTCTTAAACCAACTTCTATACATTTTACTTTCTGTCAAATGCAGTATAAAATAATTGATTTTTTAGCAATAAATATTAAATATTATATAAAGAAAAATAACAAATTTGCTAACCAATCAAAACTTACAAAGAAATATAAATATTTTATTGTATGTATTAATCCACACATGCAAAACTACTTGTATAAATGTGTTTAAATATGCCAGCCATTTTGTACGATATTTCAAAATAGTTAAATCTATTAGCCACAGCGTTAAAAAAAATATATACAAATAAAAACGATAAAAAATTCAACAAACATAAATAAGCAAATATTTTCTGTATATTTAAACTTAATTAGCCAACTTTAGTTAAGCACTAGGTATATATCTGTGTGTGTTTATGAATGACTGTGTGAATTATAAGCAAGTTATTTATAAAAAAAAATATATACACATTATATAGCTAATAGATTTAATAAAGCAATTGTACTGTAAACAACAGAACCGGAAATATAAGAATCAAATAAAAATCAAAATAAAACTTGTTATTTTAATTATTAAACAATCAGCGTAAATTATGCGTTGGCCACAAAGCAAACACAGTAAGTACAGCCTCTCACACAAACATAAAATTGGTAGCAAAAACAGCTGCATAAAGTCAAATAAATCTAATAAAAAAAAAGCACAATCGCAAACACTCACACATTTACACACACACTTAAATGCACACATACATATTCAAATATATAACAATAGAAGAATGGCAACAAACCATATGCAAATGTCGCCATTTTGTTCGAAATATTTTTGAAATATTGACATTTTATTTGCATACCAACAGGCGCAACAAAGAAATATTCCGCAGCAAGGCACAACAACAACAACTACAAACAATAAAATACATTGGATACAAATTAAATGAACATAATGAAAATAATAAATTTTTTTAATTAAAAATATTCCTGTGGAATATGTGTTCTTTAATGGAATGTTTTTCTTTAATAAAGTTAAGTATATTTTTTTAATTCACTGAGTTAAAATATTTTTAGGTAAGTAAGCTATGGTCTGCTCTACGATGGCAGCTAGTAACTTATCACAAAGCATAAGAGATAATTAAGACAGATTTTAAGCTAAGAAAAAGAAGTATAAAAACGCCATCAACAGAGACTTTTAAGCTCGATG